>JAOQMR010000006.1:16015735-16045324 GCA_027563865.1 Erythroxylum pelleterianum | reverse complement strand
GCATAACATCGTCCATTGTCTTAAACATCACTAAACAGCATGAACTATAAGTTTAATGTAAGGAAAATATATGCTTTAGTTGCTGTGATCTTTCAGTAAAGAAAAGAAAAGTTAGTTTATGTTGAATTTCAACCGACTCCCTCTAAACGTGCAACATCGTTAAGCAAATCGATCAACCCGAAACAAGAAAAACACAAATGATTAAAATTTGAAGTAACCCATCTTTCAAGAAACCAATTGCAACATACGATCAACACTCTTTTGACGTTTCAGTCAGCGAAATAAACAGAAAACGAAAGTCAAACAAGGAGAAAGCAGAAAACATTGAAACAACATACAAAGAAAGGAAGAGAACTAGAGAACTTCTGCGGTGTACCTACCAGTTGGTTTGGTGGAGAAGATGGCAGCGTGAAGTTGTGAATGATGGTTGACGGCGACACTGCGTTGATGGGGAATGGATTGAGGAAGAATTGAATTAGTTATTAGGGATTTGGGTAATTGCTGGGTTTGTATTTATATATATATAATGGCAAAATTGTAATTACTATATAATGGGTAAACGGGTATGGGAGGTGGTATCCCCATACCCGCCCCAATACTCGACGGGTATTTTTGTTAACCCCCCATACCCGCCTTCGTTTGGGTAATTTTATCGAGTACCCATCGGGTTCGGGTACAATTGCCCCTAATAGTAAGGAAGGATGGTATTAACGGTTAAGATTGGTATTTTTTTAACAACTTCATTAGGACACACGCTTCTGTTAGGAATTTAAGTTTCCCTTATGATAATATGTTAGGTTAATTAATTAGTTTAGTTACTAAATTTAATTAGTTAATTTAGTAGGTTAATTGGTTAAGATAATTTGTTAGGTTAATAAAAATTTATGGTTAAATTATCTATTAAGTTAATATGTTAATTAGTTAAGTTAATTTGTTAGGTTAACAAAAATTAAGGTTAAATTATTTGATTAGGTCCCACATTTTAAAATATTAATTTGATGAATTTTTTTTAAATTTAAATATATGGGTCTCACATTGTCATACCATATTCACATGGCAGCATGAGACCTACATTAATATTAAAATATTATAAACATATGCCAGGCGACAATAGTGTGGCAGTTGTAGGCTTATACCATGATTAGTTTTAGGACATAGAAAAACACCTAACATATAAAGGAGGAAGTAATGCCAAAAACATTCCTCCTCCTATGCACCCCTCATTTTTTATTAAATTAATACTTTATAATGATAAGTGAATTAATATGCCATTACTAAGTACGAAAAATAACATTTCTCAAAAAGAAAGTGTTACTTACCTATATTATAGAGATAACATTTTTTTCTATATCGATATGGTATTGAATTTACGGAATTTTGGTATAATTTATATGGAAACATATATTGTATTTTTAATGATTGAACATAAAATCTCATATAAAAGGGAAGGTAAGAAAACTTGAAACGGCGTGCCGTATGCCGTTTGTAGATGTACATACGGCACGCCGTTTTAACTTGCCTACTTTCCTCGGCCCTCAAAAGCGCGGCAAGAGAGAGGTTTCGAAATCGGAAGTCCCCAGCTTGGGTCACTCTGCTATCGGAGGTTCACCGAAAGATGGGGAGTGAGTTGGAGAGAGCTCGGTTCCTAAGCTTAGCTCTTGATTGCGGCTTCGACGAAGATTCCGCGAGGAAATGTTTGAATCGCCTGCTTTCTCTCTATGGTACGCTTCTTCTTCCTTAACGCCACAAAATCCCATCTCTGCTTTTGTTTCAATCGAAAGTAGGAAATAAAAACAGTAAATCAAGAGAAGACGAGAAATCAGCATTTGGGCACTGAAAAGAGTTGCCCAATTTATTGTATAATCAAGTTTGCTTTCTATCATCATGAGGTTTGTGGTAGAGTTTGTCTACTTTTTGTGGGACTTCTTTCTCTTTCAGGTACTGATGGCCAAGATTTCGTGACTGTTGAATGCTGTGGTGATGATTTTCTGGCAATGCTTGCTGAATCTATGCAAGATACTGAGGACTGGGGCCATGATCTTCATGCTATTGAGACCGAGGCTTGTGGGGCTTTGAGTAAAATGTTTGACAATCAGATTGGTGAGTTTGATAATAAAAGAGTGTACATCAATATCATTGATGATTCACCTGAACCCAGAAAACAACGCAAGTTGAATTCTTCTTGTGGTGAGAAAGATGTAGAATGCACAACATCCCTAAGTAACATATTCTCAGGATCTATGGTAAGACCATTTCTTCTACTCGAAACAATTTGGATTCTATGTTGAGAAATGGAAGAACTTTAGCACATTTGGAGTAGTTTCATTCTCTTTTGTGATTTCACCCTCTCATTTCAGCAAAATAACCACCCTTAAATCTAATTGCTCTTAGGAGTGACAATATCCTAACTCAATATGGTTGATTGTATGTGCATTTTTCCTGTCACCATCATTATTCCTTTGAGGAGCCTAAGAAATACTTCTAGGTTCTGAGATAGTTACTTTGTTTTGAAGGGTTGCAACAGCAGTGTTACACGAGGTTCGTCTGCTTCAATTAGCAGCAAAAAGCAATGCCCCAGGATGTTGAAGGACAATCAGCAGATTCTTTGTTATGAGGAACTACAGACTTTGGATAGCTTTGAATTAGCAAATATTGTAATATTTGGAAACTTGTCATTTCGTCCATTACAGCATAAGGCTTGTAAAGCATCAGTGTCAAAGCAAGACTGTTTTGTACTTATGCCAACAGGAGGTGGTAAAAGCCTATGTTACCAGGTCAAACATATAACATCTAATTCAAGGCTTCTCTTTCTCTCTATTACGTATTTTTTTATTGTTCTTTTTTACTGGATGCTGAACAGAGGAGAAAGTGTGCTGCAGTGTTCTAGGTTAGGGACATGTCCACCCGTTGCCTCTTCAATGTTGATTGATATTAATGCTAAAATATTTCTAGGAGTCACTCCTGTTGGGACTTTAATGCTTTTCTTATTGGACAAGAAAAATAGTATCTTAACACCATTTTTTTGAGAAGTTTTCAACTCCCTAGTTCTCTAGATAAGAAGAAATTCATGGCTTTGGACTCCTCTGTAAATTCTATATAACCTGCAACATCGGCTAGAATGCTCCCATTATTATTATCATTACAAAACAGTACCCTTTCCTGCAAATTCCTGAGAGAGCCTTAAGCATCTAATGGATGTTGACCTCATTGGCAGTGCAATGGCACAGTAGAACTCAACTTGACGATCAGTGTGTCCAGCATTTCCTGCTTGCAATTGACAATAAACAATTATTTTTAATCATCTACTCAAATTTCCTGTATAATTTTTGGACATGATAACCAAGCTATGTAAATTGATTCTTTTTCATTATTTACATTGTACAGTCTTTTAATTAACTAATGTTCCTGATGGCACGCATTGCAGCTTCCAGCAACTCTGAAACCAGGTGTTACGGTGGTTGTGTCTCCCTTGCTTTCCCTGATTCAGGATCAGATTCTCACTCTGAGCCTGAAATATGGAATAGCAGCAACCTTTCTAAATTCTCAGCAAACTGCTTCCCAAGCAGCAGCTGTCCTGCAGGAGCTTAGGTGAGGATGCCTTCTGACGAGAAATTATAATAAAACTTGTTTATTTTTTTGACTTAAATCACTTTCAGCATCTACAGTTTGAATTTTGTGTCCTGATACTTTGTGTAATTCGTATGCTTAGAACTACTAATATGTGGACAACTGCACCTACAACGATTTGAATTCTAGTGGTTACTTGACACCTTTTCTTCCAGACAAATATGCTCATTCATGTTCTCCTTTTCTATAGGAAAGACAAACCGTCATGTAAGCTCTTGTATGTAACTGCTGAAAGGGTTGTTGGAAACATAACATTTCTTGATGTACTGAAATGTTTGCATTGCAAGGTAAGCATTTTATTCATGTTCTGAGAAAAAGTGTTGAAAGCTCTTTTCAGGAATCTCTTTTTATGTAATTAATGCTCTCACACACATTACAGGGACAGTTGGCTGGTTTTGTTGTTGATGAAGTACACTGTGTGAGGTATGATCTGAATTTATCATATACTATTGTTGATCGTCTCAGTTCAGAGTCACATGTGCTCCAAGGATGCATGTCGTCCCGTGTATGTTTCACTAGGGTTATTTCATTCATATTACACCATCCTTGTTGGTTTTTAGCAAAGCTTAAAATAATTCTTCTAGAAATGAATTAATTGACATTTGTCCAATATCCTTCAATAGTGGAGCTGTTCACAGAAAGCATTGCTGATGTATATCTTATTTATGTATGTTAGGGTTCATATTTTTTCAAACTGAACTTGATTAACATTTAAACTGGACCTGTTAGTTATTAGAGTTCAAGGTTTTCTTATATTCTAATGGGACTTCCAATATCAATCAAGTTTTACTTATTTGAAAAATTTCTACCAGCCAATGGGGGCATGATTTTCGCCCAGATTACAGGGGTTTGGGATGTCTTAAACAGGAGTTTCCAGATGTTCCAGTTATGGCTTTGACTGCCACAGCGACCAAGACAGTGCGTGAGGTAATTAGTTTGAGTAGTTACAAATATGTCAGTCACCTTTCTGAAAGTGATGTTTTCCAAATTTAACTGAATCCCTGCAGGATATACTTAAAACTTTAAGAATTCCTCGTGCTATTGTCCTTGAGACAAGCTTTGATAGGTCCAATTTGAAGTATGAAGTCATTACAAAGACAAAGGAATCACTAAAGCAGCTTGGACAGCTTTTGAAGGATCGTTTTGACAATCAGTGTGGAATTGTATATTGTCTTTCAAAAAATGAATGTGTTGAGGTCTCTAATTTTTTAAATGAAAAATGCAAGGTCAAGACAGTATATTATCATGCTGGGCTGGCAGCTTGCCAGAGGGTTGATGTGCAGAGGAAATGGCATACTGGAGAGGTCCGTATAGTATGTGCTACAATAGCTTTTGGGATGGGGATTGACAAACCAGACGTTGTAAGTTCAATGAATTCTTATATTCTTAAAAGCCGTACTCTAAAAGGGGGCTTGCTTCTTCCTACAATATACAAAGTAATCTATCTTTGGAAGTCAACTTCCAGTGTTGAAGCTTCTTATCATGTAACTTATTTCCAAAATTTTTTTTATGTGCTGATGGATGTTATTTCCCACTATTATTTGTCTGGTGCTGAGAATGAAATACAATTTTTCTTGTCATGCTGGTATCAACCTAGTATTATGTTGCTTTCTTATATTTGCCGATCTTCTAAATAAAGACCACTGCTTGTTCTGGACTTAAAGAAATAGAGAGCGTTAGTTTCAAAATTATAGTTTAGGATGGTTCTTGCTCCAATCTGGCCACTGCGATTTTCCCCTTTGTTCCATCTTATGTTTAAGTGATTTCTTGCTTTGGTTGCTTGGTAAGAGAAAGCTTAGAATTCTTTCCTTGTTCGAATAAAGTTTAAACTCTCTTTTCATTGTTAGCGTTTTGTTGTCCACAATACAATGTCCAAGTCAATTGAGTGCTACTATCAAGAATCTGGAAGAGCTGGAAGAGATAACCTTCCTGCTGTATGCATTGCTCTATACCAGAAGAAGGATTTTAGCCGAGTGGTATGCATGTTAAGGAGTGGACAACGAGGCTGTAGGCAAAACTTCAAGAGAGCAATGGCTCAAGCTCAGAAGATGCAGCATTACTGTGAACTGAAGGCAAGTAATTATGTCAGAGACTTCTTATTTGTTGATCTCTTATGGACCCAGTCTTCTTATGTTAGAAAATATCATCAATTTCTTGCTTTATTGACCTTTTATGGAAATTTTCTAGGCTGAATGTCGGCGACAAACCTTACTGGAGCACTTTGGAGAATCTTTTGATAGAAATTTATGCAAATATGGTGCCAGTCCTTGTGATAACTGTCTTAATACTTCCTAATGAGCATATTAACTGAGACGTGCTGAATTTTGTAACTTCCAATTGCATAAGTAACATAATTGTGCCCACAACGATTCTTTCATTCACTTAGGCCACGTAAAACGTGAGTGGATGTGAGAATTTTGAGTTGAATTGTGATAAAGAACGAAGAGTAGCTTTGGCAATTAAGGTTTTTTTAAAAAACATTTAGACTTCAAGTTGAGTTTAAGCTTAGGTTCTAGTCCGGCTCAGTTCGAAGTCGATTGTATAAATTAAAGACCAGAAACCCCAAATATTGTTATTGCCTATTGGTTTTGTGCTCCTTTCTTCTTTATTGTTGTGCTTGCACTCTCTTCCCCCTTTGTTTCTAGTTCTCTCTATTAACTCTCATGCTTTGTTTGTTTTTTATGTTGCTCTCTCTTTCTTGAGTATTTCTCTTTTTGTGTCCTCATATTATGCTTTGTTCGTTTTCACTAGTTTGATGTTTGTCATTTTTTTTTGGTTCTGTTTATGAATCTCTTATTGTAAGGATGACATTAGGTCAGGTTAGACTCGAGCCCCTTTTGGCTTGAGCTTGGCCTAAGAATTTTCGTAAAGGGGGTTTGTTTGAGACTCAAAACCTAAGTTCAGTTGGGCTTGGGTGGCTTAAAGCTCAATCAAGCTTAGGCTCAACTTAATTTTTTTATTTAATTTGATGTTATTTTGAAAACGACACTGTTTATACTTGATATATTTAGGGTTCGAGTTGTAGAGTTTTAGAGCTTGACTCGAAGCCTGAAAATTTTTGAAAAAAAAAAGTTAGAATTTAGCTCGAAGTTCGGTCAACTTGGGCTGAGCCTTTTGACTTTAGTGCATAGATCAAAATAGGGGTTTAGTTTATACTAAAAACAAGGAAATTAATAATAAATAAGAAAAAAACACAAGGACTCATTCTCCCTTTATTGCCCCAAGACACTTTAATTCTATTTCCTTTTATATCTGTTTTAACTTTTGGCTCTCTTTTTTTTTTATATCACAAAATTACAAAATTTTTGTAAATTTTAATGGAAAAATAGGGCCAATACAAGTTTGTGTTAGCTCATCATATTGTTTGATTCTTCTATAGAATTTTCTATAACAATCACCTCCAACACTGGTTCAAAACATAATACAATGTTTAAAGCTCCCTTGTTTCACATTTGACGATTCATTTTAGGAACACGAGAGTTGAAGGCAAGAAAATAGGTTTATGTATAAGCCGTATTATTGAACATGTGCTCTGATTTGAATTATGTTCTTTATGTTGTAAAGTATGCCAAGAAGTATCATGTACTAGGATGGAATTCAGGAAAGTGTTTGTATCGTGCTTTTTCATGTATCAAGTTATCGAAGAAGTAAAATGTATCATTAGACTATGTGTGGTCATGTTCAACTTATGTTCATCCAAAATCACTCTAACTTGGCTCCATCTCTTTTAAATTCATTCTTTCTTCATTTGAGGGCTAGAATAAGGCTTACAAACCAAATATAAACCACATTGAAATTCAAATCCTGTAAAAATAGTCTAAACACAAGCAAAATACTCTCAAAATCATGTTTACAATATAGTGTAATTAGCATTTATCAAATTTCTTTACATTTAAGTATTTGCATTTCCTCGAATAAATCAATCTCATCACTTTTAACTTAAGTAAATGGCAAATTTGAGAAAGAATTCAACAATCAATCACATCAGTCAATATTTTTCATTTTTTATCTAATTGCAAAGTTCATCAAATTGTTAGGCATTTAATTACTTGCATCAAGTTATGAATATATTTAATTCACTTTACAATGCTTCAAACTTTAAGTTAATCCACAAAATTCAACCTAATGTATAAAATTGGTATACATGAAAAAGATGTTTTAACATTCAAACATTTCATATCCTTCATTGAAAGTAAAGTAAAACACTAACTTGAAATGAACAAACAAGAGCATTTAGAAATTGCTATGGTTATTCAATTAGGTCATCATTTCAAATTGCTACTAACACCACTCTTTAACCTTTTTGACTTGGATTGAAGCCAACATAGTGAATCTATTTAATGCTCACTTATTCAAACAAAATAAAAGTCTTTTTATTTTTTCTCTTTTTTATATGAGATAATGAAAATTTTTAAAAATAATATACTTCTAACTTGTATGTCCAAATTATAAAAATTATCATAGTAAAAATCAAATATTAAAATTTGAAATTAATAACATAAATTGAAATTAACTTAATCATCAATGCTTGTAATTATTTTCCTTACTAAACAAATTAAAATAATAATAAAACTAATATTAAATTACCTTAACCAATAATCTTTAAAAATATCATAATTTTCTTATTAAACTAATTATATTGAGATTAATAAGCATAATAGTTAATTCTTTTCCCCACACTTAAGTTGTACATTATCAATTTGTACACATATAAAAACAAAAAAAAAAACAAAAAATATAAATGAGGTTTGGATAACTCGTACTCCCTGATAATAAAAGAATCATTCATCTTATCTAATGTTATCAATATGTAGTTTAGGTTGATGAAATCTAATCTCTCCTTTTACACGTAGGGATATTTTATAACTTGAGGCAATATTTCCTTTATAACTTGCAAAATTTCATCAATTCTCAATCCAAATAAAATAATCATAATCCAACATCCATGGCTTTAAAATTTTTTAAACCAAACATAGATTCAATAACATTAATATCATGCAAAAATAAATTAAAGCTATTACTAACGATCCTAAAAACTACCAAATTAAAACAAAAACATCTAAATCATTTGGTTGCCTCCTGACAAGTTTTTTTTTAAATGTCTATAACTAGGCACAATACTTAAACTCTTCATTCATCTAGGGTATTCAATTAAATGAGCTTTATTATCTTCTTGAAAAAAACTTAAAGAAGAAGAAATAGTAATATGGCAATTATTATTTTCTCTTAAATATGGATGAAATAAATAAGGAAGTCATTGGTTTAAATCAAGCCTAAGTGCTTCTTAGATAAAAGGTAGGGGTTTAGGCTTTCATTCTCTTAAGTCATCGAAAACACAAAAAACATAGGGGTCTATAACCCTCTCCTTCTAACCTAAAAGCACACACAATAAGGTTTAGATCCTCCTGTTTCTCATTAAGTCATAAATCTATACATATTTTTTAAAGAATCATCATAAATAACTTTAGATAATTCATTATGCATAACATAATTAAGGGGATCCATCCTATAATAGGTATCATCAAAAGCAGGAGACCTTTTAAAAGCTTTAAAGATGTTGAACTCCATCTTTTCATCGCCATCCTAAATGTCAACTTCCCCTTGGGCGTTTCAATTAGTGCTCCTTTAGTTGCCAAAAATGATCTCCCTAAGAAGATGAGAACCTTAATGTCATAAATAATGTTCATTATCAAAAAATCTATAGGAAATATTAGTTTTCCCACTTTAACCTATAGGTCTTATATTACCCTAATTGGGTACCTAAAAGATCTATTAGCTAATTGGATAAAACTTATGTAGGCTTTAGTTCTCATATTCCAAGCTTCCTTAAAAAAGATAAGGATATAAGATTAGTACTTGCACCTATATCATATAAATATTTATGAATATTAAAAGCACCAAAATAATATGGAATAGCAAAACTCCTTGGAAACTTTAACTTTGGAGGCAATTTGTTCTACAAATTCACTCATTAGTTAAAGGTACCATAGCATACTCCTCAAGTTTGTTTTATTGGAGATGATTCCTTCAAATTTTTTTTGTATATGATGGAATCAGGGTAATACTTTAGCAAAAGAGATGTTAAAGCGCAACTTTTTGAAGATATTATGTAATTTCTTAAAGTTGTCTTTGTCCTCCTTTTTTTTAACCTTTAAGGGTATGGAATGGATGATGCACATAATCTGACTACGGATGAAGGCTTTAGCTCAAGATCGACATCAGATGAAGATGATATTGACATTGATATGTTTCTATTCACTTCTTTTATTGCGCATGTTTGTTTGACTTTTACACTTCGTCTTCTTTATAAACTGGAACATCAAGTGTTTTGTCACTTCTTGAGTTTATCTCTATGTTAATTGGAATATTTTCTTAATCACTTTCTCTAACAATCTTGGTTAGTTGGCTCACTTGCCTCTCCAAGTTGTGAATGGATGCATAATTTGATTGATCACAATCTTTCAAGTTAACCCACTTGAGACTTAGATTTACCTAAATTATCCAGTTTTACATCAATGGAAGAGATGTATTGCTTGAGCATTTCTCCCATCCCATTATTTTATAAAGATGGTGGTTGTTGAAATAGAGGTCTTTATTGAAACTTAGGTGGTCTTATAGGTCTGCCTGTTCCAGCTCCTAGCTCCAATTAAAACAACTGTAAGTATTAGAGAGAGGATCATTCTTATCCCATTATTTTCCACATCGATAGCTATATAGTTTGGATATTTATAATAATTCAAGATCATCTCCACATTTATGCATACATGGGAAAGATACCAGTTGAAGTTTTAAATAAAAAACTTTTTTTTTTACTTTAAGTATAAATATCGTATCTTATAACATACAAAATATCGTCCTACAAGGATTGAAGTAGTCACCCAATAATTCTAGTAAACTTTGTTTATGGTAAACAATAAGACAAATCACTAAAAGTTAAACTAAAAACAAAGAATTGATAATGAAATAATGAAATAAGCAATAGTGAAACGGTTGATTGATCAATGACGATAGTTAGGAATAACTTCTATCCTTATTTATTTTCACTTCACCTTCTTGATTTAATACTACCTGAACCTAGATATCTAATAATTATGATTATCCTCTCTCGTGATCTAATTATGTAATCTTAATTGAAGTAGATAGAAATTGAATTGTGACCTCTCAATCTATTAAAACTCTTCCTAACTATAAAATTGGATTTGAAGTAATCTTATGGACAACTCATAAAAAAATTAAGATCTCTCTTCAATTTCCTATTAATTTGATGTTTATAGGTCTATTTGGGTACCAGCTCTCACTGTACAACATAACAAAAAATGATCCATTCTAATCTCTCGATTTAAATTAAATATAAAGTAATAAACATCACAAGCATATTTCATTAAATTAAGAATGTAGAGTTTAATAAATAAATTGAGTAATTCCTAAAAGAAATTTAACAATTTATAAATGTAACTATATATCTAAATTGAGTCGCCATTAACATTCAACAACAACAATGAAATAAAAGAAGAGTAGATAATTGATTTCTAGATGTTTTCTCTTCTTTGCCTTAAGCTGGAATTCTACAGCTTGTATTCTCTAGGACGTTGCTCTTTGACCTCTTCTTCTCTTGTTCCCTAGCTCCTTCATCTTTTCTTCAAATTTTCCTATCTTCACTCATCATCAAACACATCAAACAATCATTAAAACATACAATTAAGATCGAATTCTTACCCTACACAATAATCAATCAAACAAAACACACAAAACACTAACAAGAACACAAATCTAAGTCCTAAAAATATGATAGCATCTAAGATAACATTAAAACACACACTATCACACCTAACAAAAACACTTTAATTTACATCTATCAACTTCTCCACACTTAAATATTTACTTATCTCAGAGCAAAACTAACAGCACAAAACAAACAAACAAAAAACAAACAAACACAAAATCATGCGACAATGTAATAATGGAACAATGACATCAAATTTTATAAATTTAAATTAGCTACAAACATCAATCACTTAAATTTGAACATACTAACTTCTCCCATTCATGTTCAAGTGCTTTGATTTAAATACACATTTCAACCAAAATATTGACACCTTATTTATACATCAATTGCAATTATAAGCATGCACTTATTCTTATTTACAAACTAAAGAGGAAGGCCAACTTTAAATTCCCTCTCATGAAATTGTTTTTGACATTTAATAAGAAGATCAATAGGTTCATTTTTGTCAACAACACCATATTTTTAGATTTTATTTAACGATCACCTAGTCTTTTGAAATGAAGGCAAATACTTTGTCATAAATGTCCCCTAGTTACTCAACTAGGTTATGTTTTATCAAGCTTAGTTAGAGTATCATTATAGTCTTTTGACATGAAGAAACATATTTTATCATAAATGCCCCCAATTACTCAGCTATATCGTAACTCACAACTGGCTCTATTCTTAACCATTTTTCTTAAAAAAAGGGTCAATATAATAGGAAATTTATTTAACACATTTAGTCCACATTTTTTAACCTACATCATATTTTCCTAATCAGTTACTCCCATGAAAGGCTACTAATGATGCTTACCAATTTAAATGAATTTAGTTATAACTGCATCCAAAAAAGTTTCATAAAAATGAAAGAATAGTTACCATATTCTAACTAATAAGCATTTTCACCTTAAAACACTTAAAAGACAAATTCATAAGCTAATGTTTCTTCAAACATTAAATGATCATGTTTATAGATAATATAATTCCTTTCAATTAATTCTATTGACAAATTCACATAAATATAAAATGCAACATCATGTAACAAAAATTTACACACTGCTAACATAATGAAAACCTAACACAATGCAAATTCAAAGTCACATATAACTGATATGCAAATACATATATGTCCCCACTTTTGAACAATATATTATCCTCAATATGAAAACAAAACATAACTCAAACATAAATTAATTGAAAAAAACAAATAAAAAGAAGGGCAAGAATACTTATAGGGATTGTGGTGGTTATGGTGTAGGAGACATGACTTGAAGGCTTTGCACTTCAAAAAGTTTCAGTAATTTCTTTGTTTAGTAGTGCTGAAGTTGAACTATTTCCTTCATTTATGTATCAATGACATCCATTTGGCCGTCTAGTTGCTTGTTGTTCTCTTCTAATTTACTGAGCATCGTCTCCTAGCCTTATTTTTTAAAATCTTCACTTGATGATACAACTTAATATTTTTGTGGCGGTACAGAAATAGATCCCACTTATCATGTCCTGTACATAACTATAGATTTAGAGATTGGATTTTGGAGTTCCATACCATAGGACTCCTATATATAAGCCTTCCTCAAGTGTGTCTTATTTAACCTTTCAGGAAAAATAAGGGTTAGTCTATCAACAGCAACACGATGGTATTGAACCAAAATAGTTACTAAAAATCCCATCCTTAAATGGATACTTTCTTTTGTAATTGAAGTAATTATTATTTGAAAAACATGGGTTGAGAATAACACACTGGATCAGTTAGTTCGGAGGTACGTTAACGAGATAGTGAGATTACATGGAGTTCTAATATCAATTTTATCAGACCGGGATCTCAGATTTAATTCTATATTTTGGGGCAGTTTACAAATAGTATTTAGTACAAAGTTGAATTTTAGTACATCATTTCATACTTAGATAGACAGACAGAGTGAGAGGACAATTATGACTATTGAGGATATGCTTAGAGCTTGTGTTTTAGAGTTTCAAGGAGCATGAGATCAATATGTAGCTCTCATTGAATTTGCATATAACAATCACTATCACTGTAGTATTGGTATGACTCCATGTGAAGCATTATATGGCAGAAAGTGTCGATCGCCTTTGTATTGGGATGAAGAGGGCCTAAGGATTGTTGAAGGCCCTGGGTTGATTCAAGATACCATTGATATGGTAAAATTGATCCGTAATAGGATCAAGGTAGCCAAAGATAGGCAAAAAAGTTACGTGGATTAGCACCAGAGGGATATGGAGTATCAAGTGGGAGATAAGGTGTTCTTGAGAGTGTCAACTTGTCGAGGAGTGTTGAGGTTCGGTAAAAGGGGAAAGTTAAGCACTATATACATTGATCCTTGTGAGATTACTGAGAGACTAGAACCATTGGCTTACAAGTTAGTATAACCACTAGAGATGTCTCAAATTCACAATGTGTTCCATGTTAGTATGCTTAGGGGATGTAGGTCAGATCCAACACATGAATTACCAGCACATAAAGTTGAAATTGTAACTAATTTGAGCTATATAGAGGAACCTTTCAAAATAGTTGATTATCTGACTAAACAATTGAGAAACCAAATAATCCTATTGGTTAAATTTCTTTGGAGGAATCATTCGAGAGAAGAAGCCACATGGGAGACTGAAGAGAACATGAGGAAATAGTACTCCATCTATTTGATCAATTAGGTAAGAATTTAGAGGATGAAATTTCTTAAGGGGGAGAATTGTAATAGTCGATTTCCATACAAAGGGTTACAACCTTAGATTATTGCACATGAGTCATATCATTTGAGAATTTATGAAATGCATTTCATTCATATGCATAATGTTCGCATACACACATGAATCATGATTTAGTAAACAGTGCCAAGATTGTATGCGCACTTAATTGACATATTCTATGGTATGAAAGGTTTAAAATGATTATGATGTGAATTGTGTATTGCTTATGTCTTGAATTTTGATTTGGTGGATTATAATTAGTAAATTTGGAATTAATTGTTATAATTGGAAAATTGATGACTTAAAATATGCATTTAGTTTTGGAAAAATGTCAAATTGAAACATGAAAATTTAGGATAACTAAGCCTATGAAATAAACTACACATGGCAGTAGAATTGAGTGACATTTGGCATAAATAATTGAGTGACAAATGGCTTAGAGTTTGAGTGAAAAATGGCCTAGCATAATTGTGACATTTGGCAGCTTATGGAGAGGACAAATGGAATGCATGCATAGGGACAAATGGAATGCATAAAATGGTGACACCTAGCACCTAATGAGTTAAGCTAATGCAGTAGTTGTTATGTTATGTTCGTTTTTCTTCTCTCTTCCCTTTCACTATCGAATTATCCACCCTCCCATAGCTTTGAAAGAATTGAGGGACGTTTGGCATAAATAATTGAGCGACAAATGGCTTAGAGGTTAAGTGACAAATGGCTTAGAGGTTGAGTGACAAATGGCATAGCATAATTGTGACATTTGGTAGCTTATGGAAAGGACAAATGGAATGCATGCATAGGGACAAATGTCATTATGTAATGGTGAAACCTAGCACCTAATGAGTTAAGCTAATGCAGAAGTTGTTTTGCTGCATTCATTCTTCTCCTCTCTTCCCTTTCACTACTGAATTATCCACCCTCCCATAGCTCTAAAATTTGGCTGTTATTTCGTTCATCATCACTCCAAAATCTTGACAAGATTTTGTATCAAGAAAGCTATATGCTATTGTCTTTCATCTTGCTGTTTTCTTGTTGTTGAAAACCCATCCAGTTCCCACTTTGTATTTGAGATGATCTTTTATACATATAAGGCAAAGTAGACTTGATGAATTGAGGCGGAACTTGAGCTAAACAAGTAATTAAAGTATTGATCTTTGTGGCATGTTGTAATAGAAAGTTTATGATGATTGAATTAGGATGGATAGTATGTAGTGTTGATGATGAAGTGTGCTGAAAAATGATACATGAATTGGATACTTTTCTATTTTGATTTTGATGCATAAGAACCGTAGGTTATAGGTTGCTATATGGATGATTTAGGTTGAGATTTAAAGCTTAAATGAAGATGAATTTATGTTAAAGAAAGGTGTTAGTGAAGTGTTCTTGAATTTGGAAAAAACTAGGGCTACATATATGATGAGATTAAGTGAACAAAAGTTTCTGTTTTGTTTTTGTATGCATAAAAGATAAATAGTTTATGAGCTGCCAACTGAATGATTTTAATTTGGAATTATAGATGGAATTGATGAGGAATTGAAGTATAATTAATGGATTAATATGAAGATGTTTTGAATTTGGTATGAAGGTGTTAGAATCTAGTGAAATTGAAGGAAAATGGATAGTGAACATTCGGTTCACTCATCCTGCGATCGTGGGAAGGTCCTTTACGATCGTGGGCAATGGTTTGAAATGAAAATTTTCTATTTTGTGTGATTGTTGAATCAACTAAGGATAGGTTACTTTACTTTAGTGTATTTGGACTTGATTAAGACCTGAAATGAACCTACATTAATGTTTGATTAATTGGTTAAGGGTTTGATAAGTTTAGGTTGTTAATTGATGTTTAACTTAAGGAATGAATTGTTTTGAAATCAATATATCTAAAATCTAGAATTTATCAGTGTTAAAGGAATGAAGGTGTTTTATGAATGCAAATGAGGTCCATAGGATAGGAGTAATGTGAACTAGGTATGAATGAATAAGAATTGGGAAATTCTGTGAATATATATTGTTAGAAAAGGTTGGTGAATATAGGATTGATGAATTTAGAGTAATCAAACTTACTTAAAATATAAACCTAATTACAAACTAGATGTGTACAAGCTATGATGTTTGAATGGTCAAGATTTATGGATAAGGATACATACTTGGAAAGTCAATTGAGCATGCATTGAACATGACACATATACATGTGCATGAGTGAATAATCATATGATTGATCAACTTAGTAATGTGTAAAATATGTGTGTATTGCATGAATAAAGAAGCACAAGTTGATTGTCAACATCCAGACATTGTCGGATCATCAAGGCAATAACCTTTCTAGAGTGTACTGTGAGTTAACCTAGATGTTTCTTACTATGATTGAATTGTTTTTGGTTAACTTTCAGTTAATGAACTGTTACTTATCTGATTACTATGATTCTGGACATTGTTGGTCCAAAGAGTTTGATATTTGGGACTGTATATGGAAGTGTTTCAAATTGTATGTGTACTCAACTGAATGTTGAATGTCGGACTCAGGTTCGAAGGATGTGATAAATGATATGAGCATATTGATAGCATATTATGTGAATTAATGCATTCCATTATATGACATGCATGATCAGATAAAAGAGTTATGGCCGAAGTGGCCAACATGAAAAAGAGCTTTAAGATCAAGAATTGTGCACAAAGAGCCATAGGCTCAATTAATAATGAGCCTGGTATCTACAACATATACGAGACAATAAATATGCACTTGGTTACAACAAAGTACATGAAAACGGAGTCACATGTTCATTTGCATATGTATAACTTTACATGAATTATATGAATGATTGAGATGAATTAATGGATTGTTCTGAAATAATGTTATGAAATGCTTATATACGTGTTGTACTTATACTTTGTTGAAATATAACAAAATGTGATGTGGGATCTGATACTGGATGATGTTTTAAACTTCTCGAAATTGGTTATATACTTGACATTTGTGTTCTGTCTAGAGTGAGAATATAGATGATGGTTTACTCACTGAGTTCACACACTCATTAAAATTGCAACATTGATTTTCAGGTACATGGGAGTTCTAGCTTCTAAGGTAACCAGGTAGAATTCTAGTACTGTTATTTTGAGAACAAGAATGACTCAAAGGTCTGGTTAGCTGATATCTGATATATGAGGAGTCTAGTTAGCATGTGTTTGTTTAGCTTCTCATTCATGTCAAACATTTTGTATGGAGTTGTAAACTCTCAAATGTTATGTAATGTGAATATAAGGATGTGAATAGTAATGATACAATGTAAGTAAGTTTATTTTGTGAATATAATGAGGAGATTTGACCATTTTGAATAGTTGTGTTATGTGTAATGCCATAATAACTTAATGTGACTGTTCTAACGTGCCATTCTTATAGGGCATGTTCTTGAATATCCTCTGGATGTTCGGACATATGCTCTATGAAATTGGTATGTTACACTAACCTAGGGAATTTTTATATTCTTTGTACTATCGATAGTGTCAAAGTGGATAAGGCTTTTGGGAACTTAGGAGTTGACATAAATATGATGCCTTATACTTTATGCAAAAAGATGGAATTAGGTGAATTAACACCAACTAGGATGTGTGTGTAAATGGTTGATAGATCACTCCACCATTTTAGGGGCATAATCAGAGATTTACCTATTAAGGTTGACAAATTCACCTTCCTTATAGATTTTACCATCTTGGACATAGATGAAGATCTGGAGATACCCATTGTCCTTGGGTGATCATTCTTAGCTACTGCCAAGCCTCTTATAGACATTGACAGAGGCAAGTTAACTCTAAGAGTAAGGAACAAGAGGGTTACATTGAAAGTCTCTAATGTTAAGAAAAATCCTCTTAAATTTTTGGACTCTATCAAGATAGAGAAATCTTGTGAAGAACTTTTGCAAGACTCCACTCACAAGGATCCACTTAAAGAAGCCATAAATTGAAAAGAGTAAACTAAAGGAGAAAGGGGGTGGAAAGCATATAAAAAGGTAGCTTATTTGTAGGTTATGAAACACGTGGTTAAGTGTTGAGCGAGTTTTAATCTTATAAGACCCTCAATATTTCCTCATACGCATAGGTCATAGCGTATTATATAAGGTGTCGATCCCGTTAGAAATTAGTGAACTAATCGAATCCTAATTTGTCTAAGGCCTAAAAGTGAAACTAAAATGAAAATAAAAACTAAACAGAAAAGTAAACAACCGAATATAGAGTGATTGAAATGAGAATTCTAAATTAATGCAAGAAATCGAATTTAAGCACCACCAATTAACAATTGATATTTAAGCAAGGAAGATTAACAAGTTATGAGAAAGGGGATTTATCCTCTCATCAATGCTAACTTACCTTTGTGTTAATGAGGTGTCAATCATAAACTTTTGAAGGGTGGATTAGTTTCTCTCAAGTTGCAATCACCAAGCCCTAAATAATAAACCCTAATTAAATTGAGTTACTAAACTTGTAATCTTTTGACTAACAAAACAACCCACAACCTAATTAGTTATTAAGCATTCCAATAAACAACCGGGTCGTCACATTAGATATCTCTCCGTATAATTATCGATTTGATTATTTGCGAGATCTATTAGATTGTTTAACTCTCATTAACCAACCTAATCATTTTGCATTCGGTTCACTCTCTCGATTTATTACCAAATCATGCAATTACAACAAATATTCACAACACCCAAGATCATTGACGACAAAAGCAACTAGATTAACATTAAATCAAGTATAAATCCTTAAAAGAAGTTAGAACATCCTTAACCTAAGATTCATCATCATCAATTCCATCTTATACATCAAATGAACGAAATAAAAGATGAAAAGAAGAAAGGATAACTTAGAGGATTGGGGATTGAAGTAGTAGAAGCTCCACCTTCTTCTTTCTCTTCCTTCTTCCTCTTCTTTAGCTTTTGCCCAGAGTGGCAAAATGGAGGCTCTCTTTCTAGGCCATTTTTCTTCTCTTATATAGTCTTTTCTAATTAGGGTAAAAACTAGGTTTTACTCGGGCCTAAAAATCTGAAATAACCCAAGAAAACTTAAGTTGGGGAGGCCGGTCTGCGTTTGTCCATGCGTTGGCCATAATCTGAAAAGTGCAGAGGTGATTCCAAGGGCGATTTATTAGAATGCAAGATCTATTAGAACGCAAGATCGTCTACGTTGTCAGAATACTCCAAAGAGAACAATTAGGAAGATTTAGAATTATGATTCTATTGTTTTCTATTATGTTTTCTATATACATGTATCTAATTTCATGTTCGTCGATGTATAACTAATTTTTCTGTTAGTATTTAGGCTAGATGAACCCTATTTCATATCGAAATATGTTTTGATTATTTTGTGAATGCAATTAAGTTGTTTGATTATTACGATCCAATTATATGTTTTATTATTGTCTATTAATCTGGTTTATTAGAGTTTGATTTCATACATAGCGATTGAGAAATCCTATGTTTGAATAGATCTATGATAATTGAAAAGAGTTGATTGCAACCCTAGAGATAGGATGGTATAAATATTTCAGATTAGGGTCAAATCTAATAGTGAGATTCATAATATGGTAACGAAATCCTATAAAATTTATCCTAATCAGTAATTTGATTAAAATCTTTAGGATTAGATGTTAGTAGACTCAAGGTCAGCTATTAAAATACCTTAGGAGTCTCTACGGTCCATTTAATCAACAACATAATTGCATAACAAACGATCAATCAATTAAGGGTTTAGGGGGATTTGACGTCTAGATACTAATTATTTGATATTGGTAATTAATTCAGTGTTTCATCAATTCTCTTCTTTAATCGTGTTGCTTGTTATTTTAATTGCTTAACTTTAGTTTCTTTTATTCAACCACAATTAATCCCTAGGCTAGATAATAGAATATCGGTAACTATTAGTACTCATCATCCTCATGGGATTGACCCGTATTTGCCAGTACTAGTTATAGCTACGCCGTGAACTTGCATTATTACATATTGAATACTCACGAAAAAGGTCAATCAAGCCTCAAGGTAGAGTCCCAAATGGGATTGAGGGAAGGTGAACTTTTAACTTTATCAAGAGCGTTGAGGCAACTCTTAGCTACCAACCATACTGTAATTGAGATCTTAGGAGATAGAAACCTACACCACACTAATGGAAACTATATTGTTCTATGTGTATAAGTTCTAAAAATGTATGCAAGATTTGATAGGGAATATGCCAAATAAGTGTCTGAGGTAAGTTACACTATCCTCCATGTTGATATTAGGTTGATAAGTAGGGAAGTTTCTCAAAAATAGTTCACTCCTATTGTTGCAGCACTAATTAGTACAATTGATAAGTCAATTAACATGAGCATTGTCATAATAGAGCAACCTAATGTTTCGATAATAAGGAAGTAGGTAAGAGGCCTAAAATTTCCCAATTGTCAAACCACATTTAGGTTGCATCACCATTCCCTACCCTAGTTTTGATGAATGGTTACAAACAATCTCTTATCTTTAGTTGTTCACCATTACTTAAGAGAGTATTTTTAAGCTTAATAGCACAAGAGTTCCTATTATCTAGAGAGTTTTCATGTATCCATTTAACTCATAATAAGGCTTTACCCTTCATAATCTTTTTATTATCATAACCTATTGAAACCCTCTTCTTTCTTTGGGAAGTAGAGATATTTCTAGCCAACTTTTGTAAATGGCTTCATTTGAGCATCTTCAGTGTATAGAAATTCCTTAGAAATTTATTAACATCATTGCACAGCTTTTTAGGAAGAATGATGTGAGAGGACCAATAAATAAGCAGATTGTTAAACACTAAATTAAGGAGCTGCAATCTTACAACAAAGGTTAGATTTAAGAAAAGTTTTCAAAGTCAAGTATGAAAATTCATGTGTCTATTATGCAATTTTACTACTAATCCATGTTGAAGATTTCTTGTTAAAGTTTTAGAGATATGTCAAAATCATATAGAAGACAAAATGTAGTGATATTTTGAGTTGGATGATGTCTCACAAACTTTGATGGCAATATTTTAGATGTATGTCAACACTATGATAACAAGATGCAAGAGGTTGCATAGAGTAGAGCTGAAATGTCTAGTTCCTTGATGACATTGTTCCATTCGATTTAGCCTCCTAATGGTAAAAATATGGACTAAAATTAAATGATTTACTATAATATGATAATAGTTGTCATTAGAAGAAAATTGATTACATGAATTTTCGCACCAGTATATGGTATGATAGAGATCATATATATTTATTGTTCATACTTATGACCATTTGATATTGAATTTAGATTCAAAATTATTACAATGTTTAAGGCATGATAAGAAATAGATTATTGAATAAAGGTAATTTTTAAGTTTACGCAAATCGTTTGTATTTGTTGGATCAAAGGGGAATTATGCGTAACAAAAGTGGAAAGGATACAAAGTTGGATGACTAAGACTATCTTTTTTATGTCATGTTAGTTAAATCACCATGATGAGAATCACAAAGTTATATAATCATGAATTGTATGAAACTTGTGAAACTTATTATGTTGAAAATAACCAAATCAACATTTGGTGAAAGGATGATGATGATATTGAGTTGTTAAATCTTATACATATGATTTATTAGATGTAATAACAATTCATAAAAGGTTGATTCTTAGAAATAACTATATATAATATAGTCATATGTGTTAAATAAAATATTGGTCTAAAATTTTGAAAATCTTATCTGTGAGATTTATTCCATCTGTGAGATTTAGTCCAATTATTGATTTTAGTGAGAATCTTATCATCAGTGACAACTATATAGTCCAATTAAGTTGGATTAGCCGAGGAGATTGGGATGCCTAGATATTGGAGTGGTAATTGTTGCACCTTGAATCCAGTAGTGGATGATAGCAATGGGCTTAGGCTAACATCACTTTTAGAGACAAACAAAGTGCTTTTGCTTCTGTTGATAGATAATCTAGACATTCTATTGAACATTTTAAGGGTAGTGATGAGTGATGAGAATGAGTTATCATCAGCCTTGGAAAAAAGAAACAAGTCATTAACAAAGTTTAAACTTGTGATTTTTAACATCTTACATTTCCTATATAAATTGAAGCATAGAGATAATTGTGAATTTATCATATCTACATAAAGGTTAATGAGAGTGTAGTTGTCCTCTTCAGTAGGAGTATGAAGAGACATATTGTTCATAAAGAACAACAATTCAAAATTTCAATTGTGGAAAATATAATTGTCTAAGAACAACCCTTGTTGGATATGAAAAAATAATAACTTAATTATAATAATCAATCTACAGAGATAGATATGAAAGTTGTTTATCTATTCTACTTTAAGTACGTAGATAACTAAAGGTGTTTAGTATTTGAGATACTTGATACTTATGAAGTATTAAAGATATCCATTATTCTATATAAGTTGATATCTAAGTTTAAGGTTATATGGATATTAACTTCATAACTAAGTCCTGATCAAGATATATGTTGTTTATAACAATATTATTTTAAGATCGGAAAGGTTCCAATGTAGCATTAATTATTAATCAAGCCAAACACATTTTTCATTAAGTAGAAATGATTAAATGGATTAACAAGTTCTTTAATGAACTTGAAATAGTTTCTTGCATTGTTCAAACAGTAATGTACTGCAGAATGTTAGAGTCATTGGGCATACAAAAGGAGATAAGGTCTTACTAAAGATTTGAGTATGTATTAGGTAGTTATCTCATATATGAATTGTTATATTTTGATACTACTTATAACTTATTCTAGTCAATGGTAGATCAGTTGATAATCATTAGATATTGCATGAACTATATGGAGGTAGTTAAGCAATCGATATAAGATTCATCATCCTAAAGTGATTAGGGAGAATTTTCCATTATTCTCGATTAGTATTAATGTAATATCTTGCCTCCTAAAATTGTTAAACGATTAAACTATTAGATTGAGTCACATGAGTTATTTCATTTAAGAATTTATGAGTTGCATTTCATTCATATGCATAATATTCGTATACACATATGGATCATGATTTATAAAACATTGCAGGATAGTTATACACTCAATTGACCGTTTCGGGGGTAGGAAAGGTTTTTACTGATCATGATGTAATGGAGTGTTGATTTTGTCTTGAATTTTGTTTTGATGGATTATAATTAGTTAATTGGGAATTTATGGTTACAATTGAGTAATTGATGAGGTGATATGTGCATCTAGTCTAAGAAAAAGGTTAAAGAGTAAGACAAATTGATTCATGGGAAGTTAGGTTGATTAGGCCTATGAAATGGTGACATGTGGCCATGGGAATAAACAAAAAATGGCTCAGTTAAATGGATGACAAGTGGATTGAGTATAATTGCGACAAGTGGCCCTTTAAGTTTGTGATGAACGACACTTTAGACTTGTGACATGTGGAGCAATAGAATGGTGACATGTGTAGCTTTACAAATGGTGACATATATAGCCTTACAAATGGTGACATATGTAGCCTTACAATTGGTGACATGTGTAGCCTTACAAGTAGTGACATATGGAGGCTTAAAATGAGTGAAATGTGGAGCCTAAATTAAGTGACACATGGACTAATAGAATAGTAACATATGGACCAATAAAAGGATAACATATGTACCAATAGAATGGTGACATATGGACCAATAGAATGGTGACACATGGATTAGTTTGACCGTTTTGAATTTTCTGAAGAAAATGGATGAAAAGGCAATAGAAGTAAGAGTGAACGTCTGCCATAAGGCTAGAAGAGAGAGAAAAACGAAAATGAGAAGAGAAGGAGAGAAAAAAGGGAAGAGAAAAGGAGAAGGAAAGAAGTTATCAAGGTAAGTTGAAATTCTGGTTTCAATTTTATCTTTATATTTCGATCTATCTTTCATATTCTTAGAGCTCGAATTTGGAGAAACTCAAAGAATGAAAGTTGTAGATATAGGTCTTAACTTGATCTTTGTGAAAGTGGCTTGACAAAATAGTGACTAGAGTTAGAGTTATGCTTGTTTCCCTAATACTACTTGTGATAGACCCCTATGCAGGAACCTTGTATTATTTCTTGATTTTTGAGGACCTTAGAATTTGAGTTAGTGAAAGTATAAAATATGAAAAATGATTATTAATGTCTTATTAATGCTTATGTGAAACGGTTCTGTTAGAAGATGTATTGATAATGATTTATTGTGGTTTGAGTATTAGTTACTAGTCTATTTCTTACCAGAAACAAGACAGAATTTGGATGGAGATTATATTTTAAAGGGAGATAGTGTTTGTGTAATTTTTGGATATATTAAGACTAATGGAAGTCTAGTTTTAGGGGGCAAATAATCATGGAATTTGGATTTTTTAGAGAGAGTTATGATTAAAAGAATATAGCATATTGATAAAGGATGTAAACATTGCACATAAGGTTAGGTTAGCTTGATGGTTGAGGAGACATTGAGTTGAATTAGTAAGTGAATTATTAACCTATTGACATATGTTAGAATAACATTTATGATGATTGATTAGGGATGAATTTGGTTGTGGTGGTGTATGAATATGAGATACATGTTTGAGTAGTAAATACATTGTATATTTATATGTATAAAGGCTCGGGAGCTGTAGATCAAGGAACTTGTACCAAGGATTGTTGAAGTCAAGGGAGTGTACACCTTCTTTTGAGGTGAGTTAGGGTAACCATATCTCTCAAATGAGATTAGAACATTCTAAGACATACATGATGACTTGTATGTGAATTTTGAACCTAGATAATGTATAGTAGAATTGAATCTCAAATGGCTACTAATATGCTTATGTATTTAAGAAACGAAATTGTTTTGAAATTGATTTTTTTATTACATATTTTGAGAAATGATATTGTTTTCAATAAACCTTCATTTGAAGTGCAAAGGACAATGTTTTATTTTCTGAACCTATATTTTGAACAACTTTGCACTTGGAGTGCAAAAGATGACTTTTATTGCATGAAATAATGTTTTGTAATTTACATATGCATAATCGAGTCATGTATACAACATGTTCTTGTTCTCTTTTTGCTTAGAGCCATGGCACGGTTTCATTTATTGGTTGGACCGATAAATAAGGCATGGTGCCTTACTTGATTTTTATACTTAATATTTTTATATGATTTCTTTGTGATTAGTGAGGTAACGATTGGCCAATCGTGTACTAGGCACATCAGATTAAGCGACCCCTGTACCCTTGACGTTGGTACATAAAAGTTGAGTCCCCGTATCGACACTTTTCTACGAGACTTGCTGGTAATTCCACACCCAGGGTTTGGACATCGATGAGATCATCACCTAGAGTCATGACGCTCTTGTCCAACTAGTGGTGACACCCGTGATTGTTTTGGCTTATTATGATATTTGTTTTCTGACGAGATTTGATTTATACATTTGATGTTTTTCATCTTTTGTGTACTAGAATTGGAACCTATGTTCATCAGATGAGTGATTAATAGGCTAGGCCTATATGGTTCCTAACCAATATACGTTGAGTCATAGGCTAGGCCTATGTGTTTCTATGTCATGTATGTTCACTTCATAGGTTATCTACACCATCTTGGTGTGTATCAAGTTCTATTTGCGGTATATGTTTTTCCTGCTCACTGAGTACATAATGTACTCACTCCCCCCGCTTTCCAACCATGCAAGTTAATTTGGTGAGCTTGAGGCTCTGAGTGTATTGTGCGGTCTCTTGACATTTTCGGGGCATTACACGACACGTAGGTAGTCTCTGTTTTGTACTTTTGTTGTGTAGTGGCTCACGAACTTTTTTTAATTAAGTTGGGTATGTTGATATGCTTTATGATTTTGTAAATTAACTCTTGACTGTCTTTTAGTTTGTAAATGACCTTATGTATAAACCTTTTGTACTGTTGTTGAGATTTCTCTTGAGTGGACTTAAAAGTCCAGAAGTTGCGGTAGAGTTTGAATTGTGAATATAGAAGTGCGTTTAAAACTTATTGCAGGTGTTTGATTGAGTTTTGGGATTTTTAAAATACAGTTATTGTGCTGCCCAAATGTTTTAAAAAAGGATATTCAGTTAGCCTTGCATAGTCGGATTATGGGTACCGTGAATGTCCTTAGCCTGGGTATGCGGCGGTTGTCATATGCCTGATGTGGTTCTAGGTCCTGACAATTAATTTGAAAATCCTTGGCCTAGATGGAATGACACTTTGAATATACTTTTCAATTGTCATTAATTAAATCAATTACTAATGGTGAAGAACTAATATGATTGGACTCAAAATAGAATAAACATTAATTTCATACTCTATATCTAATCAGAATATATGATGAAATGATTGAATTATACAAAAAATTATACACGAAAAAGTTAGTCAAAATTACTTTGATATTCCTAAATATTTAGGTGGTTATGATGTATTACTAGATGTCAATCTTGATCTATTAATATAAATGGTTTAATTAGAGAATTAAAGACAAATTAAAAGAGTTTAATTTATCTAATCCTAAATATGATTTAAGGTTATGATTTATATATATTGCTAACATATTTAGGAACTTAATAAGTTACATATAAAAAATGAATTAAAGAGAGAACTATTTTAATCAAGTTAGACTTGAATGTAAACTTTTAACATTAAATATAAGATATTTAATAAATATGGATCAGTAATCTCCTTAAACAAGACAAGGATATAAATGAGAAAAGTTGGACTCGAACGTTAAAACTTTTCTTCAGTTGAAGTTTACTAAAAATAACTTGATTTATTAACTCAAAATTCAGATTAATTTATCGTAATTGTTGATTAAATTTTTTAGTTAAATCTAATTTTAATTGAGTCTGAATACTTAATTTAAATTCGACCAAAAACTAATTTAAGATCTCTAGAAACAAAGTAATAAGACATACTTGATCCCTTTTCGCAACAAGGGGCGTTGCCATTTGTAATTTCGAGAACTTGCACCTACTGCTCTGTACAAAGTGCTTTTTCGAATACAATCATTAAAATAATGAATTTGATCAAACTAGTGAAGAAGGTTTTTTATTAGTTCAGACTCGGTGGCGTCATAAATTTAAATGAATAATAACAATGATCTGTAATTTTTCCCTTGGAATTCTGTTACTAGGAGACCCAAGGCCTCAACAACTATCCTCTCTTTTTATGTCCAGTGGGAGCAGAAAACAAAAGAGGACACCAATGCCTTTAACCAACCAGCAATTATAGGGAAAACACGTTATTTGCACTCCATTGCCTGAAACAATAAGTGGGTGATTAAGAAAGGTCTAGATTCAAGCAAACTTGGTAATAGTTAGTCTAAATGGTAGGTTAACACGAGTATATTAATGGGTAGTTGATATGTCTATGTCATAGTCCTAGTGGATCTAAGGATATGTTTGGGAGTTTAGGATGTACTGAAACGGGATGACAATTAATGGAACGGAATGAAATGAAATAAAATGAGTTACTTCATTGTTGTGAAGTTTAAATAAAATAAGAGAGGGTTTGGAAGGTAAGCCATGTCATTCCATCTCTGATCCTTCAATTTGAAAAGTCACAAAATATTAGATTTTGGATGGTAAAGGATGGCTTCCAAAGCCATCAATTACCATTCCATCCTGTTTCAAAATAGACTATTAAATAATGACCTGGGTCATTTGGGTCATTCCATTTCATTTCCTTCCATTCCTCCACTCACATCCAAACATACCCTAACTGTCTCTATGAAGTGGGAAATCTGAATTTCTGATACCACCAGAAATTACATGGTAGTTGCATGCTCTTTTCAAAATATTCTCCAAGGTCTTCATGGCCTCGTAGATCTCAGATTTGTTATTAACCGAATACTAGCCGGCAACGTTGAAGACAAGCGGATTGGCAGTGATTATCGATTTGGCTCAAAGTCGATGTGAATACGCAACGTGTCACAAGTATTTCGACCTTGAACATAAATGAAGAAGCATGTACCGGCCGATTCACAGTACGAAACCAAGGCCGCCCAATGGTGGATGGAACTGAATCAAATCGCAGAACTTTGATTGTGGATGGAATTGGCCGAGTTGAGCAGACCTCCAATAACGGAACATATTCAGTAGTTGAGTGAAAACTAACTAAACCTTGATCCCCTTTCATTTCCATCCAATCGAACCAACCAGGTTAGCCGGCAAATCTGAATCTAAAACATTATATTCAGATAAAGTATAATAAAATTTCAACACTTCCCATCTGCTAAAATTGTGGTTTAACCAGCAAGAACAAATGACACAACTCAACCATTCTACCTACGTTTCTTGATAGACATGTTGACTTATACCTTATAAACCATTGATTAGTTGCAATTTTCGTAACATTATTATTTATATATATTCTTTATTTTATGTGTGTTTACTTAGTTAACGTAAAAAATAAAGTTCATAAGATAAATATATTTTTCGAACTAAATTATGATACATCATAATTAAGATAATTATATTATATTTAATTATTATTGTTATATTATTTCCAATCGTTATTGTATTAAGACTGGATTTTAATAAAGTGAAAAGATCAGTACACATTATGCTTCTTCTTGAAGTAGTTGATTTTAAAAACTAAAGTATGAAAATACTTAAACAAAGTTTTGAGTACTTGTTACACAACAAGTTCACTAAACTGACCCAATATAAGAATTCTATTTAGAATATTACTAATATTTTTATAGAGATCTTTATTGATTGTCACTATAAGAAAATTGTTAGGTGGCGACGGAATATTGCCGACGGACTATTTGTCGTATATAATTGGTGACGGGTAATTCAATTCCGTCGGTATTTGGGCATAATATAGCGACGATGCAAATATTCGTTGCCAAATTTGGAGGAAAAATATCCCGGCAAATATTAGGGACGGAATATTACCGGCGTAATAGTATACGTCGGTATACTGCTACGAAATTGTGTTGTCGGTCAGTAAAATTGTCGTGAATTACTAATGTGTGGCGACAGAAACATATGTCCGTCGGAGAACCTAGAAATTTAAATTTGATTGTGGCGATGGAAGGAATTCTGTCGGTGAATTAGGCTGATGGAAACTTCACCGACGGTTATTAGGGACGGAAGCGACCGTCGGTATGCCCTCTAATTCACTAAAACAAAACGATGTCGTTTTGTTTGAGGTTAAAACGTCGAAATTTTATCCCTTCCTCATCTCCCTGAAGTTGCTCCTCTCCAGCTGTCTTCTCTTCTTCCCCCCGTCGATTTTTCTCCTCCGGCGCGAAGCTCTTTGCCGTCCGTCTTGCTTGAAGTCACGACATCTAGCTTCCGATCATCTTCTCTGACCAAGTAACGTGGTTTTCGTTGAGGTACAACTATAGACCGTGGGTGTTGTGTTTTTGTCTTTGTTTTTTTGCAATATTTTGGTGTTTTGTGAGTGGATAACGACGTTATATGGCAATATGTATGTGATAGAAGGGGAAAAATGTGAATTTGGTTGGTATAATGGGATGATAATTTGATGAACATAAGGTGTTTGATAAA
>JAOQMR010000006.1:15988542-16000975 GCA_027563865.1 Erythroxylum pelleterianum | reverse complement strand
TACAGGCATAAGTCGAGTTGTATCGACATACAAGTCGACTTACGAGTACTGTAGATGTATAAGTCGAGTTGCGCAAGGGCACAAGTCGACTTACACTTACAGCTTTAACTAGAAATACGGGATGATCCCAAGAGGACGGTGAGTACTAGTAGTTATCATTATTCTATTATCTAGCCTACGAATTGATTGTGGTTGAACTAAAGAAACTAAAGTTAAGCAATTAAAATAACAAGTAGAATGATTAAAGAAGAGAATTGATGAACCACTAAATTAATTACCAATATCAAATAATTAGTATCTAGGCGTCGAATTCCCCTAAACCCTTAACCGATTAATTGTTTGTCATGCAATTGTGTTGCTAATTAATTGGACTGTGGAGACTCCTAAGGTATGCTAGTAGTTGACCTTGAGTCTACTAATAATTAATCCTAAGGTTTCTAACCGAATTACTCAGGTTAAATTTTATAGGAGTGCGTTACCGTATTATGAATGCCTTAATTAGGTTTGACCCTAATTCGGAAGATTTATGTTATCATATCTTTATAGTTGTAATCAACAATTTCCAATTATCGTAGATCTATTCAAACATAGGATTTCTAAATTGCTACATAAAAAACAGATTTAAGTATAATAAATCAGATCGATAGACAATAAGAAAATAAATAATTGGATCGCATTAATCAAACAACTCAATTGCATTAACAAAATAATCAAAACATATTTCGGTATCAAATATGGTTCATCTAGCTTAAATATTAATAGAAAAATTAGTTATACATCGATGAACATGAAATAAGATATATGTATATATATATATATATATATATATATATATATATATACACACACACACACACACGTACAAAAAACATAATAGAAAATAATGAAATCATAATTCTAAATCTCCATGATTGTTCTCTATCAAGTATTCTGACAATGTAGACATTCGATCTTATGTTTTGATGGATCTTATCTATAAAAACTCTGTGTCTCCCGCTCTAGAAGCTCCAAATCGCCTCTAGAATCACCCCTGTACTCTTCAAAATGACGTCTTCCGATTCCTCCCTTCATTTGCCTATGAATGTCACTTTTGTATGGAATTCTAGGTTTTGGTCGATGCAAGGTCTCTTGCACGACCATGCATAATCGGAATTCGCTGGATATTGCGAAAGTGCATGGCCAGATGCATGTTGTCCATTCCTTTAGATTTGTCAATTCTTTGTTTTATGTCGTGTTTTTGTTTGAATTCGTCTTTTTAAGTTCATGAAAGCAATTATCACCTGTATACACACTTAAGATGAATTAAGTACCAAATGTATAAACTATTAAACAAAATACATTAAATATGGATGTAAAAGTTATCAGGATATGGATCACCTCTTTTTTGGTTTCTCTTTTGCTAATTATATGGGGAGATCTTTACAACCTTTTTGCAATCACTTCTGTTATGTAACACAATAGAGCAATATTGTGCAATGGGTAGCTTATCCTAACCAACCGAGTGGAGATAACAATAACTTTTTTTCGATTGCATTTGACAATATTATATGCTCTATATGGTGGGAATATTATATACTCTATATGGTGGGAAAGAAACGTGAGAATTTTCAGGGACTAATAAAAGGATCTTCAAGTTGCAATACAATTGAATATTAGAAGATTTCTAGATAAAGATGTTAATGGGTCGGGTCGGGCCTAGAGAGCTAGGGTTGCCTAGCCTGTGGCCCGATGGGCCTGGATAGGTTGGCTCGCGGCCCAACCCGACCATTGACTGACCAGCTCGTGGCCCGATGGGTCACCGGCTGGTCAGGTTAACCCAACCTACCATATTTTTAAAAAAGTGTCAAAAATAATGAGCCACTGGCAGGTCATGCCAATTCGGCCTATCATATTTTTTAAAAGAAAAAAGTCAAACATGACGTCATTTTTGAAGTAACAGTTAGGCTATAGGTCAAGTTTGGTCTCGTTTTTGAAGTAACAGTTGGGCCACAGGTCGGATCGGACCTTTCTAACATTTCTACTTTTAGAAATGACGACAAAAAAGGGTTTAAAATATCTCTTTTTCCTGGGGAATGGCCAATAGATGAAACCTTTAATGTCTTCTTAGATTTGCTATTAACTTCGTTCATCAACAGTCGTCTTATATAGTCCTTACACTTGGTCTCTTCAATGTTTTGTATAAAACTTAAAAGTATAATTCCGCTGTTCTTCCATCATGTTTAGTCAAGAATTGCTTTGTTGATTGTCGTACTTCTTAAGACTTTTGCCTAATAATCTCATCCTTTCAATTTAAAAGAAAAACTAATAACTTGTTTATTATATTGTTTAAAATAAAATAATATTAATTTGCAATTATTATATTAGAGGACTTAAATTGGAATGTATGATTTGGAGGATTTATATCAATATTTACATTTATAAGAATAGAAATAAGAAATATTATAAGTGGAAAAACTGAAAATGAGTTATCGTGATATAACATATTTAAGCTATAGATTTTCTTTTTAAATATTACGAGAAGGCCGATAACTTGTTATTGACATATTGACATTCTACAAATAGACAAGTCAATGTAAACGTAACTTAATTTATGCCTAACTTAAAAAATAATTAAGTTAATGCTTGTTATAGATATAGTTATATAGGATATATAATTAGACCTCTCATACTACATAGATTTAAAAATAAGAAAGTTTAGCTACAGTTACAACATTATCTTGATTAAAATCAATATTTTATAAACTCAACCAATCAAAGTAAATGTATAAAATTTAAAGGTTTAATAAGTTACTAAATCGCTATAAAACTTGTATTTAATAAATAAAAAATAAAGATTATAAAAATAAGTAATAATAAAATATTTTATTAAGATAATATAACAATCTTTATTATTATATAATGAACTAATAATAAATTAAATCTAATTATTCAAACTAAATATATGATGAAATTTTCTTAAACAAATTACTTATTTATATTAAATTAATAATTAATAACCTTTTTTATGTCATTCTTTAAATATATTTTTTTAAATTTTAAATATCACTTCTTAATATTTTGTTAAATTATTCCAAACACAATTACTTATATTTTTTAAAAATTTAAATATCACTTTTTTACATATTCCTAAATTATTCTAAATAAAATTACTTATATTTTTTAAAATTTTAAATATTACTTCTTAACATATTCTTAAATTATTCTATTCTATACAAAATTTCATTTTTCAATATTATAACGCTAGAAAGAAAAATACACTAAGATATTTTTCTATTTACCATCCGGACTAATTAATCCCCCTAATTAAGTGGTGCACACCAAACCGACAAAGGCCATTTATGTATGCCACGTGGCGATAAATAGGAATGGTTGCAATGAGAAACAACTCACACCCATTGAATGTCTCTCACAAATCGCACTGGCTGTGTGTGCCTCTGCCTCTGGTTCGGTTGCCACTTACCTTAAGCCTTAAGTCTAGGCGGTGTCAAAATAGTACACAAATGCAACCACTCAATCACACACTCGCTTTCTCCGCACGTAAATTCTTTTGGACCTTTCCTGATCTAAATCAGTGTGTCTCTCCCTATCACTGCTAATGTCACCGTTCTTTGGCTTTTCTTTGCTTCTGTTTTTTCTGGGTCAAGTTCTCTTCTTGAGTCCTTTGTAGGGGTACAGTTGTTTTCGTCTCGACGCTTGTTTAAAGTTCCTAATATACCCTCTCGAGGGAAAGTTTCTGATTTTTAAAAATGAGGCTTCTGCGGATAATGGTTAATGGGTGACTGCTGGATTGGTCGAAACTCTTTCAAAGTGTGTCTTTTGTGCATTTTGACGGAGCACCCATTTGATTTGAGTTGGTAGTTGTTTTGTTTGTAATTCAATGTACACGCATTGCGTTTACTGACTTCTAATATTGTGGGATTTGGATTATTTCCTGTTTGCACGGGAAGTACAAGGAGGAGCTTTTGATCTTGCATTTCAAAAGGTAAGATTTTGGTCGCTAGAAGTTGAAGCTTTTTGGGTGTTTTTTCTTTCCATTCTTTTTCTTTGAACCTCATACTTGCTTATGTCGGCAATGGGGGATTCGAATGATATGATTCACTGGTAGCAGTCTGCTCTTGGTGAATGAGCAACGGAGCTGACACTAGGGGAGGATTCTGGTTCAAAGATCTTATTTGCATTTCCAAAGTTGATGGTTTAGTTTTGGATTTAGTCTGCATAACGCTATACTTATTTTGACTTGCGGATTAGAGATTTGAGAAACAGCGACTCCATTTTATGTTCATAAGTTGAAGTATGACTCGAAGTCTATTACGGTTTTCAGATCACATGATGGATGGTGAGGGAAAGCGTTCAAAAGGAGGTCTGTTTCACCTGTTTGAGTGGAATGGAAAGTCTCGAAAGAAACTTTTCTCGAACAATAATGGCTTTCCTGGCAAGCGACTTCTTTTGGTTCTAATACGCAAAATTCTGAACCTTTTTTTGTTAGGTATTTTTTTCATTATTTATAGTTTGAAGTTTATCTCGTTTCCATTCCTTTTGTAGAAGTAAGGCAAAGAATTGAAATTGTTGAAAGCTCGTCAGAATCGCCCATTTATACTGTAAGAGTTTGTTTTTATCATGTTCTCTTCTTCTACTGGCTTTGGATGCCCTTTCTGAAACGTCACTGCGATTGTTTGGTTATTTTGTTGTACATCTAGATGGAGATGGGCAACAAGGGAGCAAACTCAACTAGAAGAGCAAGCAGCGACTTTAGTTGCAGTTTATCTGTAACTAGTGATGAAGGATATGCGACAAGAGCACCGGGAGTAATCGCCAGGCTTATGGGTTTGGATTCCTTGCCGACATCCAGTGTTCTCGAGCCTTCTTTTACCCTATTTTCTGACTGCCACTTGCTTAGAACACCTCAACTCAATAGGGCTAGCTCCAATTTGCCGAGTGATTATGACACCATGAAAAACTTAAACAGGCACTGTGAGCAGGAAAGGGATTGTTGGAAATCTGTTGCATCTATGTCTCATAAACCACAAAGTCGGCCTTTTGAGAGATTTCAGACTGAAATATTGCCTCCTAAATCTGCGAAACCAATTCCCAATACCCACAATAAACTTTTTTCTCCAGTTAGGAGTCCTGGATTTAACCCGGTAAAGAATGCGACCTGTGTAATGGAGACTGCAGCAAAAATCATAGGTGCTAGCCCTAAGGCAGCTACTACCAGTAGAGTTTCATTAATTGGCTCCCCTTCAGTTCCTTTGCGAGAGTTGAAACAAAACATGGAAGCTGCAAAAAAGGCATCAAGGCCACAAAAAGGAGACCCACAATCCAATACGAAGTCCTGCAGAGGACAACCTATTGACAAGAAACAAAATGGATCAGAAAACTTGCCATTAAGCAAGGCTTCCGTGTTTCCAGAAGGGAATTCCGGTAATTTGAAGAACAAGGGAAAGTCCGTTTCACAAGCGGCACAAGTAAAGGCCAATATTCAGAGGAGAGAGGGGTCAACATCAATTAGTGACAGCTTTAAGAAGCAGAAAGTACCGCATGACATCAAGTCAAACCAATTGCTTAAGCAGCAAAAGAATATTCAGAAAAGAACTTCTGAAAACATGGCCAACAATGTACTTAGGCAGAATAGCCAGAAACAAAATACATTGGTCAATAAGGATAATTCATTCTCTAACCGCCAGAAGAAAAAACTTCAATCAGTGGGTGGTTCTACTGGGCCAAATAGGATCGTGAACAAGGTTGTTATAAAGCCTGAAAGTGCTTCCAGAAAAGCCGTCTCTAGAGATCCAGATTCTGAAAGGGAGAAAGCTAACATCCCATCTCAAAAGAAACAACATGTAAATAGAGATTTTCAAACTGACAGGAATCTTTTTGATAAGTTGCCCTTTGATGAAGTTGAGAGGCCTACAGAAGGTAATGTTACAAGAGAAGGAAATATGGCAGTAACCTATAATGCAAAACATGGAACGGATGTTGTTTCATTTACATTTACATCTCCCATAATGAAGGCTATGCCTCGTCTTCAGTCCCCTGTTCATGTGGCAGCAGAAAGTAACTACTCTGACACTGATACTGTTGGCAGTAGTGATCCATTTTATTCAAAGTATTTAATGTACTCCATGCCACAGCTGAATGTAATGGGTAGTGAAGCTTCGAGTGTTCTGCTTGAAGAGAAGCCGAGAGAATTAACAAACAGACCTGAGTCATTTCATATTAATATTATCAGGGAGGAGATTTATGCTAGTTCAAAGCCTACCTCAGAGATTCTAGAACCTACACTTGACATGGTGAGAACCAACCACAAAAAACAGGACATTATGTTTCATCTTGTTCTAGATAAAGATAAATCAGACCACCCTCGTGATTTTGACTGCTTGCCAGCAAAGGATCAGCAGCTTATCATGTGCCAAAACTGGCAGGTCTGTCCCTTATGATTAGTTCTGCGGTTTATCTTACTGCTTTCTTTTCTTTGTTTTTCCTGTTTGTGTAATTGATTAGCGTATACTAAGGCTCAGTTTGGTTTTTTCCCTAAAGGCGACAACAACATGATGTACTGATTACCTATGAAATTTACACATTTGATGTTTAAACTGTTGCCTGAAATGGAGTCAATAGTGTAACATGCTAACTTTAGAAGTTGGAGTTACCTTTCTCTCTTTTCATTGACTTTTATGGTGGTTTCTTTGTGAATAATTTGTCTAGTTGTTACTGATATCAAATCAATAATAATAGCTGCTAGGTTGTCCATCATACAGACCAAAAACGAACCCTTATAAATGGTCATGTTCACCAATGTTCAGAATTGTGTTTGAAACTGACTTGGTTCCACAATTTTCTGCTCTTGATTTGTTCTTGTTGTGTAGTTGCTTCCCTTTTATTTAAATTATGGATAAGTGTTATTGCTAACACCAAAGACGGACATAACTCCATCAAAAACCCTGGTTTTTGTACATTTTCCATTTCTTGATCATCAAAAATCTAAATGCTAGTTTGTAATCTGCTGGTGTGGGTAAGTCCTAAGAACTGGGATGAGTTTAACAGCTGGGAGCTTGGCACATAATCATTTGGACTGAAATTTTAATAGCTTCTTAATTATGGAAACTTGTTAAGGACACCGGAACTGTCGTCCGACCTATCACGGTCTATTCTTCATGTGTCCAATTATATGTCTAGCTATGCTTATTTCAGCTCATGAAACTTTTATGTTGTAGAATGCTATTCAGGTTCTATCCTTATTATTGGAGAATTAGAAAGGCCTTGGATTTTAATCATCTTAAGAAACAAAGAGATGGTTTGCACAAAATTTACAGCAATACTGAATTTAATGGATGATTGCAGTTATCACAAGGGGTGGAAATACAGTCAGACAAGACAGAAGAGTACAGTTGTAGCAATTACAGTGAAACCGAAAAAGAACTCGAATGTCTTGAGCCTAGTCCTGTTTCAACTCTTGAACTTTCTTTCATCAGTGGATGCTGCACGAATGCCAATGGTATAGACATTCTCCACCCTCATTTTCTTTCTAGTCACTTGGTAAAGCATGCATCAGAATTTGTAGCATAATTTCTCATTATGAAAGAAATGTGTTCAACCAAAAATTGTCAGTGAGAAAGCGAAGGAGCTGATTGATTGTATCCAGGAATTTGTGGCATTTAGATTGGGCCAAACATTAGCAACAGATATACTCGATTCCTTATGACTCTTTCCCTCTATATACGTAGACACATCTCAGGGTAGCTCAGTTGAAACTTATCATCCTTTCCTGGAAGTATTCTGATTTGCTCATGATTTTTCTTGCATCTTTTTATTCAATGAAAATGCATGTAGTAAAAATAATGACCAGAAGATAAATTCTCAATTTTCAGGCATCTTGTTTTCTTTATCCCCTGAAGCTGCAGAGGTGTTGAATGAGACATCTGTAAATGAATCTGTAGCAGTGGAAGATAAAATAGATTTCTCCAATTCAGCCTCCTCAGTATGTACAGTGGATGAAGAAAGAAAACATTCTAGAACATTCTCAGGGCCTCAATCCGAGTATTCTAACAGCTTGGAATTAACATATGTGAGGGAGGTATTCAATTTTGCGGAGCCAATGCTAAAAGATTTCTTGTTAGGCCAGTCCCCAAAGGCTATGAGACCAAATCTATTTGATTGGATGGAGAATCAGGAAACTCAAATGCAAAGAAATGAAGAGAAATTCTCCAAGCTTGGGCGAAAAATTCTGTTCGACTGCATTTGTGACCACCTGGATTTCATGTGTGGACAAGTTTTCGGAGGGAGCTGCAAAGCATGGGCAAAATTGTGGATGTTGCTTCAGAGAAAAGGTTGGTTGGCGAATCAACTGTACAAGGAAATGTTACATTGGAAAAGCATGGGAGACATGATGGTGGATGAACTTGTAGCCAAGGATATGAGCACCCAGTATGGAAGGTGGCTTGACTTTGATTTAGAAGCATTAGAAGAGGGTATAGAGATTGAGGAGGGGATACTAACTTCTTTGGTTGATGAATTGGTTTTTGACTTATTCTCCTAGAGATAGAGACAGACAGTAAATAAGAGTTTGGCATTTTTATCAATTACATTGTAACCGTATCTGACTTGCTAATGTTGAACCTATAACCTTCTGATTTTCGTGCAAAAAGATACTACGAGTGCCTTTTAGGCTCACACTTCTGTTTCCATTCTATGGCATTTTAAATTCTACAAATCGTGCTATTCCTATGCAATTTAGCATACTAACGTTAGTCAAATCGAGACAATTAAGAAAATGATATTGTAGATTATGCAATAAAACCCATCCAAATGTTGATCATTAGCGCCTAAAGAAAGCCTCGTATATTCGCAGAATGTCTGCATTTTGTCAATGTTCGTTATCTTGGATGCTATGGCCTTGTTTGGCAATCAGCTGATTGCTGATTCTATCAGCTAACTATTAGCTAATAGCTGATTATATCAACTGATTTGTCCAACGGATTGCATTAGCTGTTTGATAAAGATATTTGGTAAAATTACCTATTTAGTTACAATTAGACTATTCCAATAAAATAATTAAATAAATACTTTTTATTATCGATATATTTTAAATACTTACATACTAACATTAAAATTATTTTATCTCTTAATTTAAATTGAGTAATATAATTAACTTGTAAATATTATTCAAAAATTTTATAAAATTTTATTGTAATATCTTTTTATTTAACCAAAGAATTATTAAATAATTACATAATATTATAAAAAGAATAAAATAAAATTTTAAATTGAGTTCAAGTTGATCAAATTTTAGTTCAAAACAAATTTTAATATTTTTAATATTTTTAAAAGAAAAAATAATATTTGAAGCTCAAGTATCAAATTTTAGGTAAAAATTGAGTCCTAAGGTCGTCTAAAAGAATTTATTAATTAAAATGATGCTATTTTGTTACATTTTAATACAATGATATTATTTTATTTAAAACATGTGTTATATTTTAATAAAATAATGTCATTTTATTTGAAATATAAGTCAAAAAGAAGAACTTATGCCCTAGCTCGGCTAGACTCAATTAACCATAACAAGGATCGTATGCTTGCCAAATATTGCAATGGCCATTGAAGCAAGTGAAAAAGTGTATAAGAAGCATTTAATCTCATTATATTATCCATCAATGCCTTATCATCCACATCTCTCCATGCAACAAGAAGCAAACTCATTTCCTGTAATGTGGCAATACATGCTCGATAAAGTTAATACAAGGCCACACACAGGAAAGGAAGGCTACAATAGTTCTAAGCTTCAAGCTACAGGTACTTGATTAGTGCCCATATCACAAGAACCATAATGACAATGGCAATAACAAATAACATTGAGCAAAAGCAACCACCTTTGGTTCGTTTATTCAGAAAAGCCAACTTCCTTTGCACCATCTGTTCAAAAGACAATAGACAAATACATGATTAGGTTATATAATCATTGAGGTTTTAGGTTAGTCAAATCACAAAGTTCATTTAGACTCTCAAAATGGTATAGCAGTGGTCTGAATTCAATAACCTATCAGAAATGTGGATGTTAATTCACAAGCTAATCAATGATGTTTGTTAATCTCAAAAGCTTGATTTTCAATACCAAAATACGTGAAATAACTGTTTCTATTATCGTTCTTAACTAAAAAAGGGTCATCAACTTTGAAATTCCGAATGTCTCAATCTCCGTCTAATTGATAAGTAATTCGAGATCTCACTATTGCTCAAAATATGGGATTTTGATTTGTATTGTTTATAATCAGGTCTTCACTTACACTTATATTTCAATAGGAACAAGATTATCTATTGATTTACCTAGCCTACTCTTGTATTCCAATTCCAACTTGGATAATATCGAACCAAAACCACCATTTTTCCATAGAGCTTCTAAAAAAGACAAGAAAGCATGTCTGTAGGGTTTTATACATATGGATTTAAGCTAACCTATAGACGGGTGTTTGTTTCATCTACCCGGTCATCCAAATCATCCTGCAACTGCAATGTTTAGGAGAAACAGAAATAAAGTTGAGCTGCAATTAGTTCTGCAAAAAACTGCTCAGACAGACAAGAAGATTATACAAACTGAAAATAGTAAAACAATTATCAGTACCCACCAGGAGCTTAGTGTGAAGGCCTAGCTCCTCATTAATGGCCAAAGCAATGTGTTTAGTACTAGTCACCGTCTCCTCCAGCTTTCCCAGATCAACATCTTGTTCTGCTCAATATGCAGCAAATCCGAAGCAACAACAGATTTCTTCCTGAAGTCATCAGATTCTAGTTCTATGCTTTGCATTAGAACCTAAAAATTCACTGAGTCTCAAATAAAAGTGGTATCAACAAATGAACGAAAGAACGTTGAAATTAACTCCCTTGATTTCCTTGTAGTATTCAGAACTAAGTACCTTGTAGATATGGCTTAAGGTCTACCCTAGAAAATCAAAACAGTTCATACCCAAAAACATCAATTTGTTTTCTCTTTGCATGGTTTTAATCACCTAGCACTGCATCAAAACAATGCCATTCAAGATTGGCATTAGGAAACCAAAGATGAGTCCTTAAAAAACAGCAGAAAACAAAATTATGTTGAAAACAAACAACCGTCACAATTACAATAGGGTTTTGTACAACATATAAAAACCCTAATGAACTAACTCCTATCCAACTAATCATTATACAGTCAATGAAAGTCTACCCAACTCCTTTTCTAAAGATTTCAGTGGCTCAAGTGGATTAAAATAGAAACTTTCCAGCGGGATTGGTGAGATTGACATAAAGCAGCAAATTGACCTTCCTTCAAGGTTTTAGAACTATGAACCGCAATAAACTAAACATCCCAAATGTAAAGATGAAAAGAAATAAAAGAGGGACAGTAACGAGTCCAAAGCTCTCTTGAGTAAACCTTGGGCTGGTGGAAGTATACAGAACCTTGAGGAAACATAAACGAGCACAAAGGTTATGGTCAATATTTGATTCAAATTAAGAGACAGAAAAGGAAAGAAGAAGGTAGATTCTTACATTCCTCGGCCAACGGCAAGAGCTTCCTGAGAGGGGTTTTTCCACTTGTCAAACCTAACAAATCCAAAAATCCAAAATCAGCCCTCCATTAGCATCATTGTCATATTATGATATAAGCTTAACACCCCTAAAATGAGACAAAAAGCAGTTTCCTGTTTTTTTTGGGTTACAAGGGAAAGAAAACAAAAAGACTAGCTTCGAAAGCAGAATCCCCCACGAAGGGATCTTGGATAAAGAATTCCTTGCACGTCCCGGTGAAGTGCCCAAAAGACTCCACGGTGGCTCCCAAAGAATATGCAGACCCGGCAGGGAAGCCGAAGCGAGATATGCCAAGTGATCCGTACACTGGTTGCCTTCGCGAGGCGTATGCTCAATGTGCATTGTCCACTCTCGACGAAATAACTCTCGGATCATAAATAAAATAATTACACCCAACCATAACACCGATCAAAGAAGAGACGATGGTTAGAGAGGTTAAGTCGTCTAAATGAGGAGACGGAGATACTACAGGGAACATCTGTTGTTGTTGATGATGATTCCATTCTGGATTCTAAACTCAAGACTCACCTTTCTTCTTCCCGATAGAGAATCAACAAACCCCCGCGAGTGAAACCTCTCCATGAACAGAGACCCAGAAAGGGAAACAGTCTGTTTGGAACACTGTAAATTAAATTCATGTATGAATTGAATTGAATTACATTAATGAAATTAGAATTGAATTCAATTTACACTGTTTGTAACAAATCCAATAATATTAGAATTGAATTTAATTACACTGTTTGGAACAAATCCAGTAATATTAGAATTGAATTCAATTACACTGTTTGGATTAAATTATTAAATAATTTAAAATCAAAATTGTATTTATAAATTAATATTTATTTGAAAGATATTTTAATTATTAATTCAAATT
>JAOQMR010000006.1:15970627-15988442 GCA_027563865.1 Erythroxylum pelleterianum | reverse complement strand
TCTTCTTTTTTTACTCAAGAATAAATATAGTAAATACTAGTGAATTTATTATTATTAATATCCTCATAAATTATATCAAAATATATGATAGGTTTTTTTAGTGTTTCAGCCTTTCAGGTTCAGGTTTAAACCTAGAACCGCAAGTTAGAAACTTGAACCAGAACCATGAACCTGATTTTTCAGGTTCGGTTCGAACCGAACCTAAACTCTGGTTTGGTTAACCTTGTTTACAGGTTTGGTTCATGCGGATCAGGTCCGGTTCACAGGTTTGCAGGTTTTCTTGAACACCCCTACATAAGAGAACGTGTTAAAGAAAGAAAAGTTGTCATTGAGCACATTAGCATTAAGATGATGATTACGGATCCTTTAACTAAAGGCATGCCACATAAGTAGTTTAAGGATCATGTAGTACGAATGGGCTTGGTTCTATAGTGTGATTTTTATTGTACATTTGTTGCTTCAATGGAACTCTAATTTAATTTGATGTTTTGTCATATGGTTTTGTGCACATATATTTGATTATTTTGAGAAATATCATTTTTGGACCTAGAATAAACATATGGTTTATTCATTAAGTTTAAGGGCTAGTAATAAGAGACTTTATATATTGTAATATATGAAAGATAATACTCGCTATAAGAGGACCTATCGTTATGATTCATATATTTAGTTTCTTGTTATGTTTGATATTGGGTTAAATGAACCAAGTGAGAGAATGTAGGATTTTTCCCTAAATCTTGGGATATCCTACTGTTCAAAATCTGGTCCATTTAATGGTTTAACCTATTAATCACGCAAACGCCCATACATCTTCATTTTCATCTTCTATGATGAAGCGATGAAATATATATTTTTAGGTCCCTATCCTCAGCTTCACATAACAATAATTGGACACCATCGGGTTGTATTCAAAAATTTTCTTGAACTGTTGTTGGACAAAACCTATGTGCAATGGCTAGAGCTATTCTTCTGTTATGCTTCCACTTGCTGAACATTGTGAATAGCATACATGTATTTTGTTTACAAGTAAATAATTTTGTGTTTTAAAATGCATGCTTTAGTTTACACATACAATCTGCCTCCTTTATTAATAAAGAGATTATCTTTGATCTAATATTATTTAGTGGTACCATATTGTACTTCTTGAACCAAACAACAATAACTAGCATCTAGCTTTTCTCATTATAGCATTATGTGCACCAATTTTACTTCTATTATAGATAAGTTGTAATATGTGGTGCACACTTCTCTTTAACTTAGAGCATCAATTACTTTATTTCACTTCCCCAATCTATAATCCCAAGTGGAATTATATTCAGTTAAGAATTCTTGACATTTAACTTACTTAGTTGACAACTTCTTATATGTTTTCAATAATGTATTTGCCATATATGTTTTGTACTAGAAACTTGGTAACTAGTAAGTATACACACTAGACCTTTCGGTAATATACTGCAACTATCTCATTCTTCTGTGCAAAATATCATTGTTCTATAACATTGAGTTTTCAGCTTTCAAAGCCTATTGGATGTCCTTCTTGAACCATTACACCCCCAATGTCCTTGTCTAATGCTTTAATATGAATGTTGAAGGGTAATTCAAAATTAACAACCTTAGGACTAGTTTTATCGGTATAAATTACTTAAGCATTATGAAAGCATTCACATAATAGTTTGTCCAACACCATAATTTCTACTTTTTCAAAAAATCATGTATGGAGCTACCTTTTACAAATAGCTTTAAATGAACTGATAATAGTAGTTCACTAATCTTAAGAAAAAATATAATTTAAACTCTATGTTAGTGGCTAACCAGTCTTATTGCAATCACTATTGAAGAATTGTTCTTACTATTGATTCCTTTTCCAAAAAGGTGGCAGCAACAAATTAAACATAATACTTATTTTTTCCATGAAAATAGTTTCTCTTAAGTTGGAATAAAACAGTACCTTATACTATACAAGGAAATCTATGCCAAGAACGATACTAAAATCATCCAATAGAATGACCATTATATTAATTTTCCTAGTCCAGCCGTCAATAATAATTAGTAAGTTATAAGCCATGCCAATAAAGTCTTTAGCTTTCATGCTCACCATTTTTATCTTTTCATACTCCTATCCCCCTTGAATCTAAACTTTATCGCTAGCTTTTCTATAATGTAGATTTGTATAGCACTAGTGTTACCCTTTACAATAACTATAACACTATTGATTCAACCTATCAAATTTAGTAAAAAGGCATGGGCCTTAACTACCTCATTTAAAAGGGTATTGAAAAATCAGAGGGGGTTGACCAATGTTGCTACTTCACCTTCTACCTCATCTTCTACCACCTTTATATTCAATTTCTCTTGCTTTAGAAATTCAGGAGCAAAATGTGGTCCCTTACAAGTAAAAAAAAACTTTAGTTCTTTTTTTTTGGACCCATTGGACGAAGCACTGTGAACATTAATTTATCATTTATTATTTTGCATTTTTCCTCCCATCATAATTCCATTCAACACCTTTTAAACAAATTATTATTATTGGTTTTGGGATAAAATGTAAACGAATATGATAGATATCATAATAAAGGGGCTTTTATTAAAGCTCGGTATAGAATACAACATTTGTTGAGAGCTTACATATTATATCTTATATCCAGCACCATATGCCTACTTACATAGAATAGATATACATTTACAAGTTGGTTAGGTTATCCTAACTTACAAAGTTACATCCTAAAACCACCGAAGAAGCTTTAATAACAAAGAGGTAGCACAATAATTTATATTTGTTTAAACAAAATGACTATTTGAGAGACAATTTTGACATCAATAAAAGTAATTTTCAATAACCTCTATGTAAGTACCACAACCTTAGTCCACCATGAAACTAAGGAAATTATGTTTTTTTCTAGATTTATAGTGTTGCTCTTCTAATATATTACGAAGGCTATGCATAATTTGTGAAGGTCCAAAACTTGGTTAAATTTGTCAAATAACACCTCTATAAAGCTACCAATGATAATTGACCAAAATAGTGATAGTAACCGATGTCCCTTTCTAGACATCCCATAACTTATTGGCTAGTAAGTAGAAAGATCAATACTTTCTACCAATCTACTCCTAAACACTCCAGGGGCTAAAAACCTATATCTTTCTACAATACAATTATATTTGAACAAAACTTGACATAGGGAATTTATTGGTTTATACTCTACAACCAATCAGTTTGATGTAATTCAATGAGATTATTATTTAAAGGCATTCTTTATCTCATACATATTCAGATGTATATGATAAATTCCATAGGACAAATATGCATTACAAATGAAATTATGATGAAAACATAATTATGAGATTCATATTTTTTTTGGGTAAACCACCGGTATCCGAACCCACTGGGCCGACTAATCCGGTTCGGGGCGTAGTCACAGTTAAGGCTCCTTGCCCCTCCCTGCAGGTGTGTTTAGTGGGGATCGAACTCGAGAGCTCTTCCCACAAGCTCAGCCTGCGCAGCCAACTGAGCCACAACCCGTAGGTTTCTACCAAGTATAAAAACTCCTTATGTAGTTCCAATAATTTCCATCATAACCCTTTCAGTCTCTCCGCTAATAGTTTGGTAATAAACTTGTAAAGTATGTTGCAGCATGAGATAGGTTTCTTCTTAGGCACCAAACATTTTTAGATTAAATTAATATATTTTCCTATAATTTGATTCATTCATAACAAGATATAATTTAATATTCTAAAAATCATAATTCATTCAATAGTTTGCAATTAAAATTTTAAATTAATATTATGTAAAAAGATATTCATACTTAATTCAATAATCTAGACTATTTTGTTAAATTTCCCATCAAATCTTGATAGAATTAGTGCTTACATGATTTAAAATATTTATTTGAACTTAGTCAAGTTTTTACGATAAGAAAAACTAACAAAAAGGCCATAAAAATAATATTAAGTCAAAAAAAGCTTTCTTTTAAATATTGATTCACAAAAAATTAAAAATTATATATGATAAATCCGTAGCTTAAAAGAATTTCAAGGAGTGGCCACTTCATCACTTGACCACCAAGACTCCTAACGCTGCCCCGTACTAGGGGACAGGGTACCACTCCAAGCTGATACAGTATTACTATTTTCTTTGTTTCTTTTTCTAAAATCCACTTGCTTTACGTCACCGACATGAGACTTATCCCGATATTGCCAAAATAATCTCGTCTTGACCTAAATACTGATTCCGAACCCAAAATGGCAAATTGGTAACTTTGGTAAATTCTCTCCATCCCGGAAGTCGTTATCATCATCATATCCCGAAATTCCACACAAAAGTAAGGTTTGGAAGGGCCAAATAATACGTTACCTTATCCTTACATTGTAGAGTCTGTTCCAAGTAGGCCCACATGCATATTTGATATGATAAACGAATAACAGTAAAAAAAAGTTAAAAAAAATAAAGATACTATTATTATTGGCAAAATCTTAATAAATGACGGTGTAATAATAAAACTGGCAGAGACACGTTACAGTGCTGTACTAATATGAAAATATGCATTGTTCTATATAAATAAAGTGATAAAAAAGATTATGCACAATCAGAAATTGAGTTTATTGCAATGAAAATGGGTTCCAGGATACAGTAACTCCCAAAAAGCATATAAAATTTGCGGTTGCTATCGAGAAAGAAACAAATTAATAGCTACTTCTAACTAGACAAACTAGTATACAAGAATCTGCTTTCCTAATCGGTCGATGTCCGTCCTTAATCTTCAAGTAAAACAAGGGGGTTAAAAGACCTAAAACTCCCTATGTTGGAAAAATTACAGATGCGACTTTAACAGCAGAATACCAAGGTTTCTCATCTTTGTAATTGATCCGGTGTGTGGTTGCTCGTAGTTGATGATGATGTCGTCCTACCACTCAGCAATCCATTATCTGCAGGCGGGCTCGATCCCCATCTCGCCTCTGATTCTGTGGGCTCCATTACTTTAACAGACCCATCCGTTAATCCAATAGCAAATTGGTTAGATTCCGATGGATGTGAAGCAACCACAAGCGGATATACAGATTGGCTTCTGCAAAACAATAAGCCCATGAGCAACTGTGAAAATATTACGTAACATCAGTAAAATCTTGGAACTTTGGAGGAACTCGCCTACAAAGAAATTCACATCGAGGTTGAAAACGTTCATGCATGATGAGGAAGTCAAGATGTACCAAAACTTGTAATAGCTTCGAAATTCTCTATATGAAAGGGGCATGAACAAAAGATTGAACACGAAACAGTAAGATCACATACCCATTCAAGGCCGACTGTGACAAATATGCAGATGAAGCAATGCGACATCTTAATCTCAGGCTATCACCATCAAACACTGCGATGCTACCATCACAAAATGTAGCATAAACTAACTGGCTGTTGCAAGAGTATGCCGCATAAGATACAGGTGCAGGCAATGAATCTTGTGGTAACCACTGAAACAGACAAGCCATGATATTGTCACTAACATATATAAAAAGAAAAACTGTCTAAATGACCATTAGCCTGTACCTGCCTAACACGCTCCATCTTCGAAGCATCATATATTGCCAACTGGGTTTCATGAACTACCAGCAATCTAATTTGATCAGCATGGAACTGCACTCGAGTATCACCAGTAGGTGCCTTGCCTCCTGAAACTTGAATTGCAACTGATTTCCTTTTCTCCCACGTATCAATGCTCCAGACACAAAGCTACATAAATAGTTAGAAATCAGCATCATAATAAGATCAGTAATATTTCATTTACACGGTTCATTTCTTATAATGATATCAACCAAATATCGTATCAGTGCAAGACTGTTGGGAGAGCATAATTTGTAACAGGATGACTGAAACAGATCAGATATTAAGATCAAACATATCATGTGCCTTCTACTTACATGTGCATCAGCAGCTGCTGAAACCAAAATATTAAGATTGGCTGAAAAAGCTAAACCAGTTACTCGCTTCTGATGACCCTTCAATTTTGATTTAACCTAAATTAACAAAAAAAAATTAGGACCAGCTGAGCGGGACAAATACTAAGAACAATCAATTCAATATCAACTTGGAAAGAACAATAACCTCATCGACTCTAACATTGTATATGTGGATGGTCGAATCCTCCATTCCAATGGCTATAATATTATTGTCCTGTGGGTGGAATGCTAGGAAGGTTGAAGCTGGGGGAGGAGGCATGAATGTTGTCATTACCTGCAGACCGAGCAATACATTCAAGATAAGCTATAAATCATGAACACTGCAAAATAAGAGTCCCGTCATGGAACAAAAAAAAGGGAAACAAAGATGTATTGTGCAGGCCAACCTTAAATGTCATCATGTTAAACAAAGAAACCTTTCCACCTGAAGCTGACATTACATATGAATCATTCTTAGAGAGTGCTATACAAGGTACTGCTTCTTCAAGGTTGACACCTGACACATCATTAGACATAAGAAGACCACTGTTGGGTTGCCAATGCTGTGGAACAACACTGGCAGTGGCCTTTGAAACAGCCAACATGAGTTAATATATTCAATAGTTCAAAGAAACTAAAGACATAATAAGATGAAGAGACAATTCAGAGAGCAAGCAAACATTTTAGAATTAAGTGGAGGAAAGAGAAGAAAAGAACAAACCAGGCTCTAAACCAGTGATTACCTTTCCAGATGGATTTTGTTCATTACGAACCCATTTCCATAACTTCTGTATCCCATTCGACCCCAAAGCCAAAATTCCAACACCAGAATTTGTATATAGAAGTCGAACAACCTGCATGAGAAAAATAAAAAAGTTGAAACATTTTGCAGTAGAAAATCAAGCAGTAATTGCGGAATTATGTGCCAGTTGCACACACCTTGGTAGAAGTATCGGTGCTTTCTGGCAAGGTAACTAACCGACATTCACCAGGATCCACAATTTCAGCCAACTGCCAGGGTTTTGATTTATCAATTACATCATCCACAGTCCTGGGCTTTTCCATACTTCTATTTACGGCATCAACTCCATTCTTAAATAAGATCCAAAAGTATAGGAATCAAGCAATTTTCAATTAACATACCAAGATTACTAAACTGTGGTAGCTTACCAAACATAGCAGGAACAAGAACATGCAAAAGGAATATACTCTTCCAAGTACAGTTGGTTACGCTAATTGGAATACTAAGTTCACTCTATACAGCCATAAAGATTCTAGAAAAGAAACTGAACACAAGCCTTCATATATACGTTATCAAGATCCCCTATGAACAAAAAAACGGGGCCGAACTTCTGCCCACTGCCATAGAACAATATCATAGCAACGTTGACCTAAGTGGTATCATAGTGGATCCTTGGGAACCATCACAAGTACGGCTGGCTCTATTTGAACCAGAGTGCCATGTCGTCTAGCAGAGCCTAGAAGAAGGTGAATCGTGCAGATAGCTGATTAGCTTGAATGAAAGATGGGCAGAAGACCAGACAGATTTTAAACAAGGAGAAACAAGTGACACAAATTCCATTAACAACCTTGCACAATAAATTGAGAGCTTGTGACCCCTCAATACATGAAATGGCACACAAGTTGAGTGCAAAATGCAGTATCTCTTAAAAACTAGAGCGTATATATTACATATGAAAGTAGATCTCAGATTTTAACATACAAGAATTGGCGCAGGCCTGACAGGAGAGCTCATTTCCACTTTACAGTTGACTGGACTGATAGATGTGACACCAGAAGCAGAAACCTGATCGACGAAGAGAAGGACAACATTATATCTCAGAATCCAGATATTTTAAAAGAAACATGAAACGAGTTCAACACATATATACTAACCTTAACAGCAGTAGCTTCAATAGGAGATTTAAATGCTTCATAAGCAGGAGTTTCCATTGTTCTCAATGATCTCATGCCAGCAGCATTTGCAAGTATCTTGAATCCACTGTCAGCAGTAACAGCCAGAAGATTCCCTTCCTTGTTGAATCTCAAGCGAGGAAGACTCTGAAGCAATTGATATGATTAGGTACAAAAGAAGCAAAAGAGCTTAAAGTCTATAAAAGAAATAAAAGAGAAAAAAAAAAGTCAACCACAAAGCTTAATTTGGTGGGATGAAAGATGGGAATTGGGCTGACAGCAAATACAATAAGGCTAAATTTAAAATTATAATTGGAATCCTTATCAGATAGGAAGTAGTAGTAAATTAATATACTATTCTAGTTTTAGATATATTATCCTACTTTTAGATATGTTATCGTAGTTGTTTAGAACTAGTACAACTTTTATCAGAATAGGATTTAAATTTGTTAAGAACCCTTTCTTACTAGAATAAGGTTCTAAGAACTTCTATATAAATGTCTACACTCAACCCTATATCATGGATTTTTTTCATATCTTAGAAGGTGTGATGATTTCTTCTAAGAGTGATTCTTAAACCTTATGAATAATTCCTAGTTTTCTACCTTCCCTTGTTTGTGTCCTCACTAAATTCCAACTATGTTGAGAATACCCACATGTGAGTTTCCCACATCGAAGAAAGAAAGGAAAGAAGACTAATATATAAGCCTAGAGGGCTACACCTACTGCCAATTGGTTTTATGATGGAACCTCACTTCTGCTCGTGTGTTGTCTAACTTTCTTCCTCGTGTGGGCTTATAGGCTCATTGTAAATCTAACATGGTATTAGAGCCAATGAAGATCTTGGCCCACTGTTTGCCCCAAAAGGGGGCCCATCATTTAAGCAACTAGAGAAGGATTTGAAGTCTGCATGGAGCAAGTGGCCCAACAGTACTATTTGACCTCAATCAGAAGTTCAACCCTGATGAGGATTGTTCACATACCTCTCCAGATTATCCAAGTTAAAAAGGGACTCACATGTGAGGGAGAGTGTTTAGAATACCCACATGTGAGTGTCCCACATCGAAGAAAGAGGGGAAAGAAAAGCCTAGTAGGCTACTTCACTTATTGCCAATTAGTTTTAAGATGAAACCTCACTTGGGCTTGTGTGTTGTCTAAATTTTCTCCTTGTGTGGGCCTATAGGCCCATTGCAAATCTAAGAAACCAAAACAGTAATTCTAGCCATATCAAACCTAAATTCCAACTATATTAAACCCTAAAATCCTAGTCTAAATTTTCAGCTATCAAACACTAAAAACCCAGCTATACCTAATCTGAAATTTTAGCATTCCAAGATAAAATTCATTCAGCAGGGTAAAATCAGATATATCTCCTAATTTTGTGAGTTTTAGCAAAGCTTTTGTTCACAATGGCGACATATATGTTAGGCCACATAGAAGAATACTCAATGACTAAAAGCGAGATGAAATGGATTTGAGAATTATGAAAAAATTGGATATAAAAGATTCTCGATCACAAGGTGCTCTAAAAAACAACTTACATGTAACAACTCCTACAAGCAAGTACGTTTGATAATTTTTGGAGACTAGAAAGCCTTGACATGCATTCCCTAAAAGTCAAAACTCCCACAAGAAAAAAGTAAGGAAACCAACAACCTATATTTGATGCTAAACATGGAGAAGGTGGTAGTAAGCAAGAAGAAGGAATTGATACTTATCAACAACACGGAGTGCAAGGGAAAATCTTTTTCAAACAATCATATTTGGTTGATTCCTCAAATTTAAAAGGCACTAACTTAGAGCAGGTTTTTATTATGGGTGGTGAATTATTTATACCTTCCCTTCAATTGATCAATTGGAATCTTCAAGCCTACATGTAGATGTTACTCAAATGCTTGATGACATGGAGAGTTTGACAGTGGGAGATCAACAAAGCGTCAAAGATGAATGAAAATAGAACGAAGTGGATTCTCTGGGGAACCCTAAAGTTGAAACATCTGAACAAGTTGGAACACTTGAACAACAAGTTGAAACACCTAAACAATAAGATGAAACTCTTGAGCAACAAATCAGAACACAAGAACAATCGATTGAAACAACAGGGCGGTAGGCTCAAAGAATAGGACAGCAAGCTAAAATAACAGAACAGGGAGATGAAAAGATTAACCACCAACTACTTCGGGTTCCAAAGCTTATTGGCTCTATACTTAATAATATCCTTGGTATTTTTTATGAAGATTATGTTGCAATGGGAGATGAAGGACAAGTAGATTTGAATCAAGTTGCGACTTTGCAACAAGTGCACTTGCAAAGTCAAATTTCAGTAATGACAGAAAATTAATGGATTTGACTACAAGAAGCAACAATATGTATGTTCTTGATATCTATGTTCGAGAGAAGCCATGTGGTTTTGTTATGAAACCATCAGCAAATATAATAATCAGACTTATAATATTGTTCACACTACAAAACTGTTCTTCTAGGAAGTTGTATGTCTCTATGCATTACTTTTAACCATCATCTCCAATCTTGATGTGAAGTTCATGAGTTATTTTTTGATAACCCTAAAGAAAACAATGAATACTAAGTTTCAATTTTCAAGTTCTTTCCACCAAATCGATGGATAAACAAAGGTGGTGAATAGAAGTTTGGGAGGCTTGTTAAGATATTTGGTTGGAGAAAATGCGAATAATTGGGACTTAATTCTTCCTTAGAATTTACATACAACAGTTCTATAAAAATATCAACAAGTAAAAGTCCTTTTGAGATAGTTTCGAGAGTTCAACCAAGAAAGTCTAATAATCTGGTTCCTTTACCGCAAACAACACAAGTTAGTTTTGAAGCTAAAGATTTTGAACAACACATGAGGGATATCTTTAAAGAGGAACAAAAAAAGATAACAACCAGCAACTTGACTTAAAACGAACATCTAATTAACATTATCAATCGGTGGAATTCAATGAAGGGGATATAGTGATGCTTAGGATTTGTCTAAAGCATTTTTCAAAAGGAAGATATAAGAAACTTCCATAGTTGGACATTATATAAGATCCTCAAAAACATAAGTGTTAATGTTTAAGAAATACCAAGTGACATGAGAATTAGTCATATCTTTAATATTTCAGACCTAACTATTTATCATGGAAATGATGGTACACAATCTCCTACCCCAGCTATAGGAATTCCATTCACCACTCATCTTAGAAAGGAGATAGAGGATGTTCTTGATGAATAATTTGTAGCCACAAGAGCTGAAGGATATCAATAGTTTTTTGTCAAATGGAAAGAAAAATCAATTTCTAACGGTACTTGAATTTTAGAATCTTAATTTCAAAAGTTGAGTCCAAACTTATATAATCAATATTTGTCACATTCTAAATTGAGGATGACTTCAAACAAGCTGGGGAGAATTGATGCAAAATAGCTTAAAGTCTACAGAATAAATAAAAGAGAAAAGTTAGTCAACCACAAGACTTAATTTGGTGGGATAAAGGATGGGAATGGAGTTTATAGCAAAGAAAATAAAGGCTAAAATTTAAATTATGCTAAGAATCCTTATTAGATAAGAACTAGTAGTAAATTAAATATGATATTCTAAGTTTAAATATATTATCCTAATTATTTAGAACTTATCGTATTTCTATTAGAATAGGATTTAAATTTGTTATGAACACTTACTCTTCTCTACAAATATGTGTATACTCAGTCTTTCAATAACAAGATATCTTTAACTTTTTCTACAAATTTGAGTTTTCAATTAGAAGGTATGATGCTTCTTCTTAAAGTGTTTCTTAAGCCCTAGGAATGATTCCTAGTTTCCTACCCTCCCTTGTTTGTGTCCTCACTAAATTCCAGCAACCAAAACCCTAAATTCTAGCCATATCAACCTAAATTCCAGCCACATTAAACAATAAAATCTTAGACTATATTTCTAGCAACCAAACCATAAAAACACAGCTATACCTAATCTGAAATTTAAGCAGTTCAAGCTGAATCTAGACCTGAAAGTAAAGCATTCTGTGAAAGATCTGTGAACTTACTGGTAATCCACCGTCTGCTTCTATACTTGTCAGCACATTAACATTGTCCATATCCCAAAACTTTATCTGGCTATCTTCACCTGCAGCCAGAAAGTGATTTTGTGTTGTGTCAAATTGCACAACTCCACCTGGTGATTTCTTTCTAAACCCAGAATAATTCCTCTTTATTGCTCCTTCACTTTCATTCCATTCAACTAGGTATGACTCCCCTTCTTTGCTTGTTCCACAAGAAAACAACCTGAAGAAAATAAATTTTAGAAAGTGAATCATAGACAACGGAAAATTCAATTGAAGGAATTGGATGAAATGGTATCTCAGAGTTAAAAAAAATGGATTTAGAAAAAGTATAAATGATTTAAGGTCCATTTTTAAATTCACTTATCATACCTACTACCATCAGCGCTGTAAAGCATTGTAGTGCACCAATGGCCTGGAGCATCATAGTCCACTCTAGATCCAATATTATCATATAGCCAAGCTTTAATTTTACCATCCACTGCAGTTGAAAATATGAACTGCAACCACCCCACAGCTAACGTAGTTAACAACAATAAAAGCAGCAAGCAACCCAGATCTAAAATGGAAAAACCAAAGTTCTATTTGCTGTTCTAGTACTACTAGAGATTTATGAGAAAGAAAATTACTCCAAAGCAATATATTATTTGAAAAGATAAAGCATAGTTGCAAGAGAACTTGCACTGTTAACAGACATAGATAAACAACAGGAAAATATTGGCTTTAACTCGCATTTCCTGTTTGTAGACTAAAAGGGGATGTAACAAAAGGCCAATTTCTTAATTGTTGAAATACCTGGATCATCTCTTTGTGATGTGGACAGATAGAATAAACTGGTGCCTCATGACCCTCAAAATTAAACAGCTTCCTTCCATTTAAATCCCACACCTGTTCAGCTTCTTTCATTACAATATGTAGGAACAACTATGTCAATCTTGTATTTTGGTGTATATCTCCTACCTTTATTAGTTTGTCATCTCCACAAGTTACAACGCATAGTTGCTTGTTTGGGTGAGCAAAAGCCAAGTCATTAACACCACCAACATGGGCATCAATCTGTGATGAAAAAGCAAGTTAAATCAACATGAGGCTAAATGTTATATTACTTCAAACAACTAGCACAATATCAACACACCTCTAAATGTTGTCGCAAGTCATTTGATCCAGTATAAGCATACAAGTGAATCAGATGTTTACTAAATGCAGCCCCTGCAGTAAAACCAAAAAAAGAGATAAGATATTAAAGAGCACCTGTAACTGCCCATTTTTGAAACTTATTACATACCCACAAAATTTCCATCTGGACTCCAAGTAACACGGTTGACAGAAATTGGTGCGTCCTTTACATAAGAAGCCTGCAAGAAATTCCAAGGGTAAATCTTGATACTTGGTCACTTGAAATCATCAATTGTAGTAGCGGTATATAAATGAAATAGAGCCTTAGGTTTAACAGCCTAATGAATCACGCTGACAAGGTTCATACACTAAAATTATAAGGCCAAACAAGAATAGAGGAAATAAGTTCAAAGGGCATATGCATAGAATGATTGCCCACATAAAATTACCTGAAATTGTAGAGTGCAAGTTGTCATGTCCCAAACCTTGAAGGGCTTAGAAACTAACCTCTCTCGCATCCCAAGTTCCCATAATGTAACTTCACCATTGGCAGAACCAACTATTCAACAAATGATATACAGAACATAATCGGTGGTCAAGGATGCTCAGAAGGTTGACTTAAAGTATTGCACTGTGAACTTCAAAAAGTTATTCACCAAAAACAAACATCAATAAGAAGATTAAGACTATACCAAGAAGCAATGTGTGATGAGAAGGATGAAAATCCATGCTCATGACAGTTGAACCTTGATGCATGGTCAAGGCAACTGTCCTAGGCAGATCTTCCAGAGACCGAGAAGCTTGCTGTCGGGATGTTGGATAAGTAACCTGAAACAGGAAGGATCAAATCTAACTGTTTTCAGCAAAAACGCTACATATAAGCTATAACACATTATAAATGGCATAATGACAAGTCCCAGAATTAAATTAAGGGAACAGTAATTGAAAATGACCTCTTCAACAGATTGAGCAGGCCGTAGTCGTTTCACCAGTTGCTCGTGATCTGGACTTTGAAAATCAGGCATGTTTGGAGCAGTTGGTGGTGTTCTTGGTCGTTTTAGAACTGACACTAGAGAAATAAAATGTTATTAAAAAACCTCCACAACACAATTGACCACATAAAAGTAATTCATATTTCCTATAACAAGCTAACCAACACCCTCCATTGTCAATCGAGAAAAATTAGACAAGCAAACAGATAAGTAAAACATAAGCTTTTTTCATTATGTGGGTTCCAAAAATGTGCAGCAAGCAATAGCTCGCCAACAGAACTAATTAGGAGTTTCGTACTACTAAGCTCACTAGCTGCACAACCCCTTTGCTTAAATGTTGAGCAACATTCAGCGTTACAACACAAACCTTGATTTTGTGGAACAGGAATGGATGATGCAGTAACAACAGCAGCTTGCACAGAGGAAGAAGCAGAAACATTTGCCATCCAACCAGCTAATGCACCAGTATTGGCAGTTGCTGCAGTTGGAGGAAATGGCTGTACCGAATAAATGAAAAGCAAAACATGTAAAGTCAAACTGAAGTTCAGCAAATTAATATGGACTTGAGAAAAATGTGAAATAGATATCATACGCCATGACCCCCAAGAGATGTATAAGCAGCAGCTGGCTTTGCAACAGCAGCAACAGGAAGATTGACTGGAGCAGGAGCAAGAGGACCATTTGGAGTTGCACATGTATGATCTGTGAATAAAGTCTTGATGTCTGGGTTTGGCCTTGGGTTCTTACAAAGCTGGTGCTGCCAGTTCAAACTGTAAAGAAAAAATAGTCGGAAAAAAAACAGCAATCATCATTAAAGAAGTACAATATAATTGGATACAACTCATGCATAAAAGAATGTTAAAAATCAACAACTACACCCAATACTTTTAACATAATCAGAGAAAACATACAGAGAAATACAGACGGATTTATAAAAGAGAGAGCATCCCAAGATCAATTAGTACACATACTATAGAAGAGGTAACCTCTTCTATACAATTACCACTGCACTTTAAGAGGACACCACCAACAGCAGAGTTGCCATGTGTGAATAAATCATTAAATGAACAAAACAAGAATGATATTAAAAACAAAGACCCTGAGCAATGATAATAATAAAATAAATACTTCATTCATTAAAAAGACCAATTCATCCAATCAAGATAGAATAACTTCTGTATCTCGGTAAATATTATAAAACAAGTACACAGTACCAAAAAGAATTCAAACCAATGATGAAGACATCAACTCAAAATCACGGTTGACTGTTAATCAGTAAACATAAATATACCTTTGATTTATGAGAGTCCTCAATCTTGATGACTTCAGAACAGGAAATACAAGCTTATCACGAAAAAGGGGATTAGCTTCAATAAGCTTTTTCAACTCCACCAGCATTATGCTACGAGCAGTTTTAGTATCACCATACTTTGAAAGCTGTTCATTTTCCCTGTGCTCAGAACCAAAACACAAGTCATACGGTACTATTCATAAGAAAAAAAAGTAACGTCAGAAGCAAGTAATATCATGATTATTCTCACTATCTAGTGCACCTTTCTCCATTGCTTTTTCATCAAAAGGAAATAATTTTATCAAATATGTAAAATAAATTCTAATAGTTTATAAAACAAGAAGCTTTTCATATTGACATTTTTTGGAAGCTTCCCAACCCCAATTCATGAAGATCTTCTGAATTAGGAATAGATTATCAATTAATGGATTTACTAACATGCCTCATAGTTTACCAGAAATTGAATTGATCAAAAACAGATTACCGTCTAAATGACAACTACCTGAAATTCCCAAGGGTTAAAAGTTGGGTGATCTCTTTGTACAATTCTTCATTAAATGTAGAAAAAACTTTCAAATCGCCTACTAAAATTTCAACAGCCTTGCCTTTGTCTTGTCTGAAATCAAATATAACCAACAAATAAAAACTTTTTAAGTTAGATACAATAATCATATCTATCTACTGATACCAACGATGTCAACTACATACCGGTCAAGTGCTTCAAGATACTTCTGCTTTCTGATTTCAAAGAATATTTTCATAGAGTATCTATTGTCGTCAACTTTGGTGAAACCAGACAGGTACTTTTCGACTTCTTCCCACTCTCCAGCATGAACTTTCTCCTCAAAATACTTCATATTGAAGAAAAATCCTGATTCCTTCTCAAGCCTGTGGAAGAAATTCATTTTCATTTGAGCAATGTTTTCATCATGTTATTCCACATAACTAACAATAGCAAATTTCATTCTTGTAGTGCAAAATATTCATGCGAGACAAACAAAAAGGCCCTGCTCAGCACAACACAATTCAACCACGTAGAAACCTTTAATAGTGTGACAAATTTGTTGAATACTTGAACTCTCCTCACATGCCACAATTAATGCGTCTTTAGCTACATTAATTAAAGACCTCGCATTCATCAAAACTTAACTCCACAAACATGCAAAAGCTCCCATTCAAGATCTTTCCGAGACCCTGCAATCTAAACCAAATTATATCGAAGAGCACCTTCAATACTCAAGCCCATAGCAATACTCAATAAAAACTGCGTATAAAGCTATTATGTGAGCAAGTAAGATTTCCACGCGTGAGAAACATTAACGACCTAAGACAGAGAAACCCCGTAACTTCCTATCCCCCCTCAGAACTTCCCATTTCCCCAAATATCCCTTCACAATCTAAGGAAAAATACGACTCACGAAATTCTCATCGTGTACAATTTCAAGCTTTTTACAAATAGCCAAAACCACCATCCAAATAAACCAACACGAGAAGTCCACTTCTACAAAATCGGAGTTCCTCTAAGGCGAATAAGTTTGAAGCTTAATCACGGACGCAAAGCTACACATAAAAAGACAACTAAACAATCACATGCGAATAAACATACACGTCGACATATAAATGTAACTATAGACACAGTGCAAGAAGGTACAGAGGATTACTTATGAACAGACTCCTTGAATTTCTCTTCTTCAAGGAATTGAAGTATGAGGAACACCAATTCTCTGCTCAAAGACGACATCTATACAGCGCTTTAATCCCAAACACCAACGATCCACTGCACCGAAAACCAAGCGCATACAGAGATTTTGATAACAAAAACCGTGCAACCGCCACACACAATCAAGCTCAAATCAGCAGAGCTCAGCCCCCAATACGAGCTCAATTTGACCCAATCACAACCCAAACTGAGCTTGAGTTCTAGGGTTTCAGAGGCTGCGTTAAGGAGAGAGAAGAAGATAAAGAAGAGAGGGAAAGAGAGAGGTAGAAGAAGAGGAAGAGACTTGGTCTCGCTGCCTTGGATGCGTTGTACAGACCCTACAGAGGCCTTTCCCTTTCTACTGATCCTATCAGTGAAAAGTACGTTTGGTTATCTGATACGTAGGCGTGCATGTACTACTGGCTATCAACTTATCATTGCGTGAGATGATAGGAAACGCCAAAGCGGTGGAGCGGATTCGAAACTTAAAATTCAAATACAGTGAATATTCGCTACATAAGTCCAGTCGGTCCCCTCCATTCGTTGGTACGGTCGCTTTCGCTTTTTGGATCTTTCAATATTTCGTGTCATTTTAATATTTAATGCCATATCATTCTATCCCCTCTGTCTCACTGATGTTCTGGCGATATGTTTGGTTCCAGTCCGGGAAGACCATTCAATTGCCATATAATAACATACTAGCAGAATAATACTGCGTGAACGTGCAGTAATAATGTCATGTAAATTTAACTGATTATATTAATAAATAGTTTTAATGTATAAATTAAAATAGAAAATAAAGAAATATATAAAGCAAGAT
>JAOQMR010000006.1:15869492-15887112 GCA_027563865.1 Erythroxylum pelleterianum | reverse complement strand
AGGATGGTTTTGGAGGGAAAAGTTTTATTACCTTGAGAAACTCACCTATTCCAGAACACTCCTTATAACCCCTAACACCGAACTTTGGAGTTTTTACCAAACACAAAAACTGTTCATCTTTCAAGTTCTCTCAAGTTTCTATAACCGTCCTTACTCTTTCGAAACAACAAACCTGTGCAGTCAGTCCTTTACCCATAGAAGAAACAAATGGAGCAAGCAATGGTTTACGGAAGATATGTCGATTTTGAATCCTTGAGAAGAGATAACTTGGATGTTGAATCGGAGATAGTTGCAGCAGGATGGAGAAAGATTTTCCAAGGGCGAGAAGTTATATATCCAGAAGAAGTGTACGACTTCTGGAAGAATGTGAAGCTGGTAGATAATGCTATTGTCTCTACAGCAGACAGAATGTCTATCATTGTGACGATGGAGTCGATTGAGAAAGCTACTGAAAGTCCATCTATTGGAGAGAAGCTGACAAGCAAGGCGAGATGGATGACGAAGTTCAGTGTTAAGGAAGAAGAAGTCAATCGACAGCTGTATGGCGACAACGACCCAACGGAGAGGAAGACCTCTAGTCTGGTGCCAAAGGCTAGGTCTTACATGCAATATTGTTCAATTGCATTCTACTTAGGGCTGGATCAAGGCACTTAGTGACGACTTTGGACGAACAGTGCTTGTTCTATTTGCTGAATTGCCAATTGGTAAACCTACCATTTCTGATTTTTCAGTATATGGTTAAGGCGATGAAGGATACAAACAGTTATCCTTACGGTATGTTGTTGACAAGGATATTTAGAGACTTAGAGTCCTTCTAGACAAAGGAAACAGAGTAATACACCATGTCAAGAGTTTTATCAACACAGAAACCATCGGGAAAATGGGCTTAAAGAATCTGGAGAAAGGAGAAGCAGATTCTAAGACTAAAGCAAGAACTGAGGGGGAGCGGGCTGTGAAAAAGTCTCCCATGAAGAGTTCTAAGTCTCAACCTAAGGAGACAAAGCCCATGACTGCAGCAAAGAAATCATCAGAGGAATCTGAAAAAGAGAAGATGATTTCTTGAAAAGAAAGTAGCCGAGTTTGGGTTATAGACGAAGGTGCTCTGAAGAGAAAAGGGGAAACACTTCTGAGTGAGATTTCGAAGCAAGCGAGAAGATCACCCAGAGTTCGAACCCTAAGACAACTGGAAGAGAAGAAGTCCAGAGAACTCAGTCGAACAGAAGAAGCTAAGTCAAGAGAATCTCAGTCTACGAGATCTCTAGTTTCAATTTTAAAGGAAGATAGTGGCAAACAGGCTAAAGAGGCTGAAAGCAAGAGGAAATTGGAGTATGCGAAGCAGAAGCCGCAACCTCAGAAGACTCCGAGACTGATTGAAGATGGGAAGAAGGAGAAAATCAGTCAGAAGAAGAGTACTACTACTGAGGAAGATATCAGTAAGCAGAAGAGTATTCCTACTGTTGAGAAAGACAGTCAGAAGGAAACTCTCACTGCTATTCAAAATGAGAAATCAGCAGAACTCAGTTTGGTACAGGTTGATACTCCTTAACTTCTGAGAGAAAAGAAGATTTACAAATCAGAGTGACAGAAGTGGTTCAACCTGTGAAGAAGAAGAGTAATTCAATAATTGTCAAGGAGATCCCGAGAAAAGAGGTGAAGGTACTTTTTGAACCTATTCTGGTGAATAGCTGCACAATGCATCTGTTGAATGAAGAAGAGAAGAGTTTCTATAGTTTCTTGAAGGATGATGGAAAGAAACCATACCCAACACAGATGACAAAGCAACCGTGCACTATTTTCCCAACCACAGAGACTACTTTAATAAAGGTAGTACCGGATATTCAACCGAGGTGTCACATTGTACGCAATGATGACAAGGGAAAGCAGAAATTATACCCAGAGGAGGTATTTAATGATCTAACTGCAGATCAAATTGCTGATGAAGTACGTCGCATTGATGAGGCGTGCTATGTAGAGAAGAAGGTGACGGGAATGGTCATTTCTCATCACATTTCAGAAGACCCAAGGACGAGTGGTAGTCAATCGTCGATAAATGAACCTTGTCCAGTGGGGGGAGAACTTATGGAGGGACAGTACAAAACAATAAAGATTGGAGATATGTGTGCATAATTGAGGCCATTGTAAAGGTAATTCTGCGCCGAAGGCCATTATAGAAGATATCTTCAATTGAAGAAAACCCTACTTGGAAGACCAGCCAAACGACTACCAATTCCTGACGATTTGGATCTTCCTGAACCCAACCTATCTGTGCAACCTACTTCCCTAGAGATTGTTGAAGTGTGTGTTCCATCTTCAGATGCTTATAACACAACAATTGCCTTTGAAGAAGAACCACAGAGGGAAGATAATCGACCGACTTCACCCTTCGACTTGCAAGCTGAAATCATTCAACTATGTAGGGAAGTCAAGGGATTGACGGAAATGATGACAGAAGTTTTGAAGCTTCTATGGTCGTAAGTTTTTTATTAATAACAAATAGGGGAGAAGAGAAAAGAAAGGAGAAGGAAGAAACAAAAAAGATAGGGGAGGAAAATGAAAAGAAGATAGAAGATCACAAGAATGAAGAATACAGAAGAAATAGTTCTGAAGTTCTTACCGTTGTAAATTTTTGGTGAAAACTTTTTGTACATGTCTTTTTCATTTTACTAATGTGAGTATTTGTTATTATCAAAAAGGGGGAGATTGTTAAGTCAGAATGACTTCACTAAATGATTTTGATGAAAGACAAATAATGAAGCGAAAATGAAAAGCAGACGAAAGCCAAAGCAAAAAGCAGACACAAAAGAAAAGCAGACGAAAGCTTAGAAGAAAAGTAGATGGAAGGAAAATAAGAAAACAGACGATACGAAAAGCAGACAGAAGTCAAAAATAGAAAAGCAGACGGAAGCCAAAAATAGAAATGCAGACGCAAAATACAGACGGAAGAAAAGTAGACGAAGAATCAAAAGACGTATCAGTTTGAGTTAGTTACAGAACTCAACTGAATAACCATTTCTTTAAAGAATCAAGAAGCAATTTTAAAGAAGCAGTTGGAGACGAAGGCTATAAATACGAGTCGGAGTCGAAGATTGCGAAAAGTTACTGAAATTTAGAGAAATTACTAAAGTTCACAAGCTTAGCAATTATTGAGAGATTATTGTTCGAAATATCTAGAGCTAACTCTTTCTGAAACATAACTCGAAAAATTCTTTCAGTTGAAAGGAGTACAGATAGCCTGAAGAGGCTAAGTGTGAAAGAATACTGATTGTAAGAGATCTGAAGAGGCTCGGTAACAAAGAATTTGTAAAGTTCTTGAGAGATAGTGAAATCTCAGAAAGTCATCTGAGGACTGGACGTAGCCCACGGTTTGGGGTGAACCAGTATAAAAATTACTATGTCGAAATCTCTCATCCCTCAATCTCTCTTATCTTACAATTTTTAGAGTTTGTTGTTTTATACAAGTTTTCTAAAAACTCTTTATAACATTGAAATTTAGTAGTTTTCGTAAAAGAAACAAGTTTCTTTTAACGAACGATTTTTTAAGGGGATTAACTAAAAGATTTCACAATTCAACCCCCCCCCCCCTCCCTTTTTGTGCACCCATATATCATTATTAAGTATTGTGTTGACGTGTGATTCACTTCAATTTTCACATAATTCAATCATTTCATCACATAATGTTCTGATTAGACATATATTATAAAACCATTGTCCATTTTATTAGGAATTGATTATATTAATTATATTTGAAATTTATTTTCAAAATGTCATTCCACCTTAACTAAGGATTTCTTGAATTAATACTAAACAAAATAATAAAATATTTTCCTTAATCATTTTAGTGATGAATCCTATATTGATCCCTCAGCTACCTCTGTATAGTTTATGTTATATCCAATAACTACTAATTAAGTTACTCTTCACAAGGATTGTTAATAAGCAGTATCAAAACATAACAACCTATATAGAGATACTTTAGAGATCTCAAATCAAAATGTCACTTATATGATCATGCCAATAAGAATTTTTATAGATATATAAATGATGTTCCAAATAAAATTCTCATATTGAACTAGTTTAGTAAACTTGCTCTCTAACTATTGCTCGTACATATGTTTAAGTATCTATATATCTTAGTTTATGAGAATAACTACTTCTTTTATAAGGTAGAAATATAACATGTACTAGTCGTTTTACACTCTATTAATGTTTAGTCTCGATAAAATAATGACTAGAAATAATATATAAATGCAATTTAAATATCATAATTATGATCTCATCATAATTTTATTTGCAATGTAAATTTATTCTATAAACTTTACCATATACATTTGAAAATGTATAAGATAAAATTTTCTTTTAAATAATTATGTTACTAAACTACAACTAACTAATTAATTATAGGGCATAAACCAATAAGTTCTTGGTCAGTGCTATGTTGATGTTAGAGAGAGTTTCCTTTACCCAACTTCTTTTTAACAAAGCACTCAATCCTTTTCAACTCTTTCATAACACCCCAAGATAATATCTCAATTGAAGATCTTATATGTTCTTTCACTATTCAGTTTACTAAGGTATTCAATTTTTGACACTTCTGTCATTCTTGTAACTTTATACTATTCTATCTCAATATAATAAGCTTGAACATTTCTTAAATTTCTTCAAACAATATCTCTAAGGATTGAAGCATATTCAACATTTGAATCATCTTTAAAATGTCTTCAAGACTCAAGAAACATCTTTCAGATAACCTCTAAACTTGACCTCTTACAATGAATTTCAGGAATAACTTCAAATCATCTAATATTCTTCAACTATTTTCAAATATCATCTTTCTTCTCAAAATCGTCTATTAAGAAAAATATCACTCTATATAAGAATATGCACTTTTATATGGTTTTGTATATGGAAATCTATGATCAACCAGCTGATATGTTATGACTTTAACTTAAACACTCTTTTAACCTTCTTTTCCTCTACATCATTTGTTCATACTCCTCTTAATTTCTCAAATTAATATAAACATAATTTTTCATAAGGACAATGAAATCATTAGTAATAATATTATGTCTTATTAACATGAAATTTATAGAATAAAACCCTCTTAGATTAAACAATCTTTCACTTTTTAATGATGATAAAATTCTTATAATATTAACAAAAAATATATAATATATAACAAGTATGTTAAGTGCAAGCTTTCCTTAAACTTATAAATGTAAATATAGTATATTTATGTGATTGATATGCTTTTGTATCAATATTAAATATTATTGTAAATTCATGGCATAACTATAGCTAGCACAAGGGAGTCTAGGTTGATCCCATAAAGACTGTAAGTAATAGTAGTTACCTTTTTTCTATTATCTAACCTATGAATCAGATTTTGGATTTTAATTAAAGCTTAAACTAAACAAATAAACTAAGATTGAAAACAATAATGAACTCAAGAAAGAGGTGAATACTAAGAAGATGTCAATATCAAATAATAGTTTCTAGGTAATGAATCCCCTTAAAAAACCTTGATTAATAACCCTTTATTATGCAATTATATTATTGATTATTGAACCATGAAAATTTCTATATTATATTAATATCTTTCTCAAGACTATTAACAACTAATCTATCAGTTGATTAACAAAAATCTTTTTAGTTAAAACTCCAAGGATTGCATTATAGATTTATGAATTTCACTATTAGGTTTCACCCTAATCTAGAAGATTTATGTTAGCCTATCCTTAGGTTTACATGTAACTCCTTCCAATTATGGTAGATCTATTTATACAAGAGGATTTCTCAATCTCAATCATATAAAATCAAATCATGTACTAATATTCAAGATATAGTATAACAAGAATACAACTCATAATTGAATCACAATAAATCAATCGATATAATTGCATTGTACAAACGATCAAAACATATTGTTATTTCCACTTAGGGTTCATCTTACCTAGACACTAAACATGTTTAGTTACTACTTATAGAAAACAAAACAAAAGATAAATATGTAGAAAAAACTAATAGAAAACAAAGACATCATAATTCTAAATCTCCCTTTTTCTTTTTGTAAGTTTAGATTTGATGTTATTATCTAACGAAACTCTAGATATATTCTTCATGTTTTCATCGTCCCTTTATCAGAACTATCACCTCTGCATATGTCTCACCAATCAAAATTACTTAATAACTCGACTCTCTCTATTTGTCTATGCTCACATCCTTTTATAGTAAAAACTATGGTTTCTGAGAAGTGACCTTGTAGCTCCAAAAACACCTAAAATTGTGACTTTACACATTCATAGACTTACATGGGCACAAACACGGTCGTGTATCTCCAAGTTGCTTCAAATCTTCGTTTTATGCCACCATTTTATTTGAATTCTTGTCCTTTTAGTCCAAGAAGGCAATTATCACCTACAAATACACTTGGACCTAATTAAGTACAAAAAATACTATAAAATTGTTGAACAACAAGCGAAACATATGAAATATAGGTGTATAATTATAACCAAATAATCATTTATTAGTATGCATCTTGTTGACATATACATAAATTTCAAGTAATAAATATAATCATATAATATTCAAATGCATAACAAAATCTATATATCAAAATTCATCGTATCCTACAAAGTAATTGTAAGACATCATTCAAATATGAGTCAATATCACACAATCTTCTCCTTTTTTTTAATTGTACCTAATAACAATAACCAAGAAATTGAGTTAAAAGATGCTAAAGATAGTTGTTGGTATTTGACATTGTTTGAGTGAATAGATGAGATAAAATAAAATAAAATTGAAGCATTTAGGTGTTTCCTTTTTTGATATCAATTTGCTTTTCTATTACAATATTTAATTTTTTTATTTTTCTTATTTGTGATTAAATTTTCTTTTTAAAATAATAAATTGTAATAATAAATTTGTCATATTAATTATAATAATTTATATTATGAAAATGTTTTAAATAATAATTTAAAATTTTATATTACATAATATTCTTTAATAAATGTAAATATTAAACAAATAATAATTTATTTATTAAAATTTATAGGAAAATATAAAATGAATAACTAATTTATATATCATATAATATTTACCAATTAATAATTTTTAAAAATATGTTTAGAAACGAAATTTATAAATGAAAATTATTTTCATGATTTTTGAAAGTTATGAAAACTTAAAAAATCACGAATAATAAATGATAATCAATAAGCATATTGATTGAAATTGAAGTTAAAAAATAAAGATAATAAAATATAAAAGTGTATTAAGCTATTAGCTCGAACACCACAAATTATTGAAAATATATGTTTTTATATTAATAGAAAATATTTTATATGAATATTTTTATAAGAGAGATTTAGTTAAATATATAAACCCAATTTATTAAATAGAAGGTCACAAGGTGGTTGTGTTCTTGTTTCTAAACTAGGAGCAGGCAAGTACTAATCCAACTCGTAAGTCATTCGTGGAGCAATGTCCAACAATCATAGAATTTTGGTGTAACGAGCTAAGTTCTGAAACTGAACAAAGTAACAGGCTAGCAACAGAAATGCTTGCCTTAAGCAAAGTAAGGTTTGAATGGTGATGTGAAAGTTTTCTTTGAACACAGAAAATAAAAGCTTAAAGAAATTTCACAAGATGAGCGGGCACTCATAAACAAGCCAAAGACAGGCAACTGAAAACATTGCCTTTCTCTTCTTTGCTAAATTGAAACCAAAAAAAAAAAAGGAAAAAAGGACATAGATTCTCCTGGAAGTATTGTCACTTTGCATGCCCAGTTTTCCTCTTTCCATCAACACCAACCCCCGGCCTTGCAGGCCTGTTTGTTGCTGGACCAACCCCATTAAGCTGTTTCCTTGCTGGAGAAGGAATTAATGAGGGAATCAAGCTCCTGTCACGAACCAGAACCAGGACAGCAGATAAATATGTTGTTAGTGAGGCTCCTGTCCCATGTTAAGCATTGTTTTCCATTCCAATGTCACATTTTCAACAAGAAACTGGAGGCCTAAAGGAAAAAAATAAGCTATCAGGCAGTCATACAACGTACCTGGCTTCTGGAGCTTTTAATGGCTTAGGATTACTCTTCTTTGTGTTAGGTCCAGGTATTTTTGGATGACTGCTCATTGTAGGAAGGTTAGATTGCCATAATAAGTCTGGCTCCGAAGAATCACTGGTTGCGGCCTCAAGATCATCAGAATCGTCAGTTGAAGCCATTTCACTCCGAGTTCTCTGTGCTTCAAACTCCTGGTTGTCTCTATTGTTAAATGGAGTTCTAATGTAGGGTTGTTCCGGGTAAATCTTTGAAGGTCCTCGACTATGTTTCTGATAAAATGTTTCAGGAACTTCCCATAGCCCTGAAAAGTTCTCATCTTTGCTGATACCATCATGCTTGTTTAACATGACATTATCAACCCAATCGCCGGAGACAGATTCTTTGTCATCATCCTTTCCATTCTGTGCAGGAGTTCCGATAGGTGTCCAAGGAGGAGAATGGCGGCGCAAATCATGGAGATCCAAGCTTCGTCTCCTTGTAATAGAAGATTTTTTCCCGCCCTGCAGACCAACATATACTTTTCAATTTGAGCTACAGTTTACTAGGTAAATTCTCCAATAGTTTGTTATACGGTACAAGCATAAGCATGCAAGGAACCAAGCATACAGAAAGCCTTCCTACATAGCCGTTATGGATGATTTTCCAAAGAAATAAACAAAAACCTAAGCTGTCAATTAGGGAATTGCACTTCACAAGTTTTACTATTTCCTTTGTATTCCATTATCCAACCGACTGCGTAATGTTTATAGTGGACAGAAGAAGCCTAAGACTCCAGCGATACCAGCAATAAAATCTAATCTTTTTAGTTCATGCTTCTTCACATTCTGGCTGTGAAGACAGCCATTTTGAATTGACCATTAAGACGTATTATATAACATACAATATATAAGATTTTAGGCTGCAACTTGAGAGAGGGGTGAGAATAGAAACTGACTTGAAGTCCGACGGACGACTAAGTACTAATGAGCCACAAGCTTTGAAAAGATAAATGATTTGATTAAACAGAAATCCATGTACTTAAGACGTGATATGAATGACATGATGCTCTCATTTAATGGTAGCTCAAATTATCAAGCTACACATGGTAAAAAGCACATGATTAACACACTGTATTGTTATCAGCTAAATGATTTTTACCTCACAAAACTGCCTGTGACTGTTAGAGAAGTTGCCTGCACTGTGCCAGCTATGTTGATAAGGAGAGGACCCACCGGATGTCATTTTTGTTCTTTCAGGTGTGCTGGATCGAGAATTCTGTGAGTGGTCCGTTTCTCCTTCCTTCCTAGCTAGTTCTGCTTTTAGACTAGCAATCTGGAAAACGAAAACGTATAAATGATGCAACACATCAGTGATGACAATAACAATTATGATTGCCGGCATTTATAGGGGTAGTAGTAATAACCTGCTCTTTTAACTCCTTCACCTCTGTACTATCTTTATTCACTTTAGCAGCACCGAGTTCAACAGTAGCAACTCGTTCAGCAAATTTCAATGTGCTTAACGTTTCTCCAATGGCTTCTGTTTCAGGACTTATATGAACAAACATGAGAGTCTTGGCTTGGCCACCTGAAGGTTTTAAGGGAGAAAACATGAATCAGGAAGCATACAATGTTTTTAGTAAAAAATGGAGTAACCATACAATTCTTTACCAAGTGAATCTTGGAGTAGTTGTGTGAGTTTACTATTCCTGTAGGGAACATGTAATCCTTTCTGAGCAAGAGCAGAGATTACATCTCCCAAAGCTGAGAGAGACTTGTTAATATGTTGTGCTTCCTTTAATCTATCACCAGTTACCTCAGATTTGTCAACTCTTTCGCTTCCTGCCAGGTCAACCAAATGCATGGAACCACGAATTATACTTCCCGAAGTGAGGTCCCTTCCTTGAACATGAACCGTCAGGCAACTGCAAGCATATGCAAGTATAATTCTTACATAATTCATATCAAAATCACTGAACTGAACTCTAAGCACACTAGTAACACTCACCTATGAGATCGACTGCTCCTGTCATTCATTGCTGTAGAACTCACTGCACGGTTCTTTTGTCCGAGGTCCATCAGATTTATGACATCAGATGTTGATGATACAGGTATGATGCAAGCGTCTGGGACATTAATTCCATTTTGAGAACTGTTGCGAATTTCTAGTCTATATAGGAGTTAAAGAAAACAAAATTTGATAAGAATTGCCTCGGAACAACCTACAATATTACACAGAAAAAACATGACAAAGGATATCTTCTGTTAAGACCATCAGTAGCCAGGAGATCCCTAACTTGCTCGTTGTAAATCTCAAGCATTTGGACAGAAATCTCATACGAAATAACATCCTTCCTTTGATTTGACAGAAGAAATAGATCAGTCAATGCCCTGTAGTTTACACCTAAACCATCCTCAGTGAGCTCTTTAGGGCCAGTCTGGATTGAAATATCCCATGATTAGACCAAAGTTAAAATCAAAAAAGATACTACAATCAAAAGCCGGAGAGCAGCAGTAAAGGAGAGATTGTTAAATCAATGAACTTGTTAGATACCGCAGTTATAATTATGATGATCAATCTTACCATAGTATAAGTTTTGCCTGATCCTGTCTGGCCATAAGCAAATATGCAAACATTGTAGCCATCAAGGACAGACCTAATTAGAGGCCGTGTGTCTGAGAATACCGCCTCTGCAAGAAAAGTAAACAACGGAACTGTTTAAGAAACATGTTGACAAAAAAGACATTTGAAGGAAAGAATCAAGTGGGCTTAGTAACCTTGTGTTGCCAAAGGAGCAAAAACTTTGTTGAAGCTAAAGAATTTCCTTCCTTCTTTCCCATATTTTGAGGGGGTGATCATGGTTATGTTTCCTTCTTCTATGTTGTCCACTGTACTTGAACGATTTGGCTGCCCAGGCAAGAATGGTCTCACTCGGCAATATACTCTAATATTTCCTAATGAAATTTATTAGGAAAATCATTCAAATGTGTTTAAAAGATACTAAAGAACCAATTTATCAAACCAAACTGTAAACTAACACCACACTATACCTCTCAAGTCCTGCACCTGGTTGTACAATTTGCGATTTTCTTCCAGGACTTTTTGGTATCCTGATGCAGCATGGCCTAGACGATGCAAGTGTTTACCTAATACAACAGAACGAGCAGTTATTATTATATTGATCATTCCTCTTTTCCAACAGTTCCAGAAAACATATAAAAAATCTAATTCTACCCAGATTGTAGAACTCCTCCTGATACTTCGTTTGTAAAAACTGCATTCCCTCTTTTGTTATGTTAAGAGTATGTTTCAATGCCTGCAGGTCCAAGATTAGTTAATGTCCGCAGCATAAGACATTTTCATTAGCACTAGAAAATGCCATTACCTGAATGTTCATTTGTTGTTGTTCAATCAACATCCGCTGGTTGGACAGCTTGCCTTTTAGTTCTTTACGACAATTAACCTTTGGAGAACATTGTTCCTCCAGGTTGATGCTTCTAGAAGTTTCTTCTGGTTCTTGTTCTTCCGGTTCCTTCTTAATCATTCCATTAGCCAAGACCAATGTCACACAACAGCTTTCAAGAAATAGAAAGCATATGAAAAACACAACTGGTCGAGTACTATAACTTTTTCAAGCCAAACTCACACCTTTACATCACAAGAAGAAGGTCTTGAAAGAGGCTTGTCAGTGCTACATACTTCTGTACCTTCTGTGGTTGTTCTCAGCTGTCATTGCAAAGATTAATAAGTTAAGTGAGAGAGGAAACTTCAAGTAAAGACTAATGACCATTAGAGATTTTCCATCTTCATGTAACGAGTAATAGTACTTCGAAGTGAAAAAGTTAATCATCTCAGGGATAATTGCATTATATACAACAGCATAAGCCCTGGATGCACTACAAAGGAAAGAAGGGGCTTCAACAGCTGCTCACCAGTTCATTTTGGCCAGCCAATCGACGCTGATACTCTTCTGTTATCTTGCTTAACACAGCTTCGACAATCTGTTATCAGCAAAGAGCATTGGCTTTACAGGACTATGCTACTAATGTATTGTAACATGCTAATTCAGACATAAAATAGAAGAATCATTTCTTCCTTCAGTGGTGTTTTTCAAAAGGAACTAAAGCACTAAGATAATCAAATAACACTCTTACACATGGGATTTCTTCTTGTTTCTTGTTGGAAAGTAATGTGTGAACAAGCACACTCAAGGAATGACCAATGCTCTGCGATACAGGAGTAGAGAAGGTTATACTCGTAACTTACTCATTTAAAAATAGTAAATAAATGCACAGATACAGGAGAGCTCACTGACAGCTTCACTGGGTTCTTGGCCAAGATCATCATACGGGCACTGATCAGCATCAGGCACGCTACCCAATGAAGAGGATCGTGGAAATTTCATAAATGGTTCCGAATTTTTCCGCATAAATGGTTTTCCGGACCCGCAAGATTGGGCTTTAAAAATTCCACTATATTTCCAGGTCCCAGCCGCACCAGTTTGTTTCCACTCGCTGTATGATTTAAGGGCTAAAACACAATTCACGACCCTTGCAGATTTTCCTCCCTAAAAGATCCAAAGCTTGAATTGATCTCAAAACAGAGAAACATCTCTCACAACGGAATGGAAACAATCTTATACATTTTCGCTCCCGCTGTGATGAGTCAAAACTCTCACCTGATCCAGATCAGACGCTTCAAAAGTTGGAATCCCCATTTCCTCCACAACTACAAGGAAGTTTCTCACATTTTCAAAGTACTGATATGCAGATAGAGCTGCTCCATCAGGTACAGTAACAGAATCACAAGGTCCTTCCACTACCTACCACGGTGTTTTGCACCAAAAAATCATGCAAACAAGTTGTGCTTACCATCAATAACAAGAAGGGGAGAGAATCATACCTTTGATACTGCTCCAGGTTGAACCTTGTTAAGGACATTACACAAAATTATCCCACTTCGCAATCCAAGCCTAAATTCTTCTTCTGAGGGCTCAGCCGGCAAATCTTTACCACCAACAACTCCAACTGTCTTGCGAAGCCATCCAGCTGCTGCATTCCTTCTACAGGCTGCAAAATTATACAGCAATATCAAGTATTCATATATTATATCATTCTCATGATCAAGTAATTTCCAACAAATAATGTAGCAAAACAAGTTTGGACTTTTAAACAAACGGAACAAATAAGATATAGATAATTGATATTCTTTTTCTAGCCAGAAATGCCCTGAAATGGTTATCACATATGAACTAAACATTCCCATAGCTTAAGGAAAACTTATTTCCACCGCTAAATTTCAAACGTCAATGGTCCAGGGAAACTTTTATTTGACAGACACCAAACTCAACTGCTTTACTGCGAGTGAGCCTTATATGAACCAACCACGTTATCCAGTGGAGATCAGCTGCTTTAAAAACCACGATAAAAACTTTAAGTAGTTGAAAATTCGATCTAGAAAACAAAACAGTATAGCGTTTCTCAAAGTTTCTATCGCCAAGAAGCATAAAAAGAGGCTTAACATCAATTAATATGGAACAAATATAACGGATACATAGAGAGAGAGTGGGGGGGAATAAAATGTTGATCATACAAGCCTCATCAGCTTTTCTTGGAGCCACAGTGTTGGTTGGCCGAGTCCCATATTCTTTAAGAACATCTTCCACAAGAGAAACAACGGAGAAGGAACAAGCTTGCTGCTCTTCTGTTGCCATTCTTCTTTTTCTGAAAATAAAACAGACCAAGCACCAACCTCTTGAACACCTTCTTTCAAGAACCCGAGTTCAAAGATTTCCCATTTATCATAAAAGAACCAATAACTCCAAATATTTTCACCAACCAAAGAGATTGTGTATCTTTACGTGTAAAAGTATATGCAACTACGGCTTAGCGTTTATTTGTATTCTCTGAGTCAAAGAACAAGAGATGAATAGTTTTGAGATAGATGAGACGAAGATTGAACTATACAGAGAGAAGGCAAGAAAATGGATGATGGGAGATTCCCGGAAAAATTTCTCTCACTTTCTGTTTCGTGATCCTTCCCTGTCTAATATTGAAAAGAAAAGCTATCACAGCGAAGCTGGTTCCGAGCCTCTCGGGTTTGTAATTGTGTGTGAGAAATTAAAGGGCAGCTTTTAACTATTTTCTTTCATTTTTTTTAATTCTCCCTAATTAATGTTTAATATAATGTTACATTTTAAAGCAACAATTCGCGTAACTTGAAAATTGTCAAATTTAGTACTAACAAAAGCCATTTCATTTATTTCTAAATTTATAAACAAATATTCACTTAATATATAACATCTTAATATGAAATTAATGCAAGATAAGAGTTAATTAATTGAGAAAAAAGAAGAAGAAGATAGACGCAATGCATATTGGCTGGACCTGGATATGTGTTGATGATTACAATTAAGAAAATGTAACAAGCAGATGGGCTGATTATTACAGTACACTCCTCCTACCTTTGTGGATGTCATATCTAGCTGTTAACTGTTGGACATTTTACATTTTTAATAGCTGTTAACTTCATCTCTAATGCATACATTCTTCTTCCTTAGGATATTACTATTAGATGAATAGCAGGATGGGTAGTTCCTGTCTTGTACACACAAAATGACCAACTATTCTAGCTATATAAACATAACTAGTAGCCTCCAAAACCAATGCATGAAAAGGAACACCACCTTATCCTCGTTGCTCTTTGAAGGGCATATAATTTCTTGTTTTGGTTTGCTTGGAGCACCTTTTATTATTTGATACTTTCTTCCCAACCTTTAACAGATTTAGGACAACAATATGCAATAAAAACACACATACACCTCTTCTCTTGCTCTTGTTTATATAATTTTTTGTGTTGATTATTCAAAAAATTTTAACTTTATACAATTTTACAATTATTACTCGAAATTTAAAAAGCGACAATAAAATATCCAATCTTTCAATTTTTTTATAAAATATTCCAATGTTAATATATCTATTAATGGTGCTAACGTGACGAATCGTGTCAACTACGTTATGGCATATGTAGGATGCGTGTGTCATGCCAAATTCAAATCAAATTTTAATAAATCACTACAAGAATGTTTGGATTTATCGACGGAATATAACGGCCGGCAAAGTCGTCGTTAACGTGGGTGTAGGTAATTTTAACGATGGAATATCAAATACTTTTCCGTTGGTAAAAAGGCGTAAATATATCGACGGATTAATAGAATCGGTCGCTAAATAAAACGGATAACTTACCGGCGGTATGTGAACATGTTTTCCGACGGTGTCCTTATTCCGTTGGTAATATGTTAACATGTTTTCCAACGGTTTTCTAAAATCCGTCGGTAATTAGTAGTTAGATTTTTTAAAAAAATCCCGACAGTAAAATTTGTATAATGATTTTATAAAAATGCATAACTTAAACAGTTGTGAATTATTTGTGCATATTAATTTGATTTGTGTATATATTAAATTTGTTGAAACATAAATTAATTGGTGATATAAAGTTCAAATTTTGTTAAGTGATAATAAGAACATTGAAGTTTACATAACATATCTTTGTAATTCAAAGCAAATGACTGCAACAATCCTAATGTCCTGGTGATGGAGGGTACTTAGAGGTGCTACCCTTCCCCTTGAGTTGCTCCAACTCCTGTCTCAGTTGAGCCATCTGCTCCATTTGCTCTTGCAAGTGAGTAATCTGGTCCATCTTCTCTTGCATGTGAATCATCTTCTCCATCACCATATCCAATGTGGCCCGAAGCTCGGTGACTTTCGATGATTGTGCTTGTCTGGTAGACATTGCTATACTAGATATGGAGGATTGCAAATAACAAGTATTCGCAAATGAACCTAGCCCATATACCCGTCCACGACGGTCCCTACTACCGACAACATCAAAATATATCTAAGTCTCATCAACAGATTATTCCTCCTAAGACTGACACTGAATGGTTTGTTATATTTGGTCCTATTACAAACCAATGTTTATGTTAGTAAGAGCTTATTCATAATTGTAAAACTAAATGATTATAAAAGAAATAATAATAAGGCATTAAGTTCACATACATTAAGTCGTTGACGAATGTCACACCGTTATGTTTCTTGGTATGAGTATGCAAAAACAACTGAGTAGGTGTAGGAGGAAGACCCAAAGACTTTTCCTGCATATTTAACCTAAATGTTTAGATGTGAACTATATTTAATAAAAATTTCGGCAAAGTTTCCCATAATTTTATGATATGCCCCCTGTTGAACAAATAAAAAAACTCAACACAGTCATATATGGCACTAGGCATTTATACCAATACCATTATTTATAATACAACAAAGTTAAACATGTGCAAAATAAGTGTGAGGTTTAGATACTTACAAGTCTCTGTGCATGCCAATGGTGGGTTATTGATCCTCCTGTACGTACGGAAAGACTCTCTCCTCTCGGTCCTCCACGTCTGTTGGTGGAGTTACGCCCTAAGATTGTTATTGCCACAGGGCTTCTCCAATACTCCTCCCATCGACTCCCTATTTTCTTCGAAATAAAACGCAGTCGTACACCAGCCTTGCGTATCGCACCAATGAAGTCGCGATAACAAAAGCCATTTCCTTTATTTCTAAATATATAAACAAATATTCACTTAATATATAACATCTTAATATGGAATTGAATTAGAAGCAACAGCACAGAAATTAATACAAGGTAAGAGTTAATTAATTAAAAAAAAAAGAGAAGAAGATAGAATTCTTTGGCAGAGGAATTGTAGACGCAATGCATATTGGTTGAACCTGGATATGTGTTGATGATTAAAATTAAGAAAATATAACAAGAAGATGGGCTGATTATGTCCTCAAACATATTGTACCTGTCATCGGACATGAGATCATGAAGCTTGAAGTTTAGGCATAGTGGAAGCCAAAAATCCTTCAGAGGCATGGCGGGTTCGCCGCGGTGAACATATGGGAGAAAGATTTCCCTTCTCCAATGTGAATGTTGTGAACATCCTAGATGTAATGCCACTTCTCCAATGTGAATGTGGTGAAGAACTCAAGTGTCAACTTTTTGTAAATAGGTTCTTTGCTTGCAAAGAAGCAATCCTAACCACCAACACTGATCAAGTTTTAGGCATTCGAACTTAGCCACATCTGGTCAAGCAATACTTAGTCAATGCATTTGCTCTTGGTATTTGGTTTCGACCTCAATCTCTTGTACCGGGCAATTTGGGCCAGTGTAATGAAGTTGAGCATAGAGTGTGTAGGTGTAGGCTGTGACGGCTCCAATTGTCATGGTGATTATTGTGAAGTACTGTCACTTCTTTACCTTTTTCGTGACATCTTAATTACGGGAATTAGATCTATTGATAGATATAGAAGCTTTTTTTTTTACCTATTTTAAATCCAATTATATAGATAATGTACTAAACATATTTAGTTTTTAATATATATGATATTTTAAGTATTAAATATATCCATTATTCTATGTATGAGTTGACATTTGAGTTTAACATTACGTGGATATTAACTTTAGAAGTAAATTATTATTTAGGTATATTTTACATAAACCAATATTATTTTTAGATTGAAAAGGTTCAATGTA
>JAOQMR010000006.1:15815318-15852348 GCA_027563865.1 Erythroxylum pelleterianum | reverse complement strand
GTTTAATATACTTTAAAAATTATTTGGCATAAATAATTTTATTATAAAATAAAATATAGTTAAAATTAATAAAAGTGATTTTTATTTTTATGTTGCCAAACAATCTACTGTATGAAGCTCTTTTTAAAAAGCTGTTTTTTTAATTGATAGCCAAACAGCCAACTGGCTTTTAAAAAAATCTCTTCTAAAAAAAGCTCTACTGATAAAAGCTCAACCAAACGGGCCCTAAAGAACCAAAGGTGTTTTAAGATGAAGTTTCTTTTTTTATACAAACCACAATAAGAAACAAGAAAAAAACGAAAGCAAATGGGACCTAAATAATTCCTTTAAAATTTTAATTTTCTAAAAAAAATTCTTAGATTTTAATTAAACAATAACGATACAATACTTGCGGTATAAATATTATAGGGTTGATTACAAATTTTTTTTAAATTTTATGATTTTAATTCGAGATTTAAAAATTAGCAACTAAATTATCAAATTTTCAATTTTTTTAAATCTGACCCGACTTTAGTATCTATATTAACGTTGTTGATGTAACAAATAAAATAACAGGCGAAACAAGATGTACATGTAAAATTTTTATTTAAATAATTAATTAATATTAAGGGAAAAAATTAAAAATGAAAAACCCTAACCCATCTAAAACTAGGAATTTGATGGTCAGCACCGAAAAAAACCTATCTTGAACTTTCTAATTGTTCCGCACCAAACTTTTTTTGTTTAACGTCAGTTGGTTAGTCGCTCCTCTTCGTAGACTATCTTGCACCAATCTTTGCTAAGAAGACTATCGCTATCGTATGTTTTTGCACCAGTTACAAACTATTTTTGCTTCTCTTCTCACAACACACTATTTTCTCACTAGACTATCACGCCCCAGTTAAAAAAACCACCTCTCTCTGTATATATATACAGTAATCTTTTCTCACTTCTTCCATTACATTAACTGCTCTTATTATTTACCTTCATTACAAACACATGACACCCTTCTTTTTCTATCAGGAAAATCCCACGTAAGACATCAATTTATTTGTAAAGTATATGTATGAGTAATATATACTTTACTCAGTCACATTTTTCCTTATCTCATCTTGGCTAGTCTAAACTTTTATATAGATTTCCATTTATAGCTATCTTCTTATGTCTTATGTAATATGCCATTGTAAAAAATGCCTAACATTTTGCAGAAGTGTGTGGTTTGGTAGTGACTTGAATATATTTACATCATACACATATATCATATGTCCTTCAGTTTGATGTTCTTCATCTTTTTACCTCATAATTAAGTAGTAGTTATTACATATCATTTTGCCTAATAGTTCCATTTAGTTGAAAACTAATGATATAATTATTTGTTTTGCCGAATGTTGGTAAAATTTGAATTTCATTATAGTAAATTGTTAGGAAGACAAGATAATAAATATATTAGGGGCAAGATTAAAAGGAAGAATGATATGGGAGTTGATGAACTTAACATGTTTGTCCTAAGAGGAGTTTATGAAGATAAAAGATATAGAGTACTACTATATATGTTTTTACTAATTTTCTATGAGTTGATGAGAAGCTTGAAAGAGTTAACCTTACAATATGATAAGGATATGTTGGTTATGCTCCCAAAAATGAAATATTTGAATTATCTCAATGTTGATATCAATTATGAGTATGGTTATGAGCATCCTGCAATAAATGATGAAGAATTTGAATAAAATATTCATAATGATTCGATGATAATACATATCAAAAAGTGAGTATGAATGATGAGGGATTGTTCTAAGTTTAAGTGGAGCAAGATGATGAATGCACTATTATGTAGGTTAGTAAATCTAGAGATTATTTAGTTAATGACGAGTTATTTGCAACTAATGATGAAAAATATGTTGTTGCAAGAACAAATGAGAGGAGATGTGCCAAAACTATACATAGTGGATTTGAATGTGACAATATTGTTGATGGGGAGAAAGGATTGCAGTAAAAGAAATCATTATTCCAAAGATAAATAAAGATAAGAAGGAAGATCACATGGTTCAAATAGTGAATATCAAGATAGTAATGCTAAAGTTCAATCACTAGTTTGTAGTGATAATGAAGCATCTCTTCCAAAGAAGAAACACATTGTCTTTAATCCAAAAGTCAATATGAAAGATTTTAAGTTTGAAATAGGAATGAAGTTTGAAGATGAGATGCAGTTGAGGGAAGCAATAAGAAACTATGCAATTACAAACAGAGATGAAGTTTCAATGGTGAAATCTGTTGTGAGAAAGGAAGCAATTTGTGAGGCACAATGTCCTTTTCGGGTATATGCTAGCTGGATTGAAAATGATAAAATATTTGTGGTGAACATAATAGAAAAAAAAGCTAATTGCAAGAAGTGCAAAAAAAAGCAAGCTAGCAAGAAATGGATAGCAAATGAATTCTTACACAAGTTTAAAGGAAACTTAAATTGATCTATTACCGAAATGATGGATGATCTCCATATGAAAGATACACTACAAGTAACTAAATCCCAATGTTACAGGGCCAAATAGGAAGCTATTACCATGATACGAGGATCTATGGAAGGTCATATGCCAAGTTATGGTCCTAGGGAAAAGATTTATGACAAGCTGACAAAGTTCAACAATTTATTATTCAAAATGAACTTAACAAATAGTCCAGAAAACCAATATTTAAAAGGTTTTATATTGGATTTAGTGCTTTAAAGTATGGTCTTTTTTTTTTATGGATGTAGGAAAATAATTAGGTTAGAAGAAATTTTTTTAAAAGACATTCTTTGGAGATGCTTTATTAGCTGCAACAGGTAATGACAGAAAAAATCAGATTTTTCCTGTATCTTAGGTTGTGGTTGAGGGAGAAAATAACAACTCACGGCATAAGTTTTTGAGCATTCTTATAGAAGATCTAGATATAAATGGGAATGCATGGACTTTTATTAGTGATCACAAGAAGGTAAACTTTAAAAATACATACATGTGATGTTCATTTCTTAATATAATTTAAGCTCTTCAATTTATGTTAACTTTTCTCTTTATTACATGGTTTAGTAGATGCATTAAAGAATTGGTTCCTAGAAGTTGAATATAGAAACTTTGCCCAACATATCTATGCAAATTGGTCAAGTGTTCATAAAAGCCACAAATATAGGAGTTTATTTTGGCCAGCGGTGAGTTGCACAACTAAAGTCAAATTTGATGAGATACTGGAGAAGCTGAAAAGTGTCTCACTGAATCCTTATGACGACTTCAAAATTAGGAAACCAAAGACTTTCATGACGGCATTTGTTAGCACAAGAACGAAATGTAAAATAGTTAAAAATAAAATATCTTAGACATTTGATGAATTCATTTATGAAGCTCGTACGAAAAGCTTGATCGATGTGTTGGAAGACGTTTGAGTTTCTTTAATGACTCAGATACATGAAAAAAGGGACGTAATGTTAAAATCCACTGACGATATATGTGCAAGAGTAAGCAAGAAAATGGGAAACAAGACAATGTATGACCAATACAAATGGGAATTTGAAATTTAAATTCACATTTTTTACGGACAAATTCATCTATTGATTTACAAGCATGAACTTGTTGATGTAAACTATCGGATTTGTCGAGGATTTTATGTTGTGGCTTGTATATCATATTAGAGGGAAGAATGTCTATTAATATTACAAGCGTAATTGTTATTTAAAGAGTTATAGTATGCTATAGAACTCATCAGTAATCCTAAATTTTAGCTGAGGACTGAAAATCTTCCGCCGATATTATTTTTCTTGATCAAGAAGATGCCTAAAATACTCAAAAAGGTAAGAAAAAAAATTGGTCACAATATAAGAGGATCCAAAAAAAAAACAACTAATTAAGCAACCTGAAATTTTATATTTTTATAAAGAAATTAATTATTTATTTTTTATATTATTTTATTTTATGTGACACGCCGCAGCCAAGAAAGTGGTTTTCCATCGTGTTGCCTCAGCTGCCACTCATTGCCAAACCCTTCAAGTTTCGAATCTTTGTCCTAACCCCTCCAACAACAAGGCCTCGAGCTTCCCTCTTTAACGCCTATATTTCAATCCCTGGAAAATGGCGTTACTCCAAAACTTTAAGCCCACAATTCCCACTTACTCTCCGACCTCATCCTCTAGTCGCTACTCTTTCACTTCACTTCCACAGTCCCACTTCAGCTTATGCTTTCTTGTCACCTTTCCTTGGAAGGTTCACATTCTTCGACGCTCATCACCAACTTTGTCTAGAAGGTTGCTTGTTCCTTCAGTTTCTGGTATATGGGGTGCGGTAACTGGTGGCAACAATCGCCTTGAAGCTGTTGCTGCGGTTAGACGAGGAATGTTGCTCTTTAGACAGGTAAAATCCCTTCGAATCATTTGTTTATGTCGATATATTCTTCTTATTGACATGTCTCCTTTTATCTTGTTGTATTCAAAAACGGGTTTCATTTTTAAATTGATATGCCTGATGTTATGTTGTTTTATTGTTCAGGGTGATGTCTTGGGGTCTTTAGCGGAATTTGACAAGGCAATTGAGTTGGATCCTCGTCAAAGGGCGTGCAAGTATCTAAGAACTTAACTTGATATATCTATTTTAGGGAACACTTTAAGCATATTGTGTTTTATTTGCTGATGGTGGTATTCTGTGTGTGGTGGTTGCACCTTAGATCTTTGGCAAAGGGGCCTATCACTTTACTATCTCGATAGGTACCGATTCTCTGATACTTACTAGTTTATATATGTTTTGTTCATTGGAGTGGAGGAAGAAGGAGGATTTCCTCAATTTCCTCAGTCATAAATTTAAGGATGAGGTATCCTTTTCTCTTCTTTTCACTTGCAATTTGTAGAGAGACATGACATTCCTTTCTGATTAATAGGTTTGAGGAAGGGGCAGAACAGTTTAGATTAGATGTTGCAGAGAATCCAAATGATACTGAGGAGTCAATATGGTGCTTCCTTTGTGAAGCTCAATTGTGTGGACCTGATGAAGCAAGGAAGCATTTTCTTCAGGTAAGTCTATTCTCGACCAGAAAATAATATTAATTAATTATAGAAGCAATCAATTTGGAATATTGGGTCTCCTGCTGTCCTAAAGCTGGCAGTTTTCTGTTACCCTGCATAGTGTTTATTCTGAGCCCACTAACTTCCCTTTGAGATAGTTGTCTTGTGTGTACCATTCTCTAATTACCTTATAGATCCAAGAAATAATGTAGATGAAGTACATCAAGTTTCATGTTTAGATTCACTAGCTTAATGTAGGTTGGAAGAGATCCACGACCTGTCATGCGAGAAGCTTATACCATGTTCAAGAATGGTGGTGACCCAGAAAAGGTGAAACCAATTTTCTAACTTTCGTTTCTCCATGTTAGAATTGTCCAACAATATTCAAGAAATTGGTGTGATGTACAATATTCAAAAGTTATGATTTAGTGGAGTGGCTCAAAAGCCTATAGCTTCCAACTGTACATCAATTTTTAACTATGCCATTTGGGGCCATTCGTTGGAGTTGGCTGGTCATTTTAACTCGTGTAATTACATTCAGTGATTGAAATCAAGAGGACATTTGATCGTACGAAACTATGTCATATGATCGTACGAAACTATGTCATATGATTAAGTCAATAAATCTTCATATATGACTTCGAATGAAGAGGTCAAGTTTGTAGCAAGTAGATTCCATGGGCATTCTTAGACATATTACATACAACTTGTCCAGCTTTAGTTTGTCTTGCCACATCCTGTTGTGATTGAAAAGTTTGCAATTGATCATACTCCACCAAGTGATATGATTGTCTTAAAATATGTTTCTATGTAGAATTAAGAGTTCAAAACTTTCAGTACAGGAATGCCATTTTAATAAAAAATAAACGCTGATCTGTTACCTCTCTGTCTAGCTTGTCACTGCATTTTCAAATGGCCAGGGGAGCGAATACTTCTATGCTTCTCTGTATGCCGGGTTATATCACGAATCTCAGGTTCTTTTACTTTCTGTTAACTGTCATATGCTGCTAGTTTCCAAGAAAAAAACAAAACTGTTATATGCTGCTTTATGTTTAGCCTAAGAGAAACAATTTATATTCATGATTCCGTAGAAACATGTTCTAAATTTATATACATTTAACTTATATTCGAGTTGAAGAATTACAGAAATTAGCCTAGTGCCATATGCCTATCAACTATCATACTCCAGTGCATATTATTAAACTGCTCCTTTTTACATTAAGGAGGGGCTAAATGTGCATGGACTCTTTCTTTTCTTGTAGCTGACATTCTTTACCTTACAATACCATCTAACAATTAAGTTTAGGTAGAATTTGTAGGAGAACCATATAGTTAAGGTATTGAGGGAGTTTGCAATCTTTTCTTCTCTGAAACACTGCTTAGAAGAGATCAATGTTTTTATTTCTTGTTTTTCCAATTTCATTTATTCTTTAGCTATGGAGTATTTAGAATATTCTAAAAAAAATGTAAACATGTAAAGTATATTGCAAAGAAGAGTCCCATTAAATTGAAATAATTGAACGTTGAAGGTGTGAGGGATAGTTTTTATTTTAGTATTTGTTAAAAGTTTAACATCTACCACGATTTACGCTTACAGAATGAAGCAGATGCTGCCAAATTTCATATAATTGCAGCCTCTTGTTCTCCTTATGGACAAAGGTGAGTATTCAGAATATGCAGATTTTCTAGTATGCCTACTTTAAAAAGCAATTTAAATGTATTGTGCCATGCTCATTCCAGGTCTGATGATTACATGGCATCTCTTGCCAAGGTTCATTGTTCATCTAGAAATTGGAGCACTGTTTGATACCTTTTGCTTTAGGTTTCATGGAGAAATTCTTACGAACTGTGCTGGCTTTGAAATGTTTCTAAAACCGGCAAGTTAAGGTGGTTTTGAGTTAGTTGTGTTGGCTATATCTTAGTAATTTCTTGTTAAAGAGTCCGTCATCTATGTTTTGCCTCAAGAGATGTTCGCATTTCAATAGAGTCCTTTCAAACGTGTGAAGTTGTAGGAGCCATGTACCTCTGTAGATATCTACTAATTAAACTTTTTGCCTTCTGGACATGAATTAGAGATGACCACAAATACAATGAAAGGGACTGAAACAAAACATCTCTGCTCGATCTCTCACATGCTTCCTATGGTTTCCTTTTGTAGAACTAGAGGCATACATATGACGATATAAATTTTTTCCAAATCGTCCCTTGACCCTATCTAAGGGGTAAAGTTGGGAAAGTGGTATAATTCAGTGATAGACTGAAATTTTGGTTTTTATTCTTCTTGTAAGAAAAAATTGTAGGGTTAACCGTCAAAGAACTTGGCGGGCTTCAAAAATTAGATGTTCTATTGACAACAAAAATGCAATTGCTTTTTTTCTTTAATTTTAAAGAAAATATAGAGTCGAGGGAAATTTTGTGGGTAACTCGCTTGAAATCCTATTTGTTTTTTCAAAAAATTAATAGATTTTATTATAAAAATATATGTACAATCTAGAGGACAAAAAACTAGTATAATCCATAGTATTAGATTACAGAGATTTATGGTTAATAGTAATTGTCTACACCTTGAGATTGAGGGAAACTTGCGAGATCACTTAGTTCACTTCAGTATTATTTCAATCCCCATCTGCTCTTCATGTTTGTTACTTGTCAGATTTGCAGTTATTCTTCTGGCTAACATGGCCAATTTGCAGTGTAAAAGATGGCCTGAAAAATCATCTCATTGCTCTTACTTTTTGGTTTGAATATTCTGCAATTGCGCCCTTTTTATATATAGTACACTAAGGCTGCTCAACTTAACCTGATAGCTTTGAGATCAGCTGCGTTGCGCACTCTAATTTTCCTCGACCAAACAATAGCTTGAAATTCCATGTTATTAGCTTCTATGAGAGAACCACGTCAACTTTTCACTTGAAGTCTAAAGATTCTCAAAATCCCATGCTAATTGACTTCCCCTGTCAAAATTTTCTCTGTTTTTATCGTTCATGTTACATTGGCCTCACATGTCGGTGTATATTAAATAAAGCAGCCATAACTAACTAAGAGATTTTACCATTGGCGTTAATAAAGCAAGTTTAAGAATCTCAAGGGCAGAATAGTTGTGCCTCCTACTTTTGTTGGAATAAAGATTTATAGAAACAAAATTATGAATTTTGCAAAAAGATATAGCCAACATTTTTTCATCATATTATATCATCAACCGACTAAAAATGGACAATAAATTAGGTGGAATTTTTCACTACTTTCATTATATTTACCATATGAACTAATATATTTGTTGGAAATTTAGGCAAAGATTTGATCCTGTGCATTGCAACGTAATTACAAAAAGTTTTTGTATATTTGATTTCTCGAAGTTAAGATCACTTAAAATTTTATAAAATGATCAACGTATAAATCATATTAAAATAAGAATCATAATTCTTACTTTATTTTGAAGCTTAAGCATATTTTTGTCGTTTCTCTCGAATTGTTTTTGAAATCGACTCATTTTAACCATCGTACAAGTGTTTGATATAGTTCATGTAATTGGAATATCTATTATTGGAATATGTCATACAAATGTTTGAACTATCTATTATTGGAATATGTCATCAATATTGTCAAAATATGGCAATTTTAATACAAAATAACTTTGGAGATTTGAAGTCAAAGGATCATTTATATAATCACTACAATGAGAATTTTTATAGACATATAAGTAATGTTCCAAATAGATTTCTCATATGGGTTTAATTCAGTGAACTTATTCTTTAACAAACACTACGCGTTTGTTTAAGTATTTCCATGCTTTAGTTTATAAGATTGATTATTTCCTTTATAAGGAAAAGCATAACATATGATAATAGCTCTAATGTTCCACAGTACATTACTTTCTTGAACAATGCAAAGAATTATATAAAGTTCATTAAAAAACTTATTGATCTAATTAACCATTTCTACTAAATGAAATATATATTATGACTTAACTAGCAACCATTGCTACATTTGAACATTTCAAATCTTAAAATAATATTGTTCCAAGTAAAATATACCTTAATTAGGATTTACTTCTAAAGCTAATACCCTTATAACCTTGAAGTAAATACTAACTCATACATAGAATAATGAATATCTTCAATACTTCACAATTAGCAGATAATTCAAGTACTAAATAACTTTAGTACATTATCTATGTACTTGGACTAGAACATGTAAACATCTTCATGCACACGGATGGAGCTACAATCAAATTTCATATAAAAAATTATTATTTTAAGTTTTGCCCCTATAAAAAAATAAAATTTTGCTCCCATTAAAATTTTTCCCCCATTAAAAAAATAAAATTTTGCCCCCATTCAAAAAAATTTCTGGATCCGCCCCTGTTTATGCATTTATCTCTACCAAGCTAACTCCCAGAATTAAGTTGTTACCTTTTCATATTCAGTAAGAGTTGTTCTTGGACAATTATATTTTTAACATTGAAAATTATAATTGTTGTTCTTTATGAACAATATGTTTCTATATACTCCTATTTGAGAAGAAAATTATACTCTCATTAATCTTCTTGCATATATGATAAATTCACAATCATCTCCAAAACAAATTCTTTAAATTCATCATAAAAGTGAATCTTTCAACTTCTCATATTCTTTCAACTATACATCAAATGTAACATTAAAAGCATTAGTTCCAATTGGATATATTGATATAAGATTTGAACTTTTCATATTTCATCTTACTTCTACTATTTATCTAGAGAATCATTTTCCTATAAGTATACATTGAAACAAGCAATTTATTTAACAAGTTTATAAGTTGATATCCAACCTTTTGGATAAGATAACCTTTTATTACCTAATTTAGTTCTAAACTTAATGGATAATGTATGCTTCAATCAAGCATCATATCATTAAATCATTAACTTTGACTCATTCAAAGACTTAGCATTTCATATCTAATAAGGAATCTTGCTAATTAATTTAATTTGAACTATCGAAGGTAAGTTATTATACTGGGCATAGTTATAGAAAAAAATAATATTACATCATACAATATCTTATATTGTATTTTTCGCCCTTACATAAATCCATACTTTTATAAAAATTTTATTGTGAAGGTATTTATCAAAGAATCTCATTCCCCACAGATAACTAAAAAATTTAAAACTTACCACATTAATCTCATCAAAATGTTTCAGCATTCTCAATGCATAATTTTTACTTAGATTTAAATAATTTGAATGTTTCAAAATTTTAAATAAATATTTCATTTAATATATATGTTTGTATCACATAAAGTTATTAGTAATACTAATGAAGTATGAGAATTATCCTATTATGAATTGTTATTCCATTTAATACATCACATGTATAAAGTTAACAATTCAATATCATCATCATCTTTTCACCAAAGGTTGATTTGGTTATTCTTAGGCTTAACAAGTTCTATTAGTTTTATATGATTCATAATCAAAATTATACATATATTCTTTTATGTAACTTTATGATTCTCAACATGTTTATTTAACGAATATATATGGCATAAAAGGATTGTCTCGATTATCTAACTTCGTATTCTTTCGACTTACGTTAAGCATAAGTCTCATTTGATCTAAATACTTACAAACTATTCGTATTAATTAGGATCTACTAATTTTGCTCAACAATATATTTCTTACCATGCCTCAAACATTATAGAATCTAAATTCAGTAATAAATACCCATAAGCATGACTATAAATACATATGATATCATCATATCACGTATCGGAAAGAAAAGTCATGCAATCATTTCTTCTAATGATAACTATCATCATTCTATAGCAAAGCCTTTAGTTGATGTCCATTTTTATGCTTTCAATAGGCTAAATTGAGTTAAACAATTTCATCAAAGTACTACACTTTTTAGCTTTACTTCATGCAACCTCTTACATCTTGTTATCTGATATTGACATGCATTTTACATGTTGTCATCAAAGTTTATGGGACATTATTCAACTTAAAATATCAATAAATTTTGTCTTCTATATGATTTTGACATATCTCTAGAACTTTAACACAAAATTCTCAATAAGGATTTTAGCAAAATTACATAATAGGCATACAATTTTCTTTTCTAAGTTTGAGAACTCTTTTCAAACATAATCTTATGTCTAAGAAATTTTTTTCATTAACTCTTAGTATCAACTATACTAAACGAAATAAATTCCACTCAGAACAAGATATTAAAGTAAGAAAAGCGTGTAATTGATTATATGTCATGACTACCAAATAAGATTAGAGTTTTAATCATGTATTTGGTCATTCCCACTATTTTATTCAAAATAATATCCCTCACTACTATTCAGAAAGATTACTCTAGTCCTTCTAATAGGCTAAGATCTCATTCAAATTTAGTGGATCTTGAGTTTGCTTAACAAATCAACTAAACTTAAATTAGGTAGATAACAACTTTGTCAATCACTTCTCATACTACTCCTAGATTTATAAGGTGACAAATCTTGCCAAAACAAATCTTGCATGTTATTCTTAACCCTGCTTCTAAGTTCATGTGATTATGAGTTTGCTCACTTAAATCACACAAATTTAGTTAAGTAGAACTTATTGTTATAAAATTAAAAATATTTGGGTTAAAGTGGCATTGAGTTTGCTCAACAACCTAACACTAAACAAAACTTTGGTTTGTTCTTATAGCAATAGAAGCAACAATCATGTTCAAAACATTTACTTAATATTTTTAACAAGAGAATTAATTTTATTCATCTCAGTAAACATAAAATTGCATGTAAAATATCATACATATAAAACTTACAATTCAACACGCATAATACATCAAACATATATTCAAACGCGCAACTTATGCACTGATAATCAAATTATATGCATAAAATATCAAGTTTCATTTGATTTTTGTTATTGATCTTCATAATCTAAAATAATATTTCCAGCTCTTTGAAAAATTAAATTAGATTAAACTTATTAATTCATAAATAAACTAAATTCCTATTCCAAATAGAAATTTAATTTGATTTGAAAATAATTTTCAAACCTAATTAGAAAATATTTCCAATTATTTTGGCTCATTTAATAAAATTTAATTGATTTTTTTCAATAAATACTCTTATTGCTTATTATAATTTAAAATTTGCTTTTCAAAATTTAACAAGCAAGAAATTCTAATCCAATTAGAAAAATATTTCTATTCTAATTAGAAATTATTTTTCTTAATTAAAAAAAATACTTTTTAATATTTAAAGGAAACTAATTTCAAAATTAAATAAATCACTTTTAAATTTAATTAAGAAAGCTCTGTCCATTATTTATTTGAGATTAATTTCTTAATTGATTAGAAAATCTTTCTTTAATAAATTAGAAAAATATTTTTAAAATATTAAAGAAAACACGTTTTTAATTAATAAATGAAAACACATTCAAAATTTAACCAAGAAAAGGTACTTTTTCTAATAAATCAATAAAATTATTATTCATACATAAAAAATTTTCTAAATTAATTTAATAATAACTTTCTAATCAAATAAAGTCATATATTTAATTTATCTCGATCAAATTGAAATAAATAAACTTTAATTAAAAGCCTTATCCTACGCTGGTAGACTTCAATTAGTAATTTTTGTCTTGTCCACTTTTCAGGTTTACTGGGCTAGCCATTTCTTGCTTCCTATCTCTGTCATTAAAGAAATTGAGTATAAACTTAGAAATTTCTTGTGGTCTAGAAAGGTTGTGTCTAACACTCATACAAAAGTCAAGTGGAATGATCTTTGTAGACTTAAAACCGAGGGTGGTATGAGGATTAAACATTTGTCTACTTGGAACAATGTCTTATCAGGTAAAAGGATTTGGGTTCCTTTCAATGATAAGGAAGCTTTAAGGGTAAAGTGGGTTCACACCATTATTCTTAGAAGGCAAACTTTCTGGAGTGCTCAACCGACTAATAATAGTTCTTGGAGCTGGAGAAAACTTATTCAGGTTAGGAATATTATTGGGAACCATTTCAGATTTAAGATAGGAAATGAAATTTCTACTCTCTTATGGCAGGGCCCTTGACACCCTAGAGGTATCCTCAAGGATCTCTCCACACCTAGAGCTATCAATGGGTCAGAATTTCCAATGACTGCAAAGGTAGTTGATGTTTTCAGAGACAATATGTGGTGCTGGCAAGGTGCCACAATTGAGACCATTCGTACACTTGTGCCTTTAACATATGATCCTGATTGGTCCCAATCGGATAGACTAGAACTGATGGCAAGCCCCTCAAGAATTTACATAACTGCTTTAGCATACACTTTGATGAGACCACCTCTTTCGACAGTACCTTGGCATAAATTAGTGTGGCATAAAGGGTCCAACTCAAGGTATGCCTTTATCTTATGGCTAGCTTTTCTCAATAAGCTACAGACAAGGGATCAGCTCCTTTTTACTTATATCCCTAATCATTGTTCCTTATGCTACTTGGATAATGATTCTTCCAGACACCTCTTCTTTGAATGTTCCTTCCCCAAATCAGTGTGGTTACACTGCCTCAGCCACTTTCAGATAAACATTCCAAACCTGCTAAACCTCCATTCTATTCTACTTTGGTTTACCCAACCTTAAGGCCACAACAACATTGACCTCAACATTTTTATCGTTCTTCTTTCTGTTATTGTGTACAACTTATGGTCCGAGAGAAACCTTTGAACCTTAAAAAATGTAGCTATGGAAGTGGGGAACATTAATACTAAAGTGATCTTCCAAGTAATGGAACATCTTAGCTCAAACACTGAGAGAAGGTAAATAGAGGGTATTGGCTTGTTTTCTTGTTTCTTCTGTGATTTATTTTGCAGGTGTGCTAATTGGTTTTGGATAGAAAATTTTATATCATTCATCGACAATATATTTCACTGTGAGCATATATGCAAGGCAAGGTTTATCACTACATCTTCAAAAAAATGAGAGGAAACTCACACTCTTTGTCAGTAAGAGAGGCATAAGATGCAATACTAGCTGAACCTACAAAAGCATTGAAGATTGTGCATGGTGTCCCAAGCTACACGGTCCATGCCTTTGGCACTTACCCAATAGGTGAGCCACTACAACCCGACTGAGGACGAGTAATAGGAAATCTTGAGTTGTTTTTGGTGCTTGAGACTTTTATTTGGAAATAGACGTGTTACTAGTAATCTGGTCTTTGATATGATTATTTTGGTTGCTAGACATGTTTTGGTCATGCTATTGTGTTTGTATGGTCTAGGGGAACAGTTTTGGGTTCCTTTTGCTTCTTGTAAGATCCCTTCGGTTGGGCTAAGAGATTGACATCTTTGGTAATCTCTCGATGTACATATTTTATTTATTTATTTATAAATGTACCGAATTACCAAAAAAAAAGAAACATTTTTCTTAATTACTTAAAAAATTTCTTAATTTTAAAGAGTCTAATTAATTAATTTTAATCTAATTTAAAATAATTAATTTATTTTAGAAATAAAATTTCAAAATTTAAATTAGGAATCAATTCAATTTATTAATTTGAATCATATTAACAAAAATAATTGAAATAATTATGGAATTAATTTTTTAAATTTTAAAACAATTTTTAAATTTTATTTGGTATAAAATTAAATTAATTCAACTTTAGAATACATCTATACTTGAAAAATAAATTTATTAAGATTACATTAATCATATCTCCAAACAAGTCTTATTTTTTATTTAGGTTACATGAATCTTGTAACTAAATAAGAAAGATCCAATCTTAGTGCTAAACACCCTCAAAATTATCTATGTTGTCAAATATCCTTATTCTAGGTTAAGAATCCCTTATTCCTAGCCTAAGGCCATCTCCAACCATTCCATTAAAATTTTGCACCAAATTTGGTGTAAAAGAGAATGTTCCAAGAATCTTTTTACACCAAATTTAGTATTACTCCAACCACTCTACACCAAAATTTTACATCAAATTTTTATTTATTTATTTATAAAAGTTAAAATAAAATCATTATTATTAATTTTTTAATATTTACCTTATATTAAATTAATATTGTTTAACAAATATAATTAATATTATTGCAATAACAAATTAATAACATACACAAATATAATATTTTTATTGCAAATTTAACTTCTAATCCTCTGAATTACCATATCTTTCCCCCAAATGTTCAATCAATATCTTTCCCACGAAGTTTATAATGAGCTTCTTTATCTTTAATTTGCTTATGTTTAGCAAGGAATTCTTGAAATATTATTGTATCGTCTCTATTAATATTAATTTCAGGGGCTGGCTTTTCGCTCCAATCTTGTATGACCGCTTGAGTATCACATTTGTCCTTAATGATCATATTGTGCATTATAATGCATGTTGACATAATATCATGTAATATGGATTTTTCTAAAAACATGTCGGTCCCTTGATAATTGCAGATCATAACTGGAGAACTCCAAATGCACGCTTGACATCCTTCCTACATGCTTCTTGCATCTTCGCGAATAACTTTTTTTTAGGCCTTGGGGATCATGAATGGTTTGTACTAAGGTAGACCATTTTGGATAAATACTATCAACTAAATAATATCCAGTATTGTACACTTTTCCTCGAATAACATAATGAACAGAAAGTACTATACCTTTGGCAATGTTTGCGAACAAGTGAGATGTCTCTAACACATTAATGTCATTATTTGACCCTGGAAAACCAAAATGTGCATGCCATATCTACAAGTCATAATCAGCTACAACTTCAAGAATAATAGTTGGGAATCCACTACGTCCACTATATTGTCCTGCCCAAGCAGTTGGACAATTTTGCCATGTCCAGTGCATGCAATCTAAGCTCCCTAGCATCCCTGGAAAACCATGTTCTTCATTAATTTTAAGCAGTCTTGCAACGTCATTAGCATCCAATGCTCTTAGATAAATCTGTCCAAAGACCTTCACAAAGGCTCGACAAAACCTTTTTATACTTTCAATTGCAGTTGATTCTCCAATTTTAATGTATTCATCAATTTAATCAACTGATACACCATACGCCAACATTCGAAATGGTGTTGTTGCTTTTTGTAAACTAGACAATCCTAATTTACCACATCTATCTCTCTGTTGCATAAAGTAGTCGTCATGACCTTCAACAGCACCAACAAATCTTAAGAATAAATTCTGACTCATTCGAAATCGCTTGCGAAACATTTCTGCATTATATCTTGGATTTTCTACAAAATAATCATCCCATAGTCTTTGATCTATTGTAGCACGATCACGATAAATTACTCTATGACCAAAGATTGAGCCTTTGTGCTTTGGTTAGTTCACTATATTGTTTATATAGTAATCAATTGCAAGGTTGTTATTGGTGTATGCAGATAATAACGCTTTCTTTTGTGCTAAGATTACAAAAGTGAGATCCAATTCATCCTCTGATGATGAGGATGAAGATGAGGACGATATATGAGAAGTACTAGCATTAGTACTCATGGTTGCAGATAAATATGGTGAGGGGTTCAAAAAAGAATCTGCTAGTGATTCATTCCCTTATAGAGTAAATAATTCAAGACAAGATAAAGAATCTTTGCAAAAAATCTAACTCTATCTCTTCCCAACCATTGGATTAGATTGCATTCATCTCAACTGTTAATTAGTATTCTTATCCCATCCACATAATATCCAAGACAAGATAAGGAATCTCTGCAAAAAATGTAACTCTATCTCTTCCCAGCCATTGGATTAGATTACATTCATCACAACCGTTCATTAGTATTCGTATTCTATCCACACAATATCTAAGACAAGATAAGGAATCTCTGCAAAAAATCTAACTCTATCTCTTCCCAGTCGTTGGATTAGATTACATTCATCTCAACTGTTTATTGGTATTCTTATATTTTCTACAACATCTCTATAAATAGTTTATTTATTCTACTAAATTGAAACCCTCGTTTTATATAACACTCTTTGAAAACCTAAACTATAACACTCTTTCAAACCTATCCGAAAAATGACAAGCTCAAATTTTGGTGTAAAGCCTTCAAAGACCTCTTGAAGTGCATCATATTCAGTTAAAGAAGATCGAGTCCTATGCCATGTATATCTTAATGTTTCACAAGACCCAATCATTGCTAAAGATCAATCTATGGCTCAGTTTTGGTCTCGTATCATAATTGAGTACCATCAAATGCTGCCGAATCATATCACCACTGTTCGACCTTGGAGATCTTTACAAGCTCAATGGCAAACTATAATGACAGCTATTGGAAAATTCAAGGGATGTGTTCGACAAATTGAAAACTTGAATCCAAGTGGTGCTTCTGAACAAGATATTATAAGTGCTTTATTTATTTATTTTTTCTTTGTATGAATTGAATATGTTTGATTTATACCCTCAAATCTAACTTAAGTTACACTGTTGCCTTATATTTTGAGAAAACAAAAGATTTACTCATTCAAGATCCAAAATTTTAAAAAAGGTTTCAAATTTGATCATGTATGGCCAATCCTAAACAATATGGAGAAATATGCCGATACTAGCAAAGAGAAAACGTCGGGTCATCGAAAACGATCTAAGTGCAATAAAATGTCACCGTCTGAATCCCAAAAATTAAATCAATCAATAGGATCATCATCATTTTGTATTGATTCAAATAATGATTTTGAAGTAGAAGATCTATTTATTGAAAGAAATGATGAAGCTGATCGTTCTATTGGGAGGAAGAAAGAAAAAATAAAAAAGGAACAAAATGAGGAAATGAAAAACTTTTTATGTCCATGAATAAAGAAATAAAAGAAATGTTTCATGAAAGTCAATCTCTTCTCGAAAAAAATTATGAACTTCAGTTGTTACAAGCTTAAAATGAGGCAAAAAGATTAGAGCTACGACAAAGATGGGAAGATAATAAAATTTTATGCAAAGATCTGGATTCCATCAAAGATCCAGTGATACGTGAGGCTTTAAAAAATGAACAAATGAAAATTTATGCAAAAAGAGCTCAAGAAGGAGAACCTCAAGGAGGAGTTGGCTCATCTAGTGGCTTTAGCCAATATTTTGATTTTGGAGGAAATGGAGATGACCTTCTAAACTATTAATTATTTATGTTAAGTTAATATTCTCAAGTGCTTTAGTTTTACTTTTAATTTGATTGTTGTAATTTTAGTTTGAATGTAATCTCAAATCTGATTGTAATTGTGATTTATTTTAGTCTGGTTGAAATTTCAAATATTTTCGTTGAGTTTTAATTTTTTAAATCAATCTTGTGGTTTAAATTTATTTACATTTTATTTCAAATTTACTTTTTATCTTAACATATTTTATTAATGAATTTATAACACTTATAAATAAGAATTATAAATAAATATTAAAAATAAATTTAATATTATATTCAATATTAAATTTAAATATCTTAATGAGATCTTTGTAATAATATATTTTATTTAAAGTAATATACATTTTAAATTTAATTATTTAGTAAATTATGTAAATAAATCAAATTGTGAGAAGAACATACAAAGAATATGGACAAAGTTGTCTTTTTACAACTTTTGATGTATGAATAATAATGCACCAAATTTGATGTATTACTATTCATTACACCATTTTGGTGTCTTCTTTGGAGTGAATTTATTGCACCAAAACATCAATTCGTTGGAGATGACCTAATAGTCTAAATATCATATCCAAACACATACTATTCTATCCTTATAATAATGTCATGCTTGTCATCAAACACCCTCTGCATCTTTTTCTAAGACCCTAGCTAACAAAACCGCCACTGCCACCCTTGGAGGAGATTCTGTCACCACCCAGTCGCGCGTGTACCACAGTATCATTGCTGCTTCAAAGACTGTAGTCAACACCACGTGTTGCCAGAGAGTAGAGTCTTTAGCATCACACAACTCCCATAAATGACACCATCTCAACTTTTAAATAGCGACCATCGCCTCACCAGGCCACTGGATGTCACACGTCTAAAGATTCTTTCTCCAACGTCATCAACAATTTTTAGAGTAGCCCTTTGCACGTCTCTAGCAGTTTGCAGCTACCAACGCCTACCAGCCACATGTTGAAATAGCTGAAAACATGTTTCAACATCCACCAGACTAACATCCACCAGTCACTTCCGGCTTATTCTGAAGAAAAATCACACCAGAACTAGACACTTATTCAAGAAGCAAACATGATACTCATTCCTAACATTTTATAGGTAAAGTAAAAAAAGGAACTCTATTTTACCTATTTTTATTCTTTACGAGTTTAAAGAGTAAGCCTTTATAAAGAACAAAAAGAGGTAAATAAGAATAAGTGAGTGTTTGCCCAGGCTGGGTCTGCTTATCACCGAACATTCTCCTGAAGTGAATCACACATTAGTAAAGTCTTAATAATCGATATATAAATGCGCAAGAAGGGGAGTTGAATTGTGTATTCTTTTTCACTAATCCCCTTTTTGAAGTTCTCTTATGAAAATAATAAGATTAAAAATTCAAAGTTAAGAGAGAGTTGAGAGTTGAGAGTTGAGAGAATGTTGACACAACAGATTTATACTAGTTCACCCCAAACCGTGGGCTACGTCCAGTCCTCATAAATCTTTATGAGATTTCACTATTCTTCACAACTGTGACATCCCGGTTCTAGCGGGAAGGGTAATATAGTAATTTATGGGGGTTCAGTGAGAACTTAGTGATGTAATTGCATGTTCATGCATTATGTGACATATTTCTAATGTGAAAAATGAATCTGTTGCACATGGAATTATTTGTACATGCATCCATTGACTTTCCCGGTATATTTGGTTATAAGTGTGATTGCTTTGAGAATTTTGAGAATTGTAGGTTATTGATCTTGAAAATTGATTTGGAGAGTGACATTATTGATTTTTTAATTTTAGAGAATTTTAGGAATTTTTCTGAAATTTTTCGGGAAAAATACCGGACTAGGAAAAATGTCGAGTGGCAGATCAACTGGTAACTAGTAGTAGAATTTATTGTCTAAGGTATTGAATTATAGACATATGGCTATAGGGATTTTTGACAAGTGGTATTTGTTGAAAATTGGGCTTGGAATTGATTAGAATAAGAAGGAAATGAGGCTTGATGCTTGTTATGCCATGTGACACTTTCTTAACCAAGCATTAAATTAACCTAAGTTTACATTCATTAAGCTTCCTTCCTTGCTCATTCACTACACCTTTCTTCCTAAAGGCTTGAAGTTGTGTTTTGGTGATTTTTCTTCCTTCATTTTTGTGGATCATTTTTCTTCTTCTCTTCTTGAATTTTGTTCTCTTGAGACCTAGTGATTATCTCTTCTTTTGTTTTCTTTCATCTTGCTCTCTTCTTCTTGCTCTCCATACAAACCTATATCTCTACCCTTGGATGATGATGATCGATGGTGATGGCTGAAAATTAGGTCTTGATAATTTCCTTGACGAATTTGAAGATTTAGTGACTTAATCAAGTAAGTTTCATACTTCATGTTATCTATATGGTTATGTGAAGCTATCCTAATGAGAATTTGATGATTGAATTATGATTGAGAAAGGCTTGTGTATGTGTGTTAGTTTATGCTTATAGTTGTTCATGTGGTGTTTTGAGTATGTGTTTTGAATCTTAACTTCATGGAAGTGTATTGAGAAAGTTAGAGAATTGAATGATGTGTGAGAGGAGCGATTGGATGAGTAGATACTTATATGCCCTATTTTGATTGTGCTAAATGATGGATCATGAAATGTTGTGAATGATATCTTGAATTGATAACAATATTAAAGAATATAATTTACCTCAGTAGTATACTACATAGAGTCTAGTCATTGTCAATGAAGTATGCCATCATTGTCATATAATCTTTCTTTTAGTTACCAACTATCTACATGTTCGAAGTGATGACAACCTATTTTTCAATACTCGACAATTACTTTAATATTTCTTTCTTTTGATCTTTGCATATCTTGAAAATGTCTTTCTCTAAGATATTTTGAGTTAGGATCTTGAAGGTCAGATGGATTGAGGTAACAAACATCCTAAAACTTTCACTATCAGCCATGAAGAGTGGAGATTCATCACCATAGATCATATTAGCTAGCAAAACCTTTGATTTGTTGTTGTCATAAGCTATTAGGTTAGGGGTAAAAAAATATTTGACATTTTGATGCGATTTTTTAATATAACACAACTCCATATATCTCTTTAAATGACAGGTTTAACATTTTGAACTCTTGGCCAACATTTGGTGATATTATTTATATTCGACTTTCTCTATTGTATCTATTAATCTAGGATTTTTGAAGTGATTCAAAACATCGTTTATCAATGAACCTACTCCTTAAACATGATTTGTTTCTTCACTTAGTACTAGATTAGAAGTCTTCGTTGGTATACTCTCAAAGTACAGAACTCTCCAGTAAAAGAATATGTTCTTCCACCTAAAACAATCAATATATATAATCATATAAGTTATTCGTGGACATTTACATATATATGTACAGTTGACTTGAAATGATGACGACGACGATGATTACATATAGGAGTATATGGCAGGAAGCTACTTTCACTTAGTACGCAAGCGTTGCATTGATCATATATGGATTATAATGCATATCGAAGCATTTTCATTCATTAATTTCACGTAGTTTATGAAGATAATATGTCTTCAATCCATGTGACGCAAACCTTCACAAATTCATCAATGGTCTGTAATGAATGCAACTTATGGAAGATAGGAAATAAAGCTCAATCAATTAATTTGGTATATAATTTGATTAGATGAAAAGAGTTCAAAATAGTAATTTAGGATCATATTACATATCAATCACTATAATAACAAAGGACCTTGTTTATTAGCCATTTCTTGGTTAGCTATGACAACGAAAATCCTTTTATTAATTAATCAATTTTTGTTACTAAAATTATAAAAACAAGTTCAGTAAGAGAAAATAAGCTGCTAATGTGCGCAAACAACTATCATGTGTCAATTTTGATCATTTTAAATTACAACTCAAGGATATCTCCATTTCTTTCCTTATTCAATTACAAGTAAAGACTGCACTTTTTGTATAGTAGTGACATATTTAGATTTAATTGTAAGAATAAAATTAAAAATTAATAAGTAAAATTCAATAAAATTAAAAAATGTCATATTACTAAGTATGGCCTAAAGTTCACCATCTTACATTATTTTCAAACTCACATTTGTAATGCAATATTCATCATGGGTTTGCCTTGGTATCGTGTTCATACTATCATATTGAATGATCCCGGTTGTTTGCTGTATGTCCATATTATGCATACAGCTTTGGTTGTTGATTGGGCGGGTTCGATGGCTCTATATGAATTAGCAATTTTTATCCCTCTGACCCGTTCTCGATCCAATATGGAGATGTATAATTTGTGCTTCTTTTCATTAGATAAAATGTTAAATATTATGTTATAAAATGCTTAAAGACACAAGTAATGCTTATGAAAATAAGAGAACTTACGTTTATTTTATGTCTTGCATCCATTAGAAGTAGTCAATAATGAGATTGTCACAAAGGCTTATAATTCTACTATCAAAAGTCACGTCTATCCCATTAATGTTCATCAATTAGCTGCTCTTTAATTAGATTTATTCTATATAGCTTGGACTTCACTTTCCAATTGTGTAACAATATTATTTTGTATAGTTCTATTCTTTTAGTTTTATTATCTTTGGCATCTAAATTTGTATCGATAACAACTAAAACATGTTGAAGTTGGTCTTTGGAGAATTCATACCAACTTTTTTTTTCCTTCTATTAATTAGTTCCAAGAAATGGGTTATTGTTAACCAATACTAATGGAGGACCTTATCTATTATCAACCATGACAACAAAGGACCTTGTCAATCACTAATATCAATCCCAAAAGGTAAAACAACTTGAAAGAATCACAAAGTCTCAAATTCAATTAAGAATCCAATAATTTTGTAATAAAATAATATAGCTTAGAGATGTTAACATAACCCAAAAATGCAATCTTTATCAACAACAAAACATAGACATATATCAAATTTCAAATAAAAATAATCAAACAAGAAGACCAAAAGAGAAAGGGAGAGAGAATAGTAATCCTATAGTATAATAATATTTGGAGGAGCCTAAAGAGTTATGATAGAAGACTTACCAGGAACAATTGATGAAACGAACCACAGCAAGAGAAAAATGGGAAGTTGAAAATGGAGGCATAATGACTAGGAGTAGACTGGCAGGGGCGTGACATGAGGAGAGGTAGACTACAAACTAGTAGGGCAGTGGGCAGTGGGCAGTTGCAGAGGGCTAAACTCCATAAGTGTGATGCTAGAGGGGAGGACTAAGCGAATGAATCTCTCACAATCTTGTTTTACACTAAAAAAATTAGGCTTTGGGTTTAGGCATACCACTAGAAAAATTGGCCCAAGCCTAACTCGAGGGTTGCCTCGACCGGGACCCTTTTTTAAATTTTAAATTACAATTTACAAATTAATTTAATTTATAATAAAAAATAAAATTATAAACAATAAAAAATTAAAGTTGTCAATTTAATTAATTGAAGTTACATTGACACTAATATCTTCAAAAAATACAAATTTAAAAGTGCTTAAGTTGAATTAATTAATTTGAGTTTAATAATAACCTTCTATTGATATTTTACCTTTCTCTCTTATTAAAAATAGATGTCACAAGACCTTTAAATGTCTTTAGTTCGAAAATAAAATAATTAGAATTTGGTAAAAGAATATATATTATATTATATACATATATGGAATTTATCAAAATTTTAAATATTTTCATGGAAAATATTTATATTTGATTAAAACTTCCTTAGATACATGTGAATATATTCTTTTTTCTTCTTTGAATGATCAACTAAGTCATCCATTTTTAAATAATATAATAATAATCATTGTAAATAATTTTGATTATTTAAAGTGAAACTTATAAAGTAACAATAAGTGATTATAATCATTTGAAATTCAGTATTTATATTCAATTTATATTTTACATTGTCTTTAATATAATATTTTATATTATTATTTTTATAACAAAATAAACATAATTCAATGGTCCAATGTTTGAGGTTAATCATAATTCTTATTGTCAAGCAAGTTATTAGGTAATGGTTATTTTTTTTAGAAAGGTATAAATAATTAAATTAAGCCACGAAAGGTACTCAAATGAGAGTACTAGTACAAGACAACTAGGAAATTACAAGAAAAGCTACTAACCACAAGCTACAAACTTAAATAACACGACGATTTGAAATTAAATTTATACTCCCCAATGTGATTTAAGAAAGTGAAGGTCTAGTCCCTTATGTATATGTAAGGTAATATGTGTTCGTATCCTCTGCATTAATAGGTTGCCAAACTGCTAATTAGGGATGCTTGTATCACAAAAAATTCGAGTATTTCTTTCGTCCCACACAACTGTCACAAGAAAAGATAAGGAAATGAAAAAACACCATTTAACAGTCCTGTTCTATATCTCATATCGCTGCACACCTCCTTGAGCTAGCTTAGATTTTATGGAGATTTAGAGATTAAACATCTACACAATAAAGCTTTCTAAGTATTAGACACATAGCTGCACTCAAAAAATAAATGATCAGACCTTTCTTCGTCACTCTTACGAAGAATGCACCAATTAACAAGTTATGTGAATTTTGCAAGTCTATTAAAAGTTAGTAGCTTATTTAGCATGGCTACCCATACGGTTGTAGAAGCCCGAGGATGATGATGATTAGACCCAACCAAATTTGTCCACTGTAGTGTTGGTAAATTGCCAACAATGACCTTTCTATAAGACGAGTTGGTGAATCTTCCATCAACATTTTTTCTCCATATTACACAATCCTCATCTGAAGTAAGACAAGTCTGACTAATTTCTTTCTTTAACTATGTATGTGAAATAATCCCTCTCAGTGGGAACTTGAGCTACTGAAAATTGTAAGTCCCTAAACGATTTAAAAGGTTCTACTACTTGTAACTTAATTAGAGGCCCAATATATAACTAATTATCAAACCAAAAGAAGGTATTCTTCCTATTTCCATTTAGATGAATAAAATGATGCCTCATTCTCTCCCTCATCTTCATAAAGGACTTGAATGTAATGGTTAAAGTTATTGTAACTTGTAATCTTGATTAAGGGATTATAGTACACCAATTATGATTAATAATGATGTTAATTTTTTAAACAATTTTTATATTTATCATGAAAAAAACATAACAGAGTAAACAATGATAATAATATAAAATTTAGTATTTATATTTAATTTATATTTTACATGGTCTTTAATATAATATTTTATATTATTATTTTTATAACAACAAAAAAACATAATTCAATGGTCCAATAATCGAGGGAAATCATAATTCATATTGTCGAGCAAGTTATTAGGTAATGGTTAAAGCTAGTGTAACTTGTAACCTTGATTAAGTGATTATAGTACACTAATTATGATTAAAACGATGTTAAATAAAAATTTATTTTTAACAATTATTATGTTTATGATGGAAAATTCATAATGGAGTAAACAATGATAATCATATGAAATTCGGTATTTATATTTAATTTATATTTTACATTGTCTTTAATAAAATATTTTATATTATTATTTTTATGACAATAAAAATGTAATTCAATGGTCCAATATTTGAGATAAATCATAATTCATAGTGTCAAGCAAGTTATTATGTAATGGTTAAAGTTATTGCCATTTGTAATCCTAATTAAGGGATTATAGTACACTAATTATGATTAATGATGATGCTGAGTAATTTTTTTATTTATTACAATTATTATGTTTATGATGGAAAAATTATAATAGAGTAAACAATGATAATTGTTGGACCCCAAATTTTTTTTTAGAAGTTAGAACTAATAAATGAAAATTTTTGAATGAGAAATGATAGACAAGAGTAAAGTAGTGAATGAGAAATGTGGATAGATTCATGTTTTGGTTTGGTGTTTTTGGTGGATAAGAGATTTTGAAATTGGGAGAATTAAGGTGAAAGTTAGAAGTAAAATGAAAGCAAAAATGGAGTTGAATATGTGTAGTAAGTTGTTGAAGGATATGTATATATGTGTATGTTCTATTATTAGTGTTTATGATTAATCATAGACTATATTTTTCTTTATGGATAATATTGATTTGCAATGGAGTTGAGAGTAAAAAAAGGTGATCTTGGTATGAGTTGTGTTAAGGAAAGATTTTGAAACAAATGTGTAGTTGATTTGAAAAAATATTCACTGAGTATGCTTAAGTCTTTTAGCCACAATTTTTTGTGAAATTATCCAAGCAAGATGATTCTTGATTTGGATTAAACTAGAAACATATGGCTACATTTCTTATGAAGACATCGAATTTAAATTATGTCTTTAAGAATCTAAAACAAATTGTCATGAAGTTGATAACTGGGTGCAGTACATTAGTGGAGGAATGTAAAGTTCATGTTCTGACTTCAGGGGAAATTCTGGATTGATCTAGATAGAATTAGGCAAAGTTGTCTTCTAGAAAGTTGTAGGTATTTCTTTTATCTTTCCAACGGTATATAGCATGAGAATTTTGGACATTAGAGTTGAAAGTTATGGTCTTTATAAATGGAAATGTTCAGAAGTATAGATAGTATCGTCTGTGATGACATCACATCGTCTATGATGACATCATATCGTCTGTAAAAATGTATCGCCTATGATGATGTCATATCATCTGTAAAATGTATCGTCTGTGATGATGTTATATCATCTATGTTTGACTTCTTCTTCTTCTATGTTTGACCTTCTGTGCACTATCGTCTGGTCTTTTTTTGACCCCTCAGATGATAGAATTTGTCTTAGAGGTCTTCATAAAAGTTGTAGATCTTGAAGTCCTGTTTCAAACCATCCAAAGAACACCCTAATCTGATATTTGTAGGGAAAGTTATGGCAATTTTCCCAATCTTGTATTGTCTGATGACGTCATATCATCTATAAATGATGTCATATCGTCTGTTCCTATTTTTGGCCTTTCAGATTATAGAATTTGTCTTCGAGGTCTTATGAAAGTTGTAGATCTTGAAGTTCTCTTTCAAACCATCCAAAGAATACCCTAATCCGATGTCTGTAGGGAAAGTTATGACAATTTTCCAATCTTGTATCATCTGATAATGCCACATCGTCTATAAATGATGTCATATTGTCTGTTCCTATTTTTGTCCTTCAGATGATAGAATTTGTCTTTAAGGTCTTCATGAAAGTTCTATATCTTGAAGTTTTCTTTCAAACCATATAATGAACACCCTAATCCGATGTCAGTAGGGAAAGTTATGACAATTTTTCCAATCTTGTATCGTCTGATAACGTCACATTGTCTATAAATGACGTCATATCATCTGTTCCTATTTTTGCCCTTCAGATGATAGAATTTTCCTTCTAGATCTTCATGAAAGTTGTATACCTTACAGTGTTATGCCAATAGTCCCAAGATAGGTTCAATATGATTGAAGACAAAACCTTGTTTGATTCTTTCGACCATAAGCTTGTTATCCGACCTTCAATTGAAGTGAATCTTAGACCAATAGACTCCTAACACATTTATTTTTACGTCTCCATGAAAGGTTATAGCATTTGGGATTGATTCGAAAAAAGATTGATTGAATCAAAGTAAGGGTATCGATTGGAAGAGTATGAATTGGAGATTTTACTTAACATGCTTCAGTTTTTTGATGATATCTCGATCTATAGAACTCCAAATGAGATGATTCTTATTTTTAAATAAACTAGAGATATAAAGCTACAAATTTTCTGAAGGAAGTGATTTGTAATTCAGTCCCTAAGACTTTCAAATTCTGGATGGAAGTTAGGAATAGTGTACTGATTCAGTCTAATAACAGTATGAAAGTGTTTGCAATAATACTTTTAGATTTCTAAACCAAATTGAATGATTTTAGTGTCATTAGAAACTTAAGACAAGGGGAATTTTGTATGAATTAAAGTTCTAAGGTTATAGAAATGTTCAAGGGTGTTTTTGGCAAGAAACTTAAGATTAAAAGACATAAGGCATAAATGGAAAGGCAAATTGAACAATTCTCAATCATTAAGGGCATAATTGGAAGAAGAAGTGTGGTCTTGAATTTTAAGAAGAGCGAAGAATGAAAATTGAAGAGAAAAAAAGAGTCTGTCATGAAGAAGAGAGAGAAATACGAAGAGAAGAAGAGAAAGAAGAGAAAACAAGCTAGGGTTTCAATTGTGTTATCCTTCAAGAGAGATTTTGAGGTTGTTTAAGAAGAGAAAAAGGTAGAGGAAGAAAAGAGCTTCCATTTGGGCCAAAGATCCCTTCATTTGGTAAAGAATGAAGGTAAGATCATTTTGAATCTTTTGTATTTTTGGAAGGATTTTAGTTCATGGAGTTTAGAAAATGTATGGGTGTAAGTATTCTAGAACCAATTTTAGTGAATGTGCTTTGTGGGACTTTCAATTAAAATCCCATTTGAGTGGGATTTTTGTTATTGTATAAAAGGATCAAAAGAGGCAAAAGGAACAAAAGAAGAGGCATTTTGAGCAAGTCTATAAGCAAGGAAATCAAGGTGGGTACATGTTTATAATAAAGTAAATAAGCCACTAATGCTTTCTTTGAATCAAGAAAGTTAAATGATTTAAATTGCATCATAAGTGTTGCATTTATTGCTTATTGAATGAATTGAGAAATTACTATATGTTTGTTATATGAATTGTGTTGATAATTTATGAAAAAGTTTTGAAAATGATTCTTTTTGAAAGGATACAAGTTTATGAAATCAGTTTTTCAAAAATGATTTTCGAAATATCTCATGTTTATGGAAAAATCACGTTTCGAAAATGTGTCATTTTGGGCAACAAGTTTACAAGTTATGAAATATGTGTTATGTGAGTTTGTGGTGGTCCTTTCAAGAATGTCACGTGCACGTTGACCAAGTTAAAGGCTTCTCCCGCCTGCCTGCTAGTGGCACGGAGCTCCTTCATGGACTCCCTCAAGTTTACGACTACATAGGACCAATATGTAAAATTATGTAGTTCGTCATGTTTATGGATCTACCCGAACTAGTCTGATGTGCTTATGTTATATGAACAAGTTGATGCATTAATGTTTTGTAGTTTGTAAATTTGACTACGTGATGAGAATTTTAGAAACAAGTGCTTTATAGATTTTCAATAAGAGTTTTCTATGACAAGTGAACGTTTCAAAGGTTTTGCTTATTTTGCGTTATAAGTTGTTACTCATGAGCTTCAAAGCTCACCCCCTTTCTGTCCCATCTTCAAGTGATAGCTAAGCGATTAATAGCCTAAGGGAATTTCTTCAAATTTGTTATTTTGTATTTTGTAATAAGCCAATGGTGTGGCTTTTGATATCTAAATAAAGTTTTTCAAACTCCGTTGTTTTAGAAGTGAAATAATAGATTGAGGTAGTTTCGGTTGTATATGTTCATTTTGACTTCCTTGAAAAAGGGTTGAGTTAAAGTAATTAATGTGTTTTGATATTTGACTGTTGTAGGCACGCCACCCTTGTGGAATGATGTCTAATAAGGGTTCATAAAAATACCCTATATAGGATAATATGATCTGTAGTATGACTCCGAATGTTGGGCTCCAGAAGCGGGATCCAACATTGTTTGGTGTCAGAGCAAGAAGATAAATCTATGATAGTTAAGGAGATTCATAGGAATACACTCACATTTCATGATTTCGCAAAAGGTTGGGCTCCAGAATCAAGCGGGGTCCAACAATAATCATATGAAAGTCAGTATTTATATTTAATTTATATTTTACATTATAGTTAGGAGTTTCAATTAAATTAATTATAGTTAGGAGCTTCAATTAAATTAATTACAAATTTCAATTAATTAATTAATTAATTAATTAAAAGTGAGAAATGATTAGGAAAGGTTTGAATATCTACGGTGATAAAATTGATTAGGAATTTCTAGAAAATTTGATTAGGAAAATACATTAAGCTAATTATAGTTAGGAATTTCAATTCAATTAATTATGAATTTAAATTTTTGGTAAATAAATTATTAATTATTAAAAGAGAGAAATGATAAAACCAAATTCATTAACTATAGTTTGGATCAAATCATTTAAGGATAGTAATCCTTAATGTACTCAAATCATTATCCAAATAATTTTACAAAAAATGATACAATTTACAAAAATCAAGATAATTTCATGACAGACTGATGGAGATCGGAGATTGAATACTGGAGAGGGTAAACTAAAAGAGTAGCTAATTGTTGTTACTAGGATCGTCAATAGTTTGGATCAAATCATTTGTATGTACAAACATTATATTTAGTAATATACTATTGAAATTAAAGGAATATTTAAAACATGTTAATATTTAATAAATAATTAAATATACTTTCATCTTCATATATTTGACCAAAATAACATGCACTTGGTCAATTAGTTTGGCTAGTCACCTTTGCATTAATACTTGTGACTGCATTAACAGAAAACTAAAAGCATAACATTAAGTAAGATAATATAAAGAATAGATAAAATCAATATATCAAAAAGAAAGGAATGTGTCATCAATATCTTTATCATTTAACCAACTTTGGGCACATATAAGGCCTTCCACTGTACGAGGATGAAGTCGAGCACAATGAGGAGTAATAACCTGACCATTTGTGCTAAAAGCAAACTTCAAAGCAACAATGGATGATAGAATAACTAATAAGTCTCGTGCAATAACTTGTATGATCCGAAAAGTATTACCACATTTCTTCCATCATAATAATATGTCGAGCTGCTCACCTTTAATTTCGTGCATACAAACTTCGATCAAATATTTATCTAACTCCATCATATTATAAGAAGTCTTAGCCCTTTTCTCTTTCATAAATTTTAAAAGAGAAAGTGACAATCTTCAGTTGGAAGATAAGGTTGAACGTGAAACTGAACCTGGAGTTGAACTACCTGAACTATTAGTATCCTAATCATGAGTTATTTCCGTTTTGAGTTGATAATCATTAAACAATTCATACCAGAGTTGTTTAATTATATCTATATGATCTTGAGCTCGAACACCGTACAAAGCATCATAAATAAAAACAACCCAGTCCATCTTGTATCTTGGGTCTAACACATATAACACTACAACAATATGTACAACCGTAGACCAATAAGAATTCAACTTCTTCATCATCTGCTACGCCATAATCTGAATAACTTCACTGGAGTCAAACATCCACAGTGATAAAGCATCCTTTATGTTAGACATAGGGTTAAAGAAATAGTATAAAGTTGGATATTTTGTTCTCGAGAACAATTCAGTCATATTATAAAATAATTCCAACTTCACACAAAGTTCTCTAGCCAACTTCCATTGATCTTCTGTAGGCACACATGTATACTGAGAATCTCTTTCCCTTGGTCTGATAAACACCTCAGCATAGGAGATTGTTGACTCTAACATCTTTAAGTTTGAGATCCATTGAGTTGAACAATCCAAAATCAACTTCTTTGTACTCGAAATGTATAGAATTTGTGCAACATCTTCAAATTTCTCAGTTATTTTAGAAGTTGCACTCTAATATAGAACACTATTCTGAATACAATCTATTGATACCTTTATCATCTCCAACCTATCTTTCAAAATCAAGTTAAGAATATGCATAAAACAACGCATATGAAATAACTTACCACCAACCAATAGGCTCCCAACTCGCATCTTACTCTTTAACTTCTCAATCATAAGATCATTCGTGCTACAATTGTCGACTGTGATGGTGAATAATCTGGTTTTGATGTTAAAATCCATTGACAATCTTTCAATAAGGTTGCCAACTTTTCACTTGTATGTGGTGCCAACATATAAATGAACTTCTCATGTACAACTATTACCAACATCAATCATAAACTCATAACATAATGAAAAAGTAAATGATAACAATATTAAAGAATATAAATTACCAGAAAAGTTTATTGCATAACGTCCAATCATTATCAACATAATGTGTTGTCACCTCCATATAACCCTTTTCTTGGTTATCGGCTGTCCATATGTCTGTTGTTATGCCAATCCGTCATTGGGCACTCAACAACACTCTTAAAATCTCTCTTCTTATCTTCGTAATTTTTCAAAATATCCTTCTTCATTGTATTCGAGCTTATAACCTTGAAATTTAGTTGTAGTGAATTACAAAACATCCTGAATCTTTTGTTTTCAACCATAGACACGAGTTAGCCATCAAATACCTTGATCTGTTGTTGTCATAAATTGTTGCAGTCAATTCATTCTTTCCTTCATAAGGTTAGAGTTAAAAAATGTTTGACCTCTTAATACCATCTTCCTTCTACTACATGAATTCTCATGTCTTTTTAAATGAGACACTCCACCTTTTCAACTATTGATTAATAACTTTTGACAATATTTACATTATGCTTTTTCTATCTCGTCTATCAATCTAGTCTTATTAAAGCGATTCAAAAATTCACTTTTTAATTGAGTTCAAGTTGAACTTTTATCTTCACTTGGTATGGGAATAGAAGTTTCCACTTCTATTTTTGGTACTGGATTACAACTCTCTCAACTAAAGGAACATGCTCATCCATCTGAAACAATCAACATATAAATGCGTGAGGTTAGAAACAATCAAAATGAGCAATTGAGCATATCATTATTGAATAATGGATGTGCTGATGTAAAGAAGTTTATTGAATCCATTTCAACAAAACATGTTTAATGGAAATATAAATTATGTTAAAATAAGAAGCAATGAGGAAATATATAATGCTTATGTATTTAGTAGTCGATGTATGCATGCATTTGTACTAGACTCAAATACTACATTTTAATATGAAGGTGATATATTCTTTAGGCTTAAATTTTGCAATATACAAAGAATAAAATGTATAAAGTAGGATATATCTTTCTCCAGACCAGAAGTGTAATCTCAAGAAAAGTACCAAATAGATCATAATTACCTCATCTATTATTGAAGAAAAGTTTGTAACATGCCATTAAACTATATAATAAGTATTATAGTTAAGAAATTTTTATCACAAATATGAGGGTCATAAACAATATCAAAGAATAATTAAAGATCCACTTTGATATTAGCTACCATGTTCTTTTTAAAGAACAATAATAGTTAAAAGTTAAAACAAACATATTAATAAGAAAGTATATGTTTGTAGATCATATTAAGGAAAAGACATGTCATTAACCATTAATCATCCTACTTTATGAAACTAAGTCTTAAAACATTGTTGAACACAAGAAAAAGCAAAAGCAATATTGGAACTAACTATTCATACTTCTATTCGCAACATCCTAATCCCATTCTTACATGCAAACCAGCCAACCAGGCAAAAACAAAGGCCTTTCCACAAACATGAATTATGTTCAATAGTGTTTTAAGAGTTGGCTGGTTTCATAGTCTATCATCTGTTTATAGTATATCTTCTTTTTGTTTTATTTTTTGAACTTTCGTACCCAAATATGTACTATGATATCACTACCAAACATAATATGATTAATTTTTTCAGATATGACATTGGATACTTAAGGAGATAGTTTTATGTCATAAAAACCAAAACCATAATTCTCTTGTCAAACTTCTAAGCCTTGAGACTCCCTATTTATAACTCATTATGTAATTAAAAAAGTAGGAGATAGCTCACCAACTTGTCAGGACCTTCACAGAAAACCAAACAACTTTACATTTACAGCAAGTGCATTTTACTATCTTTACAATCGAGTTCAACAACAACATTTATATGCCATGGTACGAAAGAAACTAAAGGCGACTAAAGAATGTAAGAAAAGAAGAAAGATAATTATATAACTACTCCTTCAACTGGACTAGGGACCTCATTATTGCCAAGAACATTAACAGCAATGAGTTAGCAGTTTCAAACAAATCACGCAGGGGCATTTCATCAAACACTTAACATGCATTATGCCATATTGCCATTAGTACAAATCACAATCACAAGTTAGCTAAATCACCAAACCAAAAATAACAAATACTCAATACAATACTCTCCAAACAATTAAATATGAATAGTAAACCAAATTTGAGCATAGAGACTACCTTACTTTTTAATACGATGGTTAGTTAGTGGCATCGGTAGTGGCGATTAGTGGTGTGGTGGCACAGTAGACGGCTGACGAGACATGTGACGGCCAACGAGGGAGTTGGGAGAGTGTACACACTAATAGGAGAGACAGAGAATGCGGGGGGTTTGAAAAACATAAGTTACAAAACAATTGAACAAAATTAAGGCCTTGTTTGGATGGAATGGAATGAAATAGAACAGAGCATAATGAAACAGTTTATAACAGACTGGAATGTAATATAGTAAAAAATTGTTTGGGAAAGATAGAATGGTTCATAATATAATATAGTGAAATGTTATTTAGAAGATGTAAGGAATAAAATGTAATGTATAATAAATGATTTTTATACCCCTTATATTAAAATGGTTGTTGCAGGGGTTTATTATTTTATTATTAATTATATAAAAATATTAGTACTAATTATTTAATTTAATTTATTTTATTTTATGTGATTTATATTTTAAAGTAATTTATTTATATTTTTATTTATATAAAAATATATACAAACAATTAAAGAATATTTTTTATATTTTCTATTTTCATCAATAAAAATTTTATTGAATTTTTTATTTTATTATTAATTATATACAATTTATTATTAATTATATAAAAATATTATTTATCATTAATTAATAAATTTTGATTTATATTTAAAAATAATTTATTTTTATTTTTATTTATATATAAATATATATAAACAAGAATAATTTTTAATATAATTTTTATTAATGAAAAATAAAAATAAAAAATTATTATTTAATTATTTGTATATATTTCTATATAAATAAATAAATAAATTTTAAATATAAAAAATTTTATTTTATTATTAAATATAAAAATATTATTGTTAATTATTTAATAAAATTTATTATATTAAATATTATTATATTATATTAAATATATTAATATTGTGATTTGTTAAGAGTTGGTATTAAGAAGAATTATTAAGGGTATATTAGGTAGTATGTATTTATTAGTTTACGTTTCATCCTAAACCCTCCGAATATGAGGTTTCTTATTTTCACTATTAAGGATAGAATGAAACGTAACATGAAACCTCCGCTTCCATCCTATTTCATTATAAAACCATCAAATAAATGATAGAAGTGTATTACGTTCCATCTCTTTCCATCTCTAACCCCTCAACCAAAAAGGGTCTAAGAAGAAGGCTGTCGTTTTTCTTTTAATTAATTCCCACACACACGAGCCACCATCAAAACGATGCAGTTTTGTTTCATTTGTAACTGTTATCATTAAACCAAAGCATCGTCATTTTGCTTAAGCCTCGTGTCGTTTTGATTTTGATCCTGTCAAGCCTCATGCCAACAAGCCTGAGGTCGAGGCACAACCAGTGATATGGATACCGTATCGTTCCGGCTGGTACCAGCTGGTATCCGGAACGGTATGTATAACCATCAGTACCGGCCAAAAATACTGGCTGGTACTGGTAGTTCCGATCGGTACCGTAAAAATTTAAAAACCTAAGGACCTAATTGCAAAATTGAAAAATTATTAACCTAAAAATCCCTAACCCCCGACTTTCACCATCATCGCCCCTCCTCCTCCTCGTCTTCTCTCATCTGTCATCTCCTCGCCGCCACCGTCGCCTCCTCCTTGCTGCCGCCGTCTCTGCTCTTTCCACCGTGGTCGTCTTCTCCTCCACGCTCGCCTCCTTTGCTCTTCGGCTCTTCGAGGTCATCTCCTCGCCGCCACCGCCGCCTCCTCCTCGCCGCCGCCTCTGCTCTTTCCATCGTGGTATTCTTCTCCTCCACGCTCGCCTCCTTTGCTCTTCGGCTCTTCGAGGTCTTCTTCCTCCCTGGTTGTTCTCCCTTCGGTCGAAGCTCCGTCGCTCCTCCACGCCAACGCAGACCAGACATCATGGAAAGCAAAGCGTCAAAAGAAAAATGAAAAAAGAAGAATATGTCACTGAAGAAAATAAAAGAGGTGAAGGAAGAACAGAAGAAGTCGTAAGTCGGTGCAATCAAAGAGGAAGAAAAGACAGTGGAAAACAACAATAAGAGAGGATAATAAAGAGTAAATTAAGGCTAGTGGTGAATTTTAGGGATTATAAAATTATGGTTAACAATTTTGTTAGGCAAAAAGTTTAATGGCTAGTTTACAACGCTTGACTTGTCAATTTAATGGAAAATTGATTGTTCATAATTAATGATATATAAAAGCTTGGAAAAGTCAAATAAGCTTTTTGCTATTATCAAATTTTACCCATCAAAATCACTCATACATTAATTTTGATTTTAACGTTTCATTTAAAATTGGATATATTTTTTTGACATTAAAATTGGATACATTTAAATTCATTACTCAACCTCTTGCAAAACTTAATAATTAAATTTTAATTTTAATCTGAATTCAAAATTAATTTAAAATTCAAATTCAAAGTTTATTTCAATATAATCTAAACTCAATTTAAATCTAATGTTGAGTTTTAGACCTTTTGTTTTAACCTAATAATCTAAAATTTTGTATATATTTTTAAAAATTTGAAACTGACTCAAACTCATTATTATGTCTACAAACACATTAGTTCCTCTTATACATATGTATAACATGTCATTACCAAAGTCTTAAGCATTAAGTACAATTTGTTACCAAATATAGGTCAATCTTTCTTCTGTACTTTTTTTTTGTTTTTTCTGTGCAAGGAGCGTCGTGATATTTGTTTTCTTATCTTTGGGGTAACAACGTTAAGGGCAAGCCCTCTTTCTTCAAACTGTTGCCGCCGTCAACCATTAGATTAGCCTTCTCCAGCTGCACCTCACCCACGGTGGCTCCTCTAGCGTCAGTTCACGCGTCCACACATGCAACCCAAGTAAGACGCTTTCACTTCTCTCTAGAAAGCTTCCTATCATTCAACATTACATCGTTAACCTTCACCTAAACTTCGGATTATTGTCTTGCCTCTTGTTCTCTCTCTAAAAGAGTGCAAGTTTGGTCATGCCTTGATTGTGCATGTTTGAGAGTTTGTAGTTTTCTTTTCGAT
>JAOQMR010000006.1:15797872-15815218 GCA_027563865.1 Erythroxylum pelleterianum | reverse complement strand
TTGTTTTCGGCTTCTGTCGATACGGGAAGCTCTTTCTTGGTTCAAGGAAAACGGTATTGATCATGTTATTGTGGAGTTTGTTTGGTTGATGGTTGTTCAAGCTATTTCCGCCCTGTTGTTGAATTTTTCTGAGATTGGAAGTTTGGCTCTTGTTTGTGTTTCTCTCAAGCGACATTTCCTTCTTTTGTCTTTCCACTGGACGCGTAGGATTGCCAATACGGCGGCTCATTCTCTTAAAAGGATAGCCTTATTACATGCAAACCTACAACTTTGGAGTGTTAGCCCTGCTGTTTTCAATTCCATTTTACCTTCAATTATCTCTGTTAGTTCTTACATTGATGGCGAAAGGCTAGTAGGTTCGGGTGTATGGGGTAAGCCTATTTGGCTTGGTTAGTTTTGTTATGCCTTTCTATCAATGTAGTTGCGTGTTTCTTTTTAATGTTTACTTAAAAAAAGTACAATTTGTTGTGATTAAGTTGCGGTATAAGTCCTTAAGGCATTAGTTTTTTAAAAAAACATTTCATTTTTTGGCGTTGGATTGAGTGCAATATTAGATAAATGAATTAATTGTAATCTCATTTATTTATTTTATCATCATACCTTCATTATATAAACCCCTTCTGGGTTAGAATTTTACTTAATTTAGAATTTTAATGATAAATTGGCTAATAAGTCTTTGGTAATTTTAATACATTTAAGTGTAAAGTTTATGTTAGAATTTTCATTCATATGGGGTTAAATTTGAACATTTGTAAAATGTCATAATTTAATTTAAATATAGTGAAATGTTAAAATTTAACTTGTATTTAACTATAGATGTTAGGATTACTTTTACCCCTTTCACCAACAAACATAGAACTTTTATACTTAAAAGGTTTTTATAGTTGGCGGATTGGGTTTCTAAAGAATCCAATTTAGTTGATGTGAGTAATTTGAATTTGGAAGATAATCTTAGATGGGAAAGCATTGACATGTCATTTGGTGCATTAAATTTGAATGATAATGATGATGAATCACTGGGTTTAGTGCAGTTTTAGCGGATTTCTTCCCATTGATGATTGAATTCCAAGTTTTTGTTTTTCCTCTTCTTTGAAATTTAATTGCATTTGATGTTTATGTTAAATTCTATATATGTAATGTAATTGTAATGTTTTTGTTTCAGGTTTAACTGCTACTTAATTGTTTCTTCATCATCAACTCTTTTTGTAATATTTATTGTTCTTTTTATTGGATGTTTTGAATCTTTTGATGTAATATTATTTATTAAAATGATGAAATTGTATTATTATAATATTTTTAATACTTTATTTATTCTTAATTTTATATTTGAATGATGATAATTATCCTTTTTATATTAATTGTGGTTATTATTTATATGTGAAATATTAAAAAATATTGTTATTTCATATTAATTGTCATTATTATTTATTATTAACATTTTTGAAAGCATGGTTGATGTAAACAGTAAACTAGTAAAGTGTACAGTACAACTGCATAATATACCAATATAGACTATTTTGTAATTTTTAAAAATTTTAGGGACTATTTTATAAATTTAAAAAATTTCCCGAAACGGTACCCGGTACCGACCGGTATCGATATAGCTCTGTTCCAGAGCTCAATCCGGTACTAAGCCTGATACGGTATTCATAACATTGGGTACAATCCTAGCTAGTTGGCCAGAGCCCAAGGCCTCTCCTTGAGCCCATTTTTCACCTCTGTTGGGTTGGCTTGACTCGATAATCAAAATTTTAAAATAAAAAAGGACCAAACTTACATGTTATGCGTACCAATATCCCTGCCTACGCGCATACTTCAGATCTTAACACAACAATTAAGAAATAAACAAAGGAAGAGAAACAACAAATAATGTCAAGGTGGATAACGTGTTGGTGTATAAAAACGTGAAGCGAGAAGTGCGGATCGGGCCTTAAGACCCGTGCTTAAAGGGTGTTCCTAACTTCTCATTTCTTCTTTCTGTTTTCGTCTCAAATTCCGACTTTCCATCCACACCTCGTCATCCTTTCTTCCTCTACATGACACACTATCTCGCAATACCTCCATATTTATATACCCGCTTTCTCAGTCAAGTTGCTACTTTGTGATTGCCCATTTCGATTTTATCAGGCATGCATCTCTTTATCTTGAACATGCTTTCCATTGTCCGTTTCCAAAGAAAATAATTCATAGTAAAAGGATAAGGTTTGAATCTTGGCTACTATAGATGATTTTGGTGAGAGATGGAGGGCTCTTAATAGTTTTCTATTTTAAAGCATTATTTGTTTTTTTTTCCTCTCTTTGTCGAAAAGATTATTGCTTTAATGCGTGATTTATTTAACGTGTTAATGGAGTTTGAGTTCCTTTACGAGATGGGTTACCTTCTTTCTTTCCGCACTTTGCTTTCTTGGGATAGTTTTTGACCTTATTCTGCTCGCGTCATTTGCTCTTTTCTATGCATTCGCTTTGTATTTTTGTTTTGTCACGAGCAACTGAAGCAAATAATGTGGCAAATGTATCTACATTGACTAACATAGATTAGTGGTCTTATTGATTTCAGAGGGATGGATACTTAAACTTCCCCAGTATTTCGTTTTTTGTTTCAAAGCTGTTTCGTGCTAATGGAGAATACGTGGAGTTTTAGTTGGCTGAGACCTTGAATTGATTGATTAATTTTATTACTTTCCTATGAATACCTGTTCCTTTCTCAGAATTATTTTTATCTGGTTGGTACGATTTTGCCTTTTTTTTTTCTTTTCTATATTGGAGTTGCAATTGCACCTCTAGATTAAAATTCTACAAGTCAAAAGCACCCTAATACTTACACTAGGTCGGTTCTAATTATTCTTATACAATAAAGCTTTATACTCTCCATTCTCAGATTTCAACAACTGTTGTGTGATCCATTCTGGACAATGTTGCTTCTTCCAAGATGGAGGATTTACTCATTAGCTAACTTCCGGCGAGAAGGCTGCAACTGTTTAGAAAGGAGGTGTGGAAGCAGTTCTAGCTTTAGACTTCTTGCTTTGAAAGCCAATGGGCTTGAAGGAGGATATAGCAAAAGATGGATCAGAAGACCTCTAAGTACTAAGGCAGGGGGAAGAAGCAAAACTAGTCACAGTAGCGAAACTACCAACATTAGAGATGGGATTTTGGACAATAAATTTTCAGCCAGCAGCACATTGAATGTAAATAAAATTGAAGATACTGAATTCCTAAAGCTCCAACGTTACAATATTCAACAATTAATTTCTGGAAACAAAGACTTGGATGATCTTGTGACTGTAATTGTGTTCGATCTTGAGACTACTGGTCTTAGCAGAAAGCGTGACCAAATAATTGAGATTGCACTACAAGACCTCAGAGGAGGCAAAAACAGCACTTTCCAGACACTGGTAAATCCCGGACGACAAGTTACTAATTGTCATATTCATGGCATTACAACTGATATGGTCTGCAGGCCTGAAGTTCCAAGGTACTGTTGTTTAGCTGCTCATATTCCTCTTTCTCTTCCATGATTAAGATAGAAGTCAACAATTGAAAATTTTCTGTCCAATTGTCAAGTTGCCAGAAACTATTCAGGTATTAAATACTCTTTTAGAAGATGGAAAGCTGATCTCTATGTAAACACAAACTTAGGAGAGTTGTCAAAAGGAGTTTATGTCGCTGAAGAGCCAATGAGACTGGACGATCATTGAAAATTCCACATTTTACATAGGATTCATGGTTCTCCATATGCTTGTGTACCTGCAGTGTCAACTAGGGTATGAGATTGCTTTTCAAATTTCAAGCTAAAGAAGATACAACGTTTATCGATTACTTCTACTTCTGTATTGCAAAAGGCTGTTTAGATTCTTGTTCTTTGAAGACAGTCTTACATTCATTGAACTGTGCTTCGTAGGGTTGATGCATATGATGTGTATCTGTGCTCAAGTTTGTTAAATGAAGTGTGTACCTTGTTGTAACCATCAGAAGATGGATTCCAAATAATTTGTAAAAACTGTTGCTAAGAGTAGATCAAGTTATCAAGAAGTTATGAATACTCATTCTCATAGCTCATCTTCGTGTGCTTTACTCTTTGCATGAGGAGCAAGAGGACTGATTTAAGGATTAATGATGAAAATTGCTTGCATACTGGAATTACTAACAACGTTATTATAGCTGCATTTTGTTCATAGTTAATGATCAAATTAATTATTCTAATTATTTGAGAACTTTTGTAGGATGGAAGAGTTGATATCAATATTATTGCAGTTTGTTAGAAGTCGTCAAAAACCCAATGGTTACGTTCTGTTTGTAGCTCACAATGCCCGTGCTTTTGATGTGCCATTTTTGGTTAAGGCCTTTAGTCGCTGCAATGTAGATATTCCCCTTGATTGGTTTTTTCTCGACACAATTCCTCTGGCCCGCGAGGTGTTGAAGTCTGAAGGTACTGCCCCTCCATTCCTTTGTGATTTGCATGAGTTTATTTATTACATATGAAATCCCAAATTGCTTCTGTGTGGTTCAAATGATATCAAAAACTTTAAAGTTGTCTGTTGGCAGGATCAAAGGTTCCTTATAAAGTATCACTACAAGCTCTTGGTGACAAATATAACATTAAACAGATAGGTACAGCTCACAGATCTATGTCGGATGTGAAGCGGCTATCATTAATTTTTCAGAGGCTGACTTTCGAGCTGAAACTGCCACTTTCTGGCATACTAGAAAAGGCTTTCTCACACTTGGATACAACCAGTACAAAGAAGAAGAAGATTTGAATTCTTAAGTTGTTAATTTGTTAATTTCAACCCATTATTATTAAACCCATGAATATTTCACTATCATCTTACATTTTCCTACTAATATATGGTCTGAGAAGATGATGTAACTATGTTGTCTACACCTTGAATTAAAGATCCCAAATGAGAGAAGGGGAAAGTGAGCTGCGGAAATCATAGGCAAGTGGAAGGGGAGAACAAAAAGTACTGACGGTGATTAGAAGAGTCCTTACATTCCTTTGTCATTGGAGCTCCAGACCTCTCGATTTCTATATTGGTGCTCTAATATTTTGGGGATCTTGGGAAAAGTAACGAAGATACGTATCAATTAGAGTTTAGATGACAAAAATAATTTAAGTTTGACTTGAAATCGACAGATATTAATTTTAGTCGATGACTATAAAAGAGTTAAATTAAAATTTCACGTTTTTTTTATCATAATTTAATAATATAATAATTCTCTACCATTAGCTATCGATTCAATTAATAACATTTGTAAACTATTTATAAAACGTCATTTCATTTTGGCCAAGGATTTTCCTAATCAATACTAATCGAGAACTGCAAAATATTTTTCCTAATTACTTTGTAGTGATAAATTTTATCTTGATCACTTAATTACCTCTTTATAGTTCATACTACATTTAATGGCTATCGACTAAACTACCTATGATTATAATAGGTCATATGAGGCCCCAAATTACACCCTAGTCGAAACATTATATTTCTATGAAAGTATATGTGATAGGAGTTAATTATTATGATTTGATTGTGTATTGCTTAAGTCTTGAATTTTGGTTTGATGGATAATAATTAGTAACTTGGAATTAATTGTTACCATTAGAAAACTGGTGGATTAAAATGTATATTTGGACTAAGAAAAATGTCAAGTGGCAAGGCAAGTTTATATATGGAAAGTGTGGATGACTAAGCCTATACATTGAGTGACATGTGGCATTGTTAAATAAGAGACAAATGGCAGTAAAGTTGAATGAAAATTGGCAGCATGATAAGAGGACAACTAGCTCACTTCTAAGTATGACATGTCTCCATTTTAAAATTAGGACACCTTGCACTAAAGGGACTAGGCAAGTATAGATTCACTCATTTTTCTTTGGATGTTTCTGCTGTATTCTTTCTACACCTTTCCTCTCACCACCGAAACTCTCATCACCCTCACATCCCTGTGTTTTTGCTTATGTTTGTGCTTAATTATCACACCAAATTCCTGTAGCAAGAAAGTTATATCCTACTATCTTCTATTCTGTTGTCTTCTTAGAGTTAAGATCATTCTACTTCCATCTTGCACTTGGATGACTTTGGACGCATGGAGGGCTAGGTTGGCTTGATCATTGAGGTAGGTTTTGAATTAAACAAGTATGTGGAATTCTAAACTTGATGGCATATGGTAATACAATTTCTATAATGTTTGAATTGGGATAGAATATGTGTTGTGTTTATGATAAAATGAGTTCTGAAAACTGAAGTTTGTATGATAGATTCTGTTTTGGTTTTTGAAGCATAAAAGAAAATGGTTTATGAGCTACCAAATGAATGATTTTAAAATGGAATTGGATGTGAATTTGAAGAGGAATTGAAGTATAATTAAGTTATAATTGAGGTGTAATTAATGGACTATGATGAAGGTGTATTGAAGTGAGTATGAAGGTGTTAAAATCTGGAAACAAATTGAAGGCAATTGGATAGTGAACCTTCGGTTCACTCATCGCACGATCGTGGGAGCTACATTAGCCCCTTCCCACAGTCGTGGGAAATGCTTTGAAATGAGAAAAGTTTGGTTTTGTGCAATTGTTGCACGATTGTGGGAGCTACATTAGCTCCTTCCCACGGTCGTGGGAAATGCTTTGAAATGAGAAAAGTTTGGTTTTGTACAATTGTTGAACCACATAAGGTTAAGACACTTTATAATGGTATGATTTAACTTTACTAAGGTTTAAAATGAACCTAGTTTGATGTTGGATTATTTGGTTAAAGGTTAAATAAGTTTTGGAATGTTAATTAAGGTGATAACTTAAGGAATGAAATGTTTGATATCAATGTATCTAATTTTAGAATATTTGAATTGTTTAGGGGGATGAATGTGTTCTTATGAACACAAATGTGATCTAAAGGATTTAAGTAATGTGAATTAGTTATGAATGTTTGAGAATTAGGAATTTGTGTCAACATATATGACGTGTAATTACTTACTGCTATTATTGATGCATTGTTACTAATGCTTAATTCATAAGGCATATTAAGTTTGTTCAGGTGTGAAAGAATGTATTCAATTTGAGCATAAGGAAATAAATTCCCACGTTATGCATTATTTCTCTTACATGTGGTTCTAAATTGTAATATGTGTGCTTTAAACCTGCCAAGTCCTTGTTGTGCGTAAATAGGCATGCCTAGAAGGGTCTGCAACTGCTTCTGTACTTAGAGACTATGTTGTTTTCTGTTCTTAGACACTACAGTGTCTTCTGTTTTGCAGACTCAAGTCTCTTCTATTTTTGTAGATACTAACCATAGGTATCTTCTGTTCTGTTCCCGTTACCCAATTCTGTAAAAAGGATTAGCAGGCAATTCTTTATGTGTTTTGATATTAGATCTGCTCTGAAACAATCATGTCTTATTCTGATACTTTTGCATTCTATTTTATGTAAGTATATTATGTTCTGATGCATTTATGTTCTGTTCTGATGCAATTAACAGTCTGATTACCCTCTGATTTAAATAATTAAAGATTGCTTGTGATAAGCCATGAATCATTTGCTTATAAATGCTAGATGACTGTTAGAAGTAGTCACCATCTTGTATCATATTTAGTTATTCCCTATTAAACGATATGCTTAGCATGGTGGTTTTTCCTCCGTGTAGGTCTCGATAAAAAGGATTAAGGCTAGGACCACTGCAATGGCCAAACAAGAATGTATTATATTTTGGAAGAAGTTTTGTATAATTTTTTGAGTTGTATTTAAAATTATGAGACATATTTATATTTTGTGTAAATGGTTTTTAATAACTATAATATAGGATGAATTTGAATTTAAGGCATGTATTTGATAAAAACAAAGTGTAAATTATGTTTTATTTATAACTCAATATTCAAATGAATTGTGAAGTATGTTGCCTTATTTTTAGGATTTGTTGGAATATCTTGGTATGTTCTAGGTTTGATTTGTGTGGCATCCGTATATCCTCTTATGGGGTATTAGGGTGTGACAATGTTTGGTATCAGAGAATGATTTAAGCGATTCTGGTATAACCAATGCTTAAATATTGCTTGTACTTGAATATAAAACTTGTGTTTGGCTTAACGTGGTCCCACATTTCGATTTTAGATTTAGTATGGAAAGATCTCATGAAGTTGTTGATGAGGTTGCTGAGAGTAATAATCCTGCGCAATCTCATCTGTCTATATTTGGACCCTCTAGAGTAAATCGAGATGAAGTTGAAGCACCACCTCCTCCTCCACCTCCAACTCAGGGGGAAGCTTTATTTAAGTTATCGCAAGACATGATGACTTTACTACACCAAATGACTATGCCCAAGGCTTCGATCGATCAATTGCAAAAGTATAGAGCTGAAAATTTCATTGAAACAACTCTGGAGGAATATGAAAAGGCTTAATTCTGGTTGGAAAAGGTAAAAAGTTAGCTGCCCACTAGAACAGATGGTGCATTGTGCTGTCTCCCTTTATTAAGGAGCGGCCTATGAATGGTGAAAATTTGTTCTAAGGTGTCCTCAACTGCTGGAGCCTCTAACTTGGGATTTCCTTTCCCAGGAGTTTAAAGCTAAATATGTTACAAAAGCCTATAAAAAGGAGAGGTAGAAGCAGTTATTGAATCTAAAGCAAAGAAATCTGTCTGTTGCTGAGTACGACAGAGAATTCAATCAATTTAGCAAATATGCACCTGAACCTGTACTTACTGAGGATTTTCGGTGTAAATAATTTGAGGATGGTTTGAACGATTCAATCAAAGAGCATCTTGCGACATTCACTCTTTTGCAGCAAGTGAGTTATCATCAGCTGATACAAGCTGTCATTCAAATAGAGAAGCAAAAGATGGTTAAGAGAGAAAATTTTCAACGAAGAGGTTTTGCTAGAGGAGGTCAGTCCTCAGGTAAAAGAAGTCGTTAAGGTGATTCCACTGCACAAGAATTCACTTAAAGATCTATAGCTAGAGGAAGACGACAAGACTTTCCCTCATTTATTAATTCTAGTAGGGGTTCCTATGTGGGCTGAGGTTTTGGTGCTCCGGAGTGTCCTCATTGCTCCAAACATCATTGGGGTACTTGTAGGGGACTACAAGTGCATGTTTTCAATGTGAAAGCATTGATCATTTGATAGCAAATTGTCCTATGAAATAGTCTCAGACATCACAAGCTAGTAGAGAGGTTTCTTATGCACCTGCAGGGAATAGAGGACGCGATAGAGGACGTGGAGGATATAGCCAGATTAGGCCTAATTTGAGTACTCTTTTAGAAACTGTTGATTGACCTGCTATATCTTCTGCTATGACTCGGACTTATGCTTAGAAAGATCACGAGGATCAGGACGTACATGAGGTCATTGCTGCTACTATTTCTCTCTTTAACTCTAAAATGCATGCTTTGATTGATCCTGGATCCACCCATTCTTATATCTATGTTGGAGAAATTCCTGATAAAAAGATGCCTGTATATCAGTTAGATTATGATATTCATGTAACCAGTCCTCTGGGTAGTAATGTGTTGGTTAACCAAGTTTATAGAAATTGTCTTGTTATGATCCGAGGTAGTAAGTATGTAATAGATCTAATTTAATTGCCATTTCATAAATTCGATTTGATTTTGGGTATGGATTAGTTATCCAAGCATCCGGCAATGGTTGACTATAAGTGCTAAGACTGTTATGCTTAATAAGCCTAATCAACCTGAAATAATATTGTATGACATTTGCACTAGTTCTCTGGCTAATGTGATATCTGCTATGCAAGCTCGAAGGTTCCTTAGAAAGGGATGTGAAGCTTATTTGGATTTTGTACTTGATTCTAAGAAGGAGAGTGTTAACTTGCAAGACATTTCAGTGGTGATCGAATTTTCAGATGTGTTTCCTGAAGAGCTACCCGGACTTCCTCCTGAAAGGGAAGCGGAAGTATCTATTGAGATTATGTCTGGCAGTGCTCCTATATCTAGAGCACCGTATAGGATGGCTTCTACTAAATGAAAAGAGTTGAAAGTTCAGTTGCAGGAGCTGTTGGATAAGGGATTCATTCGACCCAGTGTCTCACCCTGAGGAGCATCGGCTCTGTTTGTAAAGAAAAAAGATGGTACTCTTCGGATGTGTATTGATTATAGGCAATTGAACAGGGTCACAGTGAAGAATAAGTATCTATTACCAAGGATAGAAGACTTGTTTGATCAATTAAAAGGTGCAGGAGTATTTTCCAAAATAGATATACGATTAAGGTATTATCAAGTTCAGGTAAAGGATGTGGATGATTCGAAGATTGCATTTAGGACCTGTTATGGGCACTATGAATTTCGGGTAATGTCGTTTGGGCTAACTAATGCTCCAACTGCATTCATGGATTTGATGAATAGAGTATTTAGGCCCTACTTAAACTAGTTTGTTGTGATATTCATATATGATATCCTGGTTTATTCCAAGAATAAGCATTATCATGCTCAGCATTTACGGATTGTGTTACAAACCCTGCAGGAAAAACAATTATATACCAAGCTAAGCAAATGTGATATCTAGCTTTAGGAAGTATCTTTTCTAGGACATGTTGTCTCGTCTCAAGGAATTAGAGTTAATCCTAGTAAAATTGAAGCAATTATTAACTGGAAGCCGTCACGGAGTGTGACAGAAGTGAGAAGTTTTCTGGGTTTGGTTGGTTACTATTGTCAGTTTGTGAAGGGGTTTTTAGTGATAGTATCCCATTTGACTAAATTGCTACTAAAAGGATTAAAATATGAATGGTCTGCTAATTGTTAAACTAGTTTTGATCAACTAAAAAGAATGCTTACTGAAGCTCCTGTATTGGCTTAACCTACTCTTGGTAAAGAATATGTTATGTTTAGTGATGCATCTAGAAACAGTTTGGGTTGCATTTTGATGCAGGATGGTAGGGTGATTGCATATGCTTCTATTCAACTAAAGCCACATGAACAGAACTACCCTATACATGATCTTGAGCTTATAACAGTAGTGTTTGCTTTGAAGACTTGGCAGTACTACTTGTATGGTGAAAAGTGTAGGATCATAAAAGTCTGAAATACTTGCTTACCTAGAAAGAACTTAAGTTGAGACAACGGCGTTGGTTGGAACAATTTAAAGATTATGATTGTATTGTGAACTACCATCCTAGAAAGGCTAATGTCGTGGCTGACACCTTAAGTCGAAAGACCATTTCGGCATTGTCAGTGCAGCAGGGTGAGTGGGGAGTTGCATTTGATAAGGCTTTAATAGCTTAATTAAAATTTAAGCCTACCTTGAGACGAGATATCTGTGATGCTCAGAAAGTTGATGATAAGCTGCAACAACTTATCTTGGCAGCTCAGGAAGGCAAACAACCTGACTTTTCTGTGAAAGGAAATGGTGATTTGTATTACAAAGATCGATTGTGTGTTCCAGATAGTGATGAATTGAAGAAAAAGCTTTTGTTTGAGGCCCATAATATTGTTTTTTACGATGCACCCTGGTGGAAATAAAATATATCAAGATTTGAAGTAGCATTACGGGTGGTTTGGTATGAAACGTGATGTTGTAGATTATGTATTCAAATGTTTGACATGTCAGCAGGTTAAAGCTGAGCACCAGATTCCATCTAGTTTATTACATGTTATTTCGATTCCTTAATGGAAATGAGATAACATTACTATAGATTTTGTTACTGGGCTTCCTCTCACTCAAAGAAAGCATGATGTTGTATGGGTGATTGTGGATAAGTTCACCAAGTTTGCTCATTTTGTGCCTGTTCATCCTGACTATCCATTGGATAAGCAAGTAGATATATATGTGAATGAGCTAGTGAGGTTACATGGGGTACCGTTGTCTATTATTTCTGATCGTGATCCTCGATTTACTTTGAGATTCTGGAAAAGTTTGCAATAGGCTCTGGGTACTCAAGTCAAATTTAGTACTATTTTCCATCCCTAGACAAATGAACAATCTGAACGGGTTATTCATGTGTTGGAAGATATGCTTCGGGGTTGTATGTTAGAATTATCAGGAAGTTAGGATAAATATCTTGCTCTGATGGAGATTGCTTATAACAACAGTTATCATACTAATATTGGCATGATGCCTTATGAAGTCATATATGGTTGGAAGTGCAGGACTCCGATTTGTTGGGCTGAATTAAGTAAAAATAAGATGATCGGGCCAGATATTGTGAAAGATACTGAAGAGAAAGTTCAAGTTATCCAACAAAGATTGAAATCCACCAGTGATAGTAGAAATCCTATGAGGATTTAAAAAGGAAAGACATTGAGTATCTAGTAGGAGATAAGGTATTTTTGAAAGTGTCATCGTGGAGAAATATACTTTGGTTTGGGAAGAAAGGTAAGCTCAGCCCACAATACATCGGTCCCTATGAGCTTTTTAAGAAAGTTAGAACAATAGCTTATTAGTTAGCTCTTCCTAAAGAATTGGCCAAGTTGCATGATGTGTTTCATATTTCCATGTTGAGAAGATATCAGTCTGATGATGCACATAAGATTCCTGTGCAAGAAATTCAAGTACAACTGGATTTTTTTATGAGAAAGGGCCTGTGTCTATCTTAGCCAGAGAAGTCTGACAACTCAGAAATAAACAAATACCTCTGGTGAAAGCACTCTGGCAATACTATAGACTTAAGGAAGCAACATGAACCAGAATCGACCATAAGGGCTCAATATCCTCAGCTGTTCTTATCAGGTATAAATTTCGATGGTGAAACTCTTTTAAGGGGGAGAAAAATGTGAGGCCCCAAATTACACCATAGTAGAAACGTTACATGTCCATGAAAGTATATGTGATAGGAATTAATGAATATGATTTGATTGTGTATTGCTTAAGTCTTGAATTGTGGTTTAATGGATTATAATTAGTAACTTGGAATTAATTTTTACCATTAGAAAATTGATAAATTAAAATGTACATTTGGAATAGGAAAAATGTCAAGTGGCAAGATAAGTTGATACATGGAAAGTATGGATGACTAAGCCTATACATTGAGTGACATGTGGTATTGGTAAATAAAAGACGAATGGCAGTAAAGTTGAATGAAATTTGGCAGCATGATAAGAGGACAAATAGCTCACTTCTAAGTCTGACATGTGTCCTTTTTAAAATTAGGACACCTTGCACTAAAAGGACTAGGCAAGTGCAGATTCACTCATTTTTCTCTGGATGTTTCTGCTGTCTTGTTTCTACACCTTTCCTCTCACCACCGAAACCCTTATCATCCTCACATAACTATGTTTTTTCTTATGTTTTTGCTTAATTGTCACACCAAAATCCTGCAACAAGAAAGCTATATCTTGCTATCTTCTATTCTATTGTCTTCTTAGTGTTAAGATCATTATACTTTTATCTTGTACTGTGGATGATTTTGCATTCATGGAGGGCTAAGTTGGCTTGATCATTAAGGTGGGTTTTGAATTAAACAAGTAAGTGAAATTCTAAACTTGCTGGCATGTGGTAATGCAAATTCTATGATGTTTAGATTGGGTAGAATATGTGTTGTGTTTATGATAAAATGAGTTTTGGAAAATTATGTTTGTATGATAGATTCTGTTTTGGTTTTTAAAGCATGAAAGACAATGGTTTGTAAGCGGCCAAATGAATGATTTTGAATTAGAGTTGGATGTGAATTTGATGAGGAATTGTAGCATAATTAAGGTATAATTGAGGTGTAATTAATGGACTATGATGAAGGTTTATTGAATTGAGTATGAAGGTATTAAAATCTGGAAACAAATTGAAGGCAATTAGATAGTGAACCTTCGGTTCAATCATTCTACGATCATGGGAGCTACATTAGCTCCTTCTTATTGTCGTGGGAAATGCTCTGAAATGAGAAAGGTTTGGTTTTGTATAATTGTTGAACCATATAAGGTTAAAACACTTTACAATGGTATAATTAAACTTGATTAAGGTTTGAAATGAACCTAGTTTGATGTTGGATTATTTGGTTAAAGGTTGAATAAGTTTGGAATGTTAATTGAGGTGATAACTTAAAGAATGAAATGTTTGATATCAATGTATCAAATTTTAGAATATTTGAATTGTTCAAGGGATGAAGGTATTCTTATGAACACAAATGTGATCCAAAGGATTTAAGTAATGTGAATTGGTTATGAATGTTTGAGAATTCGGAATTTGTGTGAAGATATATGATGTGTAATTACTTAATGCTATTATTTATGCATTATTACAAATGCTTAAATTCATAGGGCATATTAAGTTTGTTCGGGTGTGAAAGAATGTATTCAATTTGAGCATAAGGAAATAAATTCCTACGTTATGTATTATTTCTCTTACATGTGATTATAAATTGTAATATGTGTTGCTTTAAACTTGTCATGTCCTAGTTTTGGGTAAATAGGCATGCCTAGAAGGGCCTGTAGCTACTTCTGTACTTAGATGTAACACCCCGCTATCATAGAGCATATACCCGAACATCCAGAGGATATTCAAAAACATACCCTATGAGAATGGTATGTTAGAGCAAACACATCAGCTTATCATGGCATCATAAAGAACATAAATATTCTAAGTTCAACTCATCCCATTTCATTAAGAAAACATAATTTACATTGTCATTTCATTACACACTAACTATATATTTACATTATAAAACCATCTGTGAGTTCATAGTTTGATGCAACAAGTTCTGCATAATATGAGTTACTAAACAAAAACATTCTATCTAAACTACTCAGATGTCAGCTGATCAGACGTTTGACCCTTTATTGTTCCCAAAATAGACAATAATAGACTTCAACTAGATTGCATTAGAAGTAAGTACATTGCAATTTTGATGAGTTTTGGAAACTCAGTGAGTGAACCATCATCGATGTGCTCACTCAAATAGAACATAAACATCTCATATATTACACAGTTCAATTAGTATAACACCTCATCCAAAATCAAATCCTATATATATCACACTACTCATCATATTTCAACAAGCATATTATGACTACAAGACTTTATATGGTCATTTTAAACAATCCAATCATTTATCTCAATTCTTTATATCATCAACATGTACACAATTCAACATTTATTTGCAATCAATCTCATAAACACATGTAAAGATATAAATGCAGATGCACATGAGACTCACTTCTAGTTTTATTTTGTTGTGACTGGGCACCTATTTAATTGTTTCATATCCGTTGTGGACACTGGGCTCATTTTAGATACGGTCCCATACCCATTGTGGATACCGGGTTTATTAATCATTGACTTTGTGGCTCTTTGTGCACATTTTAAGCTTCAAGCTCTTTTCACATTGGTCACTCTGATCACAACTCTTTATCTGATCATGCATATTCATGTGATGGAGTACTGAGTACATCATTCCACATAATATGCTATCAATAACTTTCTTTCAATGTACACATTCAGTTTTCACAATCATCGGATCTAAGTCCGAATTTCGACATATAGTTGAGAACACAATTTCCATATTAACTTTCAGTTTGCAAACACTTCTAATACAATCTCAAATATTAAACTCCTCGGATCAACAATGTCTGGAATATCACAATTATATAAGTAGCAATTTAGTAACTGAAATATAGACAAAAACAATTCAATTATAGTGAGGATCATCTAAGTCAACTCACAGTAAGCTCCAGATAGCTATTGCCTCGACAAGCCGGCAATGTCTGGATGATGACGGTCAAGTTGTGCTTCTAAATCATGCAATATACACATATGTATACATTACTAACTTGTTTAATCAAATAAGTACTCAATCATACACATGTATATGTGTTATGTTCAATGCATGCTCAATTGATTATCCCAGGTATGTAACCTTATTCACAAATCTTGCTCATTCCTTCATCATAACTTGTATATAACTAGTTTGATGTTAGCTTTATGCTTTAAGTAAACTTGATTACTCTCAATTCATCATTCATACATTCATCAATTCTTTCCTATCATTATATAGTCACACAATTTCCAAATTCTCATTCAATCATACTTAATTCATTAACTGTATCCTTTGAATCACATTTGCATTCATAAGAACATCTTTATACAATTAACAACTCATACTTCCTATATTCATATACATTGATATCAATCAATCCATTCCTTAATTTATAGCCTTAATTAATAACTTGAACTTATCAAACACTTAATCACTTAATTGAGCAACTTACTAGGTTCATTTTACACCTTAATTAAGTCCAATTACACCATTGTAAAGTGCCTTAACGTTATATAGTCCAACAATTTCCCAAAACCAACCTTTTCTCCTTCCAAAGTACTTCCCATGACCATGGGAAGGAGCCTTATAGTTCCCACAATTGTGGGATGAGTGAATCGAAGGTTCACTCACCCATAACCTTCATTTTGCTTCCAATTTTTACTCCTTCATGCTCTTTCCAACTTACCTTCACCAAAGTCCATCAATTTCGCTTCAATTCTATCTTATTCAAGCTTCAATCCCTTATCAAATTCATGTCAAATCCAATTCAAAAATCATTTATTAGGCAACTCACAAATTATGATCTTCCATGCATTAAAACCAAAACAGAATATGTCATTGATTTGATCATACATGTAGTCCTAGTTCTTTCTTATTTCACGATCACTATATTAGCACCTTTCTTTAGTATCAATTCAACTTCCTTGTACTTCAAATTTCAATTTAATTCATTAATAAAAACAACCTATAACATACACTTCATACATCAAGAACACAACAAAACATATCCAAGTTCTTCCATCAAATTCTAGGACAACCTCTTCATCAACATAACATGCAATCTATCCCCAATTCAAATAATATAAACTTTCCACTATCATATGCCATAAAGAACAATCTTTCATTTACTTATTTAGCTCCAATTCTAGTTCAATTCATCAGGTCAACTTTGCCTTATATGCATGCAAGATTCAACACATGTTCAAGGTAGAAAAATGATGATTTTCTGCTAGGAGAAGAGACAACAATAATTTGAGTCTTTAACTATCTTGTTAAGGGTAAAAGTTTGGATCATTGATAGGGTAAAAGTTTGGATTATTGATGTAGCAATTGGATATAAACATAGGAAAACACAGGGATGTAAAGGTTGAGAGGATTTCGGTGGTGCGTGAGAGGAAGAAAGATGAAGAATGAACATAGCTGGGATTACTCCTACAGGAGCTTAAAACCTAAGGTGCTAGGTGTCACCAACTTAATTTTACATATGTCCATAAGCATGTTCTCCATTTATTAAGTATATATGTTGCCATATGTGATAAGTGCATATTTGTCCAATATTTATGTTTTAATTACCCTTTTTTATTCCTCTTATTGATTCAATTATTGGGACTTAATTTGATTTAATGTTTCCTTGTAGGAAATTACAATCTTTGCATGACGTGGGGAAT
>JAOQMR010000006.1:15773287-15784426 GCA_027563865.1 Erythroxylum pelleterianum | reverse complement strand
ATTTTGATTTTGAAAATCTTCTAAATTGATTTTGTAAAGATTATTTCGTCTTTTGGCAGAAAAGAATATAGACCCATTCTTTTTTTTGACTTCACAAGAATTTTGATTGAAAGACGCTTCAAAACCAGAATCACATAATTGACTGACACTAATCAAATTGTGTTTCAGACTGTCAACTAGCAGCACATTGTCAATGCATGCAAAGAAATCTTTACCAATTTTATCGATTCCGATTATCTTGCCCTGCTGGTTGTCTCCAAAAGTTACCGATCCTCCCTTTTTATACTGAAGATCTAGGAACATAGATCTTCTTCCCGTCATGTGTCGTGAGCATCCACTGTCCAAGTACCAATGGCTTCCGAGGAAGGATATCTGTAAGAGATATTATTTGCTTTTTAGGTACCCAAATTTTCTTGGGTCCTTTGGGGTTAGTTCTAGCATATGTCATAGTATAATGATGATGCAACTGATGAGATTTCCGATGATAATGTGACTAATGAAATTTCTTTTTATGAGGAACCGACTTCTTTTTCTGCTGAATATGGTTTTTAGTAAACCCTAATCCAGTTTTATCACTAGGGTGTCTATACTTCCTTAACAAGTCGTTCATTTTCCTTGTACTCTCAGTAAATGTTACTAGATCAGCTGAAAGACTGTTAATTCTTAGCTTAAGATGATTGATCTCTTCAGATCTATCTACAACTTCCTTTTTCTTTATCTCGTCTACTTGCTTCTTTAAGCAGATGTTCTCTCTTTCTAACTTTTGTGTATTTTTCAGACTTTTTACGTACTTTTTCTTTAATAGTTTATACTGCTTTAATATTGCATGAGAATCTTCTAATAGTTCTGAGTATGCATCTTGTAATTCACTAAATTTTGAAGTTACCTCCTCATCACTTTCTTCTTCGGCCACTAGGCAAATATTTGCTTGTTCTGATGTCTCTGAGTCAGTATCTGATTCAGACGAATCTAGATCTTCCCAGGTTGTCATCATGCTTTTCTTGCCTTCTCTACTCTTCTTTGGCTTTCTTTTCAGTATTGCACATTTTGACTTGTAATGTCCTAGTTTATTGCACTCATAGCATATGACGAATGTCTTCTCAATCTTCCCATCATCTTTGCTATTCTTCATGAAGGAGGGATTTCCTTTAGCCTTTTTCTTCCACATTCATCTGATCTTCTTCGAGATAAAGGATAACTCATGATCTTCTTCGCTTGACTCTTAATCTGATTTACTGGAGTCATCATCTTGGACTTCCTCAATCTTTAGTGCTTTTGATGATGAATTCTTCTTCCTTTGATTCTTGTGATTTTTCTGTCCGGCCTTCAATGCTATTGATTTATCCCGTCTGGGCTTGTCTTCAGCATCGAGTTTGACTTTATGTATCTTCAAGGATCCAAGCAATTCATTAAGCTTCAACACGTTCAAATCCTTGGCTTCTTGTACAGCTGTAACTTTTGGTCTCCATCTCTTCGGTAGACTTCTTAAGATCTTTCGAACGTGATCTTGGTTGTTGTAAGTTCTGTCGAGAGCTTTCAGTCCATTGATGATTGTTTGAAATCTTCCAAATATCTGATCGATAGACTCTTCGTCCTTCATTTTGAACAGCTCGTACTGGTGTACAAGAATGCTTATCTTGGACTCCTTTACTTGATTTGTACCTTCGTGTGCGATGGATAGTGTATCCCACATCTCCTTCGCAGTATCGCATCCGTGAACTTTATCGTACTCACTTCTGCTTAAGGTACAACTCAAAAAGAACTTGGCCTTCGAGTTTAGTTGGAATCTCGCCTTTTGATCTACAGACCATCTGATTCGTGGAATAGGATTTCCTTCTTCATCTACCGGTATGTACGGTCCATTTTCTATTATATCCCAAAGATCGATATGATTAGATTCGATGAAGAGCCGCATTCTGTCTTTCCAATAATGATAGTCTTCTCCATTGAACGCAGGAGGTCTAGTGACTGAGGCACCTTCAGCTATATATATGTGTGATTTTGCCATGAATCTTTATCCACACTTTGTTACGGTGATTCTTGGACACCGAACTTTGATACTGATTGAAGTAAATCACACGTTAATATAAACTCGATATATAAATGCACAAGAAGGGGGGGTTGAATTGTGTATTTTTTCAACGATCCCCTTTTTAAGAATTCCTTTAAAACTTGCTTTTTCTCAAACTATTGAAATACTGCAGTATGAAGTATTGCAACTTATTTTTTAAATGCTTTAATAAAATAGTAAGAGTAGTAGTTGAGAGTTGAGAGAGAATTGACACGGCAAATTTATACTGGTTCACCCCAAACCGTGGGCTACGTCCAGTCCTCAGAGATCTTTCTGAGATTTCACTATACTTCGCAAAGTTACAAGTATTCTTTGACTCCAAGCCTGTTCAGGTCTCTTATAACAAGTATTCTTTCACACTTAGCCTCTTCAGTCTATCTGCTTTTCTTCTTTCAACTGAAAGATGTTTAGAGCTTTGTTACAGATAAGAATAGCTCTACGTTTAGCACAATGAAATTTCTAGCTTTTTGAATCTCACTAACTCTTTCGAAAATTTCTAACTTTTTATAGTCTTCAACTTCGACTCGTATTTATATCCTTCGTCTTCAACCGCTTCTTAATAACTGCTTCTTTCTTCTTGTTTCTTGATTTTTGAAGAATCAGTTATTCAGTTAAGTTCTGTAACTAACTCAAGCTGATTAGACATCCGACGTGGTATCGGGTCTTCCGCCTCATTTTATCGTCTCACTTTTGGCTTGCACTTCCGTCTCATTTGGCTTTGCTTCCGTCTCATTTTTGTCTTTGCGCTTCCGTCTCATTTTTGACTTTGCGCTTCCGTCTTATTTTTGGCTTTGCGCTTCCGTCTCACTTTCTATCTGCTTCCGTCTTATTTTGTTTCTGTCTTCCGTCTTACTTTCTTTCTGTCTTCCATCTCACTTTCTTCTTTTATTATTATTTGGTCTTCATCAAAATTATTGAAGGTAAAGTCATTTTGACTTAACATTAAGTTATTCCAATCTATTTCAAGCATTCCAATATTCGTGGGAGACATTCAAGAACGTGTGCAATCTGTCCCAACAAATTAGCAATGATTTCTTACCTTAATTAGCTCAATCAAATAATAATTCTAGTCAAATCATTCAATTAGGATGATTTCTTACCTTAATTAGCTCTTATCTTAATGCTTATATAAAGGCTTGCATTGTTTAAGACACTTCAAAAAATTTTAGAATTCATTAGGTGAGATTAATTTCTCTTTTGTTCTTTTGTGAATTTGTGAACTTATCAAATCATTATCTTTTAATGTTCAAAACCTATCTTATACCTTTGGTTCTTGTCTTCTATAGACATCGGGTCAAGGTATTTCTGTCCTAAACCAATTTTTAGCTTTCTTGGATTCCTTGCTTTCAATTGTGCATTTGTTGGGTTTCAAGGCTCATCCTTGAGTGTCACATCACAAGGTGATCTAGTCACACCTTATTTGTTCATTCCTTATACAATGGTCCTATTCATATTAATGGGAATGTAATTTAAGATTGGATAAAGGCTTCCATTACTATACCAAATGTAAGAACATTGGCATGTTTAGCCTCTTTTTCTATAGATGAACTGCTATTGTTCTCCAAAGCTAATAATAATTCAGTAAATGTCCTCATAACTACCCTGAACCCTTTAGGAGCCTGTGTTTGTTTAACTTTGAACAAGAATAAGGGTCATTTACTACTATCAAAAACACTTTGTCAATTGGTTGAACCCATTCAATACCAACCAATTAGCTCCACTCCGGATTATTTGGAATGGTTACCTAGCCCTTCCAAAAAGTACACCAGTGGATCAGCGTATAAATTATTGAGACCCTTAATCCAGCAAGTATCTTAGCACAATCTGGTTTGGTTCAAAAATAACAGCAAGGTATTCATTCATTTTATGGTTAGCAATCCTTAAAAACTACAAACAAGGGATAAACTTCTTTTTCTCTATACTCCTAACCATTGTTCTTTTTGTATTTTGGCCCTTGAATCCAACGAGCATCTGTTTTTTAACTGCCCATTCTCTAAAGTCGTATGGGAACATTGCCTCAACTACTTCCAAATCCTCATTCCCAACTCTTCAAGCCTTTAATCTATCCTCCATTGGTTTCCTCACACAACTTCACACAATAACCTTTTCCCTATTCTCTTGTCCACGATTGTTTATAACATTTGGCATGAAAGAAACTTAAGAACCTTCAAGGATGTAGCCATAGATGTGGAGAACTTATAAGCTAGAGTAATCTTCCAAGTTCTAGAGCATCTCAGCGGTAATTAGAGCAATTATACACTAACATTGTCTTGCAGATTATTTTTCAAGTGTGGTATCTACATTCTTCACAGCACATGTTCTTCTTGAATGGGCATATGTTCAATGTGAATAGTAAGGTATTCAACTGCATCTCAGGAAACATGGAGCTTTGATAGGCAATGGTTTGACACAGAGAATCATTTCCTATGGAAGCTCATTCTAAACTGGCAGAGGCTATGGAGGCAAATTCGATAGTTATATGTTGAAATATCACTCCTTTTACTAGAATTGATTCGGTTTGATTCTTGGATATATATATGTGTGTTCAAATGTTGAGGTTTCTAGTTTGTTTGCCTGTTTGTAAGCAAATGCAGGGAAGGCTTCTTTTTTAAATATAATGGTAGGCAATTGGGGAGGTTTTTTAAATAGTAGGGCAGTATCTTTGATCTAGGTTGTTGTTCATTGCACTACCTGATGTATTCTGAGTGTTCGGAGATTACCTACGGATAATCTCCTGTGTTGTACATAACCTTTTATTTTTTATAACAGTTATTGATTTACTAAAAAAAAATCCAGAAATCAAGTGAAGGATCCTTATTTATCTATTTTAGTTTATGCATTTCAATCAAAATACTCCATTTTAGAGAGTGCAGTCCGTTAATAGAGAAAATTTAGAAGATATTGCCTAATTTATTTATGTAAAATGTTATGTGTCTAAAAATTGCAAATAGATCCAAAAAAAAATGATCGATGTACCTTAATAGAAGAAAATATATTTATTTTTTATATGAAATATAAGAATCTCTTATAAAATTTTTAAATTACATATATTTTTTGTTAATTTAATGAAATTAAAAGGAACTTTTCATATGGACAGTAAATTACACATGTTATGTACTAATTACGCGTTAAGTAATGATTAAAGCATTGGATTCGGGACAATCCAAGTTCTTCCTTAATTTGGACGGTCCCGCAAATCAACTCCCTTCCACGTGGCTGTATGAAACCACTTTCTGATCGTTACCAATCGTTCTCTTTCCTTCCTCGTATTGTATACTTATTATTCTCTTTGTAGTAAAAGCAAAATAAATAGAGACATACTTTTTTTCTCTTTGACTAAACACAAGACGGTTCTCTCTCTGCTCCACGCTCTCCGCTCTCTGCTCTCTGCTCTCACTCAGCATCGATGTCTTGGATTCGACAGAACAGAACAGAAATCTCGGACGACATGTCCACCAGAACACTTAGCGAGATTTCAGAGTTTGAGATGACTCTGAGTTTTGGGGCGGATCTTGTTTCGGCTGCAAGACGCAATGTTGGGTTCTTGAGGACTGTGAGAGAGTGTCTTTGGCTTCACGAGAGAGAGAATCTTGTTGAAGCCGTAAGAAGGTGATCATGGTAGCTGATGTTGATCAGACTGATTCTCTGTTAGTTATAGAGCTTGTTTTCTAGGTTGTTACTATGTTTATGTGATTGGACGGCATTTGATGACTTGAAAGTAAGCCTTTATTTTATTTTCTATCCGCAGATACGATCAGCTCTGGATGCCGTTGATTTCTGATTTGATGATGGGGTCAATGCCTCCCATGGTGCTTCCTCCTGTGGATGTTGAGTGGGTTTGGTTCTGCCACTCGTTGAATCCGGTTAGTGAGATGTTTCCATTTTCTGATTAGCTATACTGTTTGGTTAGAGAGAAACTATAGGAAAACCAAGAAGAATAACAATAGAATCTTTCTTTTCCTTTTCAAGAACATTTTAACGTCACAATTATGACAAGAATAAGGAGCTTTTACCCTTTTGCAAGTCCTTCCATTTCTCGATAACTAACACTCAAATGCATTGTAAATATTACAATTGTGATTAAACATGGAAACTTTAATCTAATCTGTACTGCAATAGTGACATCGAAGAGTTAACCATCACAGGCAAGTTACAGGCAATACTGTGAAAAGAGGTTCTCGAAACTCATCGGCAAGCCAGCCATCTTCGATGAAGAAAATGAAGAGTATGCATTGATGAGATGCAAAGAGCTTTGGATGGATAGATACCCAAATGAGCCTTTTGAGAATGAGACTGTCTCAGATTCTAAGAACCCTGTTACTGAAAGCTATGAAGATCTATTGAGTGAACTCAAGAAGCAGAACGTAGTGTGCAAGTTTTCACTGCCATATATGAGTGACGTTGTATACTTAATAGCTGCCAGACAAAGGTACAAGGGATTTTTGTATTTGTTGCAGAAATTCCCTGATGATGAAAGTGAATGTGAGCGCTTAGTGCCTAATTTTGATATATTGCTAATGTGGGTGACTCACCAGGTGCGTTCTCTTCAATGTCAGTTTTCTGTATTCTGTCTCTATTTGGGACCTTAAGAGAAAAATATCTTATCTTCTGTGCGTTATTTTTTCCCACTTGTAGTTTTATGTTTGGTTAGCGTGTTTGTCTCTGCTTTTTGCCTTTTTCTCATCTTCCATGATCTTTATTCCATTTCCTCTTGGGTCTATCATTCTATTTTGTTTCTAAATTGTGGTGGGCATTCCTTGTCTTCCTCTCCTATTCTTTTCTCTTCTTTTCATTTTTTTCGTTTTCATTTCCTGGAAAGAAAAGGATGGGCAGGTTCGTTTGTTTGCTTTTTTTTTTTCCTTTTCCTTTCCCTGTTTTTAGTTTCTTTAGTTGAAGTGACGTCATGTTTTATTTGTTAGATAAAAGGTGGATTGGAATTGTTTTGACTTTTGTTTTCTTATAAACAATCTGAAACACCGAAGAAGATAATTGCTATCTAGATTGACTGTCAGTATTGTTTAAAATGTGCATTAGTTTACCTGAAATTTTTTTTACAAGTAATCTTTGCAGATTTCGCATGTAGCAAGTTTTTGCAACTTCATTTCGCTTTTTTAAAAAATTATAATTGAATAATCAATTGTGATGTAAATCTCCAGAGTTACCCAACGGTATATGCAGAAGATATGAAAGAGATGGAAGCTGATATGGAAAAGGTGGTGAAGTTATGGGAGATGGTGAAAAAAAAGGAAATGGCAATGACAAAGAAGCTATGGGAAGCAGCATTTGATCAACCTTATGACAAAGCTGGTGGAACCATTGAATTTGACGGGGTTACCTCATTCAAACCCCCTGTTTACTGGGACATCTCAGATACGGATGTGAACACCAGATACAGGTCTCTCTTGCCCAGATTCCTACTGGAGGTCAGTCTCTAATTTCCCTCCTCAATATATGTTTCAAACATGTTTAATTTTCTACTATTCTCCAACTATTAGTTCTGTCCTTAAATTTGAAAATGTAACGAGGCATATCGTGCTGAGAGTGAGTATTCCTGATACATTCTTCATTGGAAAGATAGTCAAAATATGTCTGCTTTGGTCAACAAATTGGACGACTAGCCATCTTTTATTCGACAAGCTAATGCCTTTTGATTATACAATAGAAATCAGCCAGACTAAAAGTTTTTAGATATGTTTTTGTGCTATGAAAAGACCATATAGGCTGTTAAACAGCAGATACTTTAGTTGTAACATTGAACACATCCTGTTGATGTTCAATTTAAAGGGTTAATCTTGTAGAATTCTAACAAATGCTGTCAAGAAAGCAGAGGAATCATGATTTTCTAGGTTAATGTTGTTAATGGCTTTTTCTATCCAAAGCTTTATTATGCTTTGCATATTAAATCTTGAAAGTCAGGTATGTGTCTTTGTGAGGCTCAACTCCAGGATAAAGGAACTGCAAGAGGATATGAAGTGCAATTTCCTACAACTGCAAACCGTAAGATGTCACAGAGAACTGATGATTCACAAATCAATTTCCAGTTTCTCATTGGATTCATGGAACAAGGTTTCACATCTATTCTGTGAGTTTGGCACCAAGGGAATAGCAGTAGAGCTACGTAAACAAGCTGTTGGCTGTTTCAGAACGAGTAAGTTGGAAGGCACAACCACATTTCTTTGGAACGATTTACTAAGAGCACCTGCATTGACTTTGAAAAGAGACATTGATAAGCCAGTGAAGAGTGTTGTTTCTATTACCCCACCAGTTCAAGCATCCTACTTGTTTAAATGTGTGCCAGATAGGGTCACAGATGACTCAGGCGCTATGATTTCAGACGTTATTTTGAGAATGAATCATTATAAGCCTCAAGAAGGTAGATGGTTGTCTCGGACTGTTCTTGATCATGCAGGAAGAGAGTGTTTTGTTGTTCGAATGAGGTAATGCAAACAAAATTGTCTTTTGTTCCAAGGAAATGAAAATTTTTATTATTTGTATCAGCACTGAATTTTGATTTCTGTTGTGAATTTAGAGTGGGAGCAGGCTTTTGGAGGAGAGGAGGTGAAACCCCATCAACTGTTAAATGGGAGGAGAGGACCACTGAGATACGTGAAGGCGCTTGGTCATATGTTGCTGGTTCTATTGGAAAGGCACCTGGTATGTTAAAGAAATCAAGTATAATTTCCAATGAACTTGGACTTTGTGTAGTAGTTGCAAAACATTAAAAGTAAAGAATTATGGTGTCAGTGGAACCAATCCTTAACTTTTTTAGTAAATCTTGTCTATCTAGGGAATAGCGAGTCTACTAACCAAAATTGGTAATAAAGTAGAAATAATTTGTAAAAAATTAATTTCTTGAAATTCAATTTTCTTTCTGAGAAATGCTTTAGGTTTCTGCAATTTTTGTTCATTGTTGTTGCTATCTAGTGCAGAGAAAGTAGTGGGAACGGCAACACCAATTCAACCTTCAGAAAATTGGCAAGCAGCATGGAGGTTCTCAACAGGAGATGAATTTTTGATAGGTTTGGAGTCCTCAACATCAACACCTGATCTGAAATTTTGTTTGAGAAATCAATCGTCTCCAGATTCATTGGTCAGTTCAGTATATGTGCTTATTTGTGAGACTTAATTTAACAATTTTACTCGCAAATGAATTTCACCAACAAACCACACTTTAAGCTTGCAGTTAACGGTGCTAACAGGGCGTAGGATGCAATATCAATCCGAGAAAGCCAGTTCAGGAAGTAAGGAGCAAGAAGAAGAGAACAAGGAAGCAAAGAAAGAAGGAAGGAAGGAAGAGGAAAATGAGACAGGTTTTGTGACGCTTGTCAGGTTCACAGGAGATAATCAGATTGGAAGAGCGACGGCCCTGCTGAACTGGACACTATTAGTCGTGGAGGTGTCACCAGAAGAGGATGCGGTTTTGGCACTTCAAATATGCATTGCAATACTCAGAAGTGTATCAGAGATGAGAAAGGAAGATGTGGGAGGTTTGCTCATCAGAAGGAGATTAAAAGAAGCAAAACTTGGAGCTAGAGATTGGGGTTCAGTGGTACTTCATCCTTCTTCATGTTCGTCATCCATTTCCTCACCTTATGTTCAGCCATGGCATTGGAATGCCAAGGCAGTGATCACTTTAGATGAAGGTGTTAATATGACGACTCCATCTGCTTCTAATTATTCTCCAGCCGAAGGCGGTGACAAGTTGTACAAGGAAGCTATACAACGTGATCCGGGTCAATGGTGACCAAATGACACTCGAAACAATTTACTTCATAAGTTTGCCTGAGCTCTAGTTCATCTGCATATCCAGTCAAGTTAAATATAAGATGTACAATGTTAATAAAGACGCTAAGAACCGCTGAATTCGGCCCCTTGTCAGTAAAGAAGATAGTCCAAGTTCAACCTAATCTACTGGAGCAAACAAAATGCTCTGGCCCTAGTTCAACTTTAAGAAGACTTCATTCCACAATCATTATTTGGTCATTATTATTAAATAAATAAAATAAAATAATGTTAAATAAAATAATGTTCTTTGTTATTTCTAACACTGATTATCACTAATAATTATTAAATAACAAATCATCAAAAAATTTAATTTCAAATAACCTCTTTTATATTGAAAATTTTTTTCTCTCTTAAACTAAGAATAGAATAATAACAGTTCGTTATAATTCCTATATAATATGAGAAAAATAAGACCAAGTAGGAAGTAAAGAGAAGACAGAAAGAAGAGAGATTGTTTCTCTTGTTTTTTTACTACAAAATAAAATATTTAATACCTCAATTAGTACTCTCACAAAGGGATTAGTAAATACAACATAAATAATACTTTTATTTTGGATGTTCATGTTATATAATTATTTTGTCTTGCACATGAGGTAATTTTATTAATTAGGACATTTATTCTTCACAGTTATCTTATATACTAAATAATTCAATTAATTGGGATATGCATTATATAATTGTCTTAGATATAACGTAATTCAATTAATTGAGACGTTTATTCTATAACTTTCTCTCTTCAAAGTCTTATACATAAAATGTGTCTTTTCAAAAATCTAATTGATAAAAAACAAATGGGATAAACAGTTAGCTAAGAAAATAGCATATTATTTTTGTGTAAGGATATATTTCTTATTCAAACTTGAATAGTTTAAATCTAAAGGGACCAACAATCATATAGAGGAGAAAATTACTTATCATGTTATGCTTTTTAGTCTGCAACTTACTATAGAGACATTAAACACAATATTAAATTTCTTCAACAAAGTAATTTTGAGATAAAAGAGGTTAGACTTCCTTGTCCTTCAAACTATCTGTGCTTTGTCTCATTTCAGCATTCTCCTCTCCTCACTGTTCTGAACTTCCTTTTAAAGACCATCCATTAGCTTTTTAACCAACTGCTTTTTTTTGTTTACTAAACATTAGCATTCACCTTTGAATATAAACACTTTCCTACTTCAAATGATGGAATTCAAGCTAATTCATAAACCCTACTGATCACAGTATTACCAATTTTGCAAGGAATAGTGAACATACCTGGATCTCGGCATTTCGGAGGCATCTTC
>JAOQMR010000006.1:15760901-15770946 GCA_027563865.1 Erythroxylum pelleterianum | reverse complement strand
TACTCCTTTCCAGACGTCCATTCAGCTGCTTTTCATTATTATCTTTCTCTTTGTTTATCATCAAAACTTAATCAATAAGTAAAGTCAGTTTTGACTTAACATTTTTGACTTAGAATTTTGAGATCATTCATACTGTGCGAATATTGCTAAGAGCAATATCTTCTATAACAAGCTCTATATTTCTTTCAAGTTTGAAAGTTTTACAGATAGCCTAAGGAGGCTAAGTGTAAAAGAATACTGACTGTGAAGAGACCTGAAGAGGCTCATCTAAAAGAATACTTGTACATGTTTTGAGAGATAGTGAAATCTCAGAAGGATATCTGAGGACTGGATGTAGCCCACGGTTGGGGGTGAACCAGTATAAAATTACTGTGTCAAACTCTCTCAACCTTCTCTATTTCATTACTATAATTTTTGATATTACATATACACAAGGTTTCAGAAAATTGTTTTTTCGAACAAAATTGATATCAATTCTGAATCGAATAAGTTTTCATTCTAATCAACAAGTTTTTTTTTAAAAGAAGGGATCAACGAAAAATCTGTAACAATTCAACCCCCCCCCCCCTTCTTGTGTACTTATATATCATTGTATTAACGTGTGATTTACTTCACTACACATTTACTTATGTGATGTTAGTTTTTTTTTTTGCTCTATGTGCATCACTTTTATAGATCGACAAATGTAGTACCATAAAAAGTTAACTACAAATGAATTAAACCAAATTTTAATTCAAAGGTAATATTTGCATCAAAATTAGGAAAAGTTATATAGTGAGGTTGTTGGTTTAAATTTGGTTTGTCAAGTTCTCATAATGTTTAATTATTCGCTATGGTTTATCTTGTTTCACCAATTATAAAGCTATGGCACTTTTGAATCTTTGTTTCTTTCTTTAACTTTTTCGCAGTCTTTTTGTTCTCTAGATTATATTGTAAGTCAGCTTGCTTTGAAGGTCTTGTAATAAACATATAAACTAAGAATTCCTAGCAACAATGCCACAATTTTAAACAAGCTTTTCACCTATATATTTGAAGTTTGGAAATTGCAATTTCTACTAAACGTGCTCATTCCTAAGATATTGTAAGACTATTTTTCCATATTTCATTTTGATTCCAATAATTTGATCAAAATTTACAAAATGAAACATTTTGTTAGCCAAATATGCTTGATTCACCCTTGATTATAGTTGAGATTTCGCCTTTATTTATATTTTTAAATTTGTCCGATCCCTTTTTTTAGTCAAATAGCTTCCTAAACCTTTATCTTGCAAAAGTAAAGAAAATAGTTTGAACATATTAAGATAAGATTATGGCAGATTTTAAATGCTAAAAATTAGGCAAAATTATGACACATCATACACAACTTAAAGATATGAATAAGATGTTATTGAAAAAAGGATTTAGAGGATATTCAGTGACAAGGAATTCATTTAGATCAAATGGTTGCATCCCCATTACTTAAAAAATATTAGTGTATGGAAACCAAAACCTAAGCATGATTTCTCTTAAAACTTGAACCAAATGTTAGGGATGATGGGTTCAATCTACAAGGAAATGAATAAATTAATAGGAAATAATCATGACACCTACTTTTGATACAACAATGCAATAGATTAGGTCCACCATACATATTCTTTGAGTTTTTTTGTTCTTTAAGACTCATACTTCCAAGCCATGCAAGGGTTAAAAAATCATTATTAGAGAGCAGTGACGTTATAATTAGAGAGATTTCTATACCATTAAGGATAATTTTCTAAAATATAAACCAAAGGTAGATTCTTTTGATACCATAATCAAGTTAAAACGTAGCTCTAGTTACTTTAATAAAACATGTTTAAAAATCTTTAAAGAACATGAATAGAAGGTCAAATGACACAAGTTAGTATGTTTCAATTTCAACTCTCTTAAAGCTCCTTCAATTTATGTTTAACAATTAGACAAAGACTAAGGACCAAAGATAGGATCAAGGGATGCTCTAGCGTATATTACTATAGCTTTGTAATCTTATAGATGAATTAAGTAATTATCTAGTCTTCAAATGTTGTACTACTCAACTCTATTGACTCAAGTTTAAGCATTTTGTAACATCTCTTGTGATATAGTGGAATGGAAGAAGAAAAATATAATGGAAATGGGAAATCATATTTAAGACTAAAGGATACTCTCTCATATTCAAATACCTTTGAGTTGTAACATTTATACCTTGTGGAAGGAGAGAAATTATAGATCTTTTTAAGGTAAAACAATCAAAATCCAAAAATTCATTACCAAAAATATCAATTTGATATCCCTACAAATGATTCATAAACCACTAATCATACACAAGATACCAAGTAACAAATAGTAGCTTTAGAGAGCGACACCATGAGTGAGAATGAGCAAATGTGAGAGAAACCAAACACTGTGAGCGAGAGACACCAGCAAGGAGATTACTGTAACTCCCTAGAGTGAGTGGTAGCAAGACAAAGCTTCCACCATGAGCAGTGTGCACCCACCACAAACTTCAGTGACACAGGCAAGAAAGGGTCTAGGTGTGTGATAGAAGCGTGAAAAGAAGCAAGGTGGCAAAATGTGGAATGTTGCATTATAACTTTCGCTTCTAGTGCACTTGAAAACCAGCCTCCTACCGAGGCTCTTTCTCAATGGAGGGCCTTACAAAGGCCAAGAAACCCAATTATGAAGAAGGTGAGGCTTTATCTATTCCCTTGGAAGCGTTCCCCGCACTCTCAAGAACAGTTGCCAATAATCACAAGGTGAAATCAGTAAAAATTGGTAGTAAAAGGAACTCAAGCTTTTTCAAGCAGGTGAGAAAGCTTGGTCTTCTACTCTTATTGGTATATTTTGAGTAAAAGGTCTGCATTTCCAATCATAACTGTATAAGAATTAACACGAAGGGGAAAAGGGGCCTTGAGAAAAGTTTGCTTATAGAAGATGGTACCATTTTATTCAAGTTCACAGTAGATACCAACTTAAATGAAATTATAGAGTTTGGACCATGTCATATAACTGGAAAATGTTTATTTCTTCTAAAATGGAAGCTTAGGGTTAAGTTTTACCGTGGGAGCATTGATGCCTTCCCTATATGGGTGAATTTTCACAATCTGCCTTTAGAATTATGGACTGTAGAAGGTTTAAGTTTCTTAGCAAGTTCTTTAGGAAAACCGTTGTGTATGGATGCTCAAACCACTAATATGGAGAGAATTGGATATGCTAAGATTTGTGTGGAGATAAAAAGAAACTCAACTATACCTGAAAGTTTATCAGTGATGAAATTAGAAGAAATAGGATAGCTGGTGCAAAATGAAGTTAATATAACAACCCCCTAAAAGCCTAACAATTCAACCAAAAAATGGGTTATCATAAACAAAATCTTTAAAACTAGTTGGTAGGAGGAAATTATGGGAGTAGAATTCAATAAAGAGAGTCAAGAAGGTGCAAAACTTGATCTAATGTGGAAAATAGTGTTCGAAATGCATTGCAGGGAGATCTTCCTAAGCTGTTAGTAGATGATCAAGGGAATTAAAAAGAGATGTTGGAGAACCAATTAAATGACTCAGTTGATAACTACCACAGACAGACAGAAGAACACCAAGAAATTACAAATACTACACTAAACAAGCAACCAATTAATGGCTAGATGGAAAAACTCTAGTTGGTTAATCAAAAACAGCAAATTTTGGTTCGAGGTAGTTGCAGACACCAAAGAAACTTCCTCTAACTCTAAGAGGAGAGTAGCTAGGAGAAAAGGCAAAAACAAAACCAAAGGGGAAATTCCCCTTGATAGTAGTCTTAGTATGGAATACTAGTGGGCTAAATGAACCTCTCAAAATGTTTATAGTGAAAAAAACTTGTTTTAGTAGGCCTTCTTGAAACTAAAACAAAAGCACCTCTTTCTCACGAAGGATTGAATTTTTTGAGTGCTAAATGGAAACAAATTTCCAACCATTCATGTCATTATAATGTTCGTATAATCTGTCTAAACAATTAAGATTTTATTGAGGTCCAAGTTACTAGAAAAAGTGATCAATATATTCATCTAATCTGCCAGTTTAAAGGTAAGATCCCTGCATTTGAACTAACTGTCATCTATGCCTCTAATTTTGCCTTTCAGAGGGAGAAACACTGGTATAAAATACAACAAATTCAGACTGGAGTGCAGACTTCATGGTTAGTAGTTGGAGATTTTAATTATACATTAAGTTCTTATGAAGTTAAAGGTGGAACCTAATACAAAATTGGTGCAAGTAGAGAATTGAATCATCTATTTCAAAAGGTGAATTTGATTGATTTTAGTTCAACAGGAAGGCCATTTCACATGGGCAAATAAACAGTAAGGTGAAATGCTTATGAGGTAGAAATTAGACAGAGCAGTTATGGATGAAGCTTGGATGAGTATGTTCCCGCAATCATTTGTGCACTTTAGATAAAATGTGATTTCAAGTCACTCTTATCTTCTCATACAGAGGATAATTGAAACTAGAAGGAAAAAAGAACCATTTATGTAACACACCATTGTCATAGGGCATATTTTCGAATGTATCGACGATATTCGAGAACATACTCTACAAGGATGGCACGTTATAACAAACAAATGAAATCATTGCAAAATTTTTCTCAAAAATAAACACATACTTAGTAGTTCGTAAACATTAGGCCCATTTCATTATCATACATATTCAATCATAAATGTCATTACACTGTACAATTCACAGGTACATTGCTCAATTGTTACAGAATATAATGTTTAATACAAAATGACTGAAAATAAATGTAAGTGCAAACTGATCCCAACCATTAGCTCATATTCAATGCAGTGACTATACTCCAATTGGCCTATTTGGATATCTTCTCTAAACCTGAAAAGCTAAAATGCAATGTTGGTGAGTTTTACGAACTCAACAAGTAACCATCCTCGATGTTTCACTATTGTCATACAACACACAACAAATCATATTATCATATAATTCACATTAACTTGATCTTTGTCAAGTAACATCACATAACACCTTATCACATTTGTCATATTTCAAAAACAAAATTCAAACATTTCATTATTTCAGTACAATTTTTCAGAATATACACATTGACAGATTATCACATATTTCATACACAAAGTTCCCAAAACATTGCAATCATTCAATTTATTTAGATCATATGTGTATGCAATGTTATAAGTCTCAATTTCATTTATTTCATTGTTTTGACTGTGTGCCTTTTCACTGTCCCGTATTCGTTATGGATACTGGGCTCTTTCATATTGTCCCTTATTCGTTAGGGATACAGGGCTCTTTGTACACATTGAGCCTTAGGCTCTAATCATGAATGTCTGAGCTTTAAGCTCATTTTCACTGGCGACATCACTTGCAACTGCCTTTATATTTCATGCATTAGAATGAAATACATTCCTTAATTTTAGGCATCACATTTGATCAATTACATGTGCATTCATGTTCTTGTTCATAATAATCATCGGACTAAGTCCGACATGAACATGCAAGTTGAGAACCATGTAGTCAATCTCATTCACATTCAAGTAGCACTTCCAATGTTTTAATCATGCATCAAAACTCCTCGGACATTTCATAGCCGGAATTTAGTACACAATTCAGAACACATTCATCAATATCAAATTAAATTCAGTAATAAACAAAACAAGTCAAGATGAGATCATCTTAGGTTACTCACAGTACGCTCCAGTAGCTATTGCCTTGAAGTCCTGGCAATATCTGGATGGTGGCACTCAATGTGCTCCTCTATATCATACAATACATACACATATCACTATTTTGCACAATGATACACGTACTCATTTATACACATATATGTATACAAAATATGTACAATGCATATTCATGACAATTCTAGGTTCCTTATCGTTATTCTTGTCACTAGTAAACCAAAGTACAAGGCATTGGAAAACATATTCATATCTTATATTACCTTCAATTCCATACTCCGAAATATATTCATTGAATGCCATTTGTCCAACTCACAATTAATGTGTGTTTGGTCATATTATGCATTTGAACACAATTATAAAATCATGTTATGGATGTACTAATTTTGTTCTACATCCTAACACTTGTATAACTTATTAATCTAACTCTTTAAATCTCTCAATCATTTGAGAGACGGGATGCTACAATTTAGGTTCTCCAATGGAGTTACACAGTTGAATGGTTTCATGGAGATAATAAGCAAATGATGGAATCAAGAGGTGCAAGGGTACAAAACTTATCAGCTGATGCATAAACTAAAGCTAGTGGAGAATGCAATCAAGGATTTTGTTAAAAAAAAGAATCAAAGCCTCAGCATCATTAAGCAAAACCTAGAAGAAGCTTAATTAGAATGCTATAACCACCCTCATAACATTGATTTCAAAATTGTGGAAACTCAAAGGCTGAAAGAATATCATGATTAGTTTTCCAAAACTCTATATTAAAGTAGAAAGCTCAATTGAATTGGAATAAAGATGGTGACTCCAATACTAGATACTTTCACTCTTATTTTCTTTCAAGTTGAAACAAAAACAAAATAACTGAATTGCAAGATAACCTGGGAAACTCCATCTCAGATCAAGATGATCTCTAACATTTAGCAAGAAATTACTTCCAATAATTGATGGGAACAACTGACAACTATCAGCATAGTTTCAATGTGAAAGATGTCCTAATTGCTCCACTAAATCAGGCTCTTTTTGATTTATTGATCACTCCTTTCAGAGCTCAGGATGTTAGGGAAGCCCCATTCAGTTTGCATCCATCAAAAGCACCAGAACCTGACGGTTTTCCAGCTTTGTTCTTTCAAAAAACTTGGGAGGTTACAGGGAATTTATTCACAGAAGTTGTCTTAAAGTTCTTCTCCTCTAACAAAATGCTCAAAGAAGTCAAACACACTTACATATGCCTTATACCAAAGAAGCAAAACCCCTCTTCCATTACTGATTTCACACCTATTTCCAACTACACAACTATGTACAAAGTCATTACTAAACTCCTTGCTATAAAGCTAAAGTTAACTTTGAAAGAAGTCATCAATCCACTCAAGGTGCCTTCATCCCTGAAAGAAATATTGGACACAACATCCTCATTTTACTAAAGCTCTTATAATAGTATAAAATAGGTAAAAATATCAAAAGCTACTTGATAAAAATTGACTTCTTTAAAGTCTTTAACACAGTTAGCTCTAATTGGAGATACTTGCAAGATTTTCTTAAAGCAATAGGCTTACTAATCATCTTCAGAAAATGGATATTGGAATGCATTCACACTCCCTCACTTAGTGTCGTGGTCAATGGATTTCCATCTCAACCCTTCAAAAATTCTAAAGGGATAAGGCAAGGGGACCCTCTTTCCTCATACCTTTTTACTCTAGCTATGAAAGGGATCTCCAAAATGATTTCCAAACTAACATAGTACAATGGCAAATTTCAATTCCATTATAATTGCAAAGACATTAAATTAACTCACTTGCTTTATGCAAATGATCTGATACTTCTTAGTGGTCCAGATAACAACTCCATCAACATCTTATTAAACATCTGCAACTTTGATTCAAAAGAGCAATTTATATATATATCCTCAGATGTCAGAAATCAAAAAGCAATTAGCAACAATGTAGGATTTGCACTACACTCCCCTCGTTTTAAATATCTTGGAGTCCCAACTACAACAATTAAGCCCAAGTCTTCAGATTTCATCCTTCTGATTAAGAAGATTAAATCCAATATAAATGCTTGTCAAAACAAGTTCCTCTTTATTACAGCTAGACTGACACTTATCACTTCAATACTAAACAACTTGCATATTCACCGGTCTACACATATAGTCTTACCCAAGAGAGTCAACAAAGAAATTGATAGAATCCTCAAAGCTTTCTTATGGTTTAGAAATATAGAAAATGGAAAAAATGCTAAAGTGAAATGAAGCAATATCATTATGCCAAAGAAGCAAGGAGGGTTAGGCATTATTCCAATTTCTCAAATGCAGCAGGTGCTCTTATGCAAGAGAATATGGAGAATTTTCACAGGTAAAGAAGCATTATAGATCAAATGGGTGCATGAATACCATCTTAAAGATCATAATTTCTAGTAGGTAGTAAATTCTCGTAAATTTTCTTGGATTTTCAATGTCTACTCAAATTGAGGGGTATGATATATCCACACATTAAGCATAACTGAGGGAATGGAGATGCCATTTGGTTTTGGTTCGATAATTGGACTAGCTTCAATCCTGTTTTTTCAAAGAGTAGATATTTCACAACTCAGAAACAGAATCCTTATGAATGCTAAAGTCTCCACACTCATACATCATAGAGAATGGTATGTTAGTTTTAGAGGTTTTTCTCTACTAGCTGAATATTTATCTCAAATTCCTGAGGGGCATGGAGAAGATAACATCACCTAGTCTCCTAATCCAAGAGAGACATTCACTAATAGTTCTTTTCATAAGTTAATTGCGTACAATGTAGAAGAAGTTTTGTGGCATGCAATTCAAAGGAAGCAGTCTCTAAACTTAAAAGCCTAAAGTTTTCACTTAGTTAGCAGTCAAGAATAGGCTCAAACCAAAGATAGATGGTTTGAGGTATATGATCCCATTTGTATACTATGCAAACAAGCTGACGAGAGTAAGAATCACCTATTTTTCTATTATAGGTACACCAAAGCAATTTGGAGCCGAATTCTACAGTCATTACCAATTCCTTCCCACACATTTGAGTGAACTGAGACTCTAAACATGACCATTCAAAATAACTAAACAAGGAAAGCAAAATGGGTTGCTTATTAAAACAGTCTTTACGACCACCATCTACTCTATATGAAAGGAAAGAAACAGAAGACTATATAAGGGAATTGAGGAGGAAAAATACTAGATTGTAGAAAACATTATCAACTGGATTAGGGCAGCTTTGATAGCAAACAATAAGAAAAATTCAGTCGCTCCTAGTATGAAGAACTTATGGATATTGTAATGCAAAGTACTAATGTTGTAATCTTTTTGTAATTTCAATTTTTGGTGAACTGTGGACAAATTAAGCAACTCATTGTAATGTTGGTTTAGCTTTTGCTATTATTAATATAATTCCTTTTATTTTCTAAAAAAATTCACTTTATAATCAAAAGTAACATGAGAAATGGATGCAATATTTTTCTGCCTTCACAACTAAAGTTTTTTGCATTAATGATAATGATAATGTCATTTAGTATCATATGAGACAAGTTTATATGCAAATAACATTTCTTCATCTTTAAATTATTTATTAGATTTTTCATTTTCAACTCCAACTACTATTTATATTAGCTTCAACAATTTTTTTTGTCTTTCTTTGAAAAGCGAGCTAGTTGTTCGGTTCTTTTTTTGGGTACAATTTTGTATTGGTCTTTTAAGGTTATGTGACTTTATCTTCTAGGGGTTTTCTTTAATTTTATTAATATGAAATTAAAAAATAAGTTCAAAATTCACATAAATTAATTAAATAATTGCTTATATTCAATAATATAAGAATTTATTGTACTCTTTTAAGAAAAGAAATAAATCAATGCCAAGGATGAATCAGTAGACAAGAAACCAAACAATACCTAACGGTGGGGAAAAGACTCAAAATTAATACAACTAAAAATATTACAAAATAAGTCACTTTTTTATATGGGTAATCTCATCCCGCGCTTAGATTGTTGATGCATACCTCTAAGTGTGCCCATATATAAAAGTTATAAATTTACAGACTCCTAATTCTAAAAATAAATATTTAGAATTCGCTAGAAAGTGAGCAACTATACATAAGTAAGAACATTTTTAGATATTTAAGCAAAAAATACTTAAATAGATAATTCATATTTAATTATTTTTTATCATTAAAGAAAAAATATAGCCAAAGAGAATTGTTTTTCTCTCAAGTCATACAAAATCGGGCTTTCCTCTATTTTATCCAAAAGGCATCATTTTTTTGTTGCTACAGACGGAAAGTGTAAACAAACAAACAAACAAGCCCCTAATTAACGGAGGGCTCTACGATATAAAACGCCAAACTGGTCCCGATGGAGTTG
>JAOQMR010000006.1:15718101-15749915 GCA_027563865.1 Erythroxylum pelleterianum | reverse complement strand
CGTAACAAAATTAACACTATGATAAGGCCTGCGATTATTTACCTGAAGAAGGAGAAGAACTCCAAGTCAGTAGTGTTTGCACATGACAGGTTCACACTGTCTGATCTAGTTTCCTACAATTTTAAGGTAAAAGTAGACTTCAAAAAATGAATTAGTCTGTATTCACTTAAAAAGCTACATCTGGTGGCTGACTTGATTGTTGGTTTTGCACAATGATGCTAATAGAGAACGTGGAGACCATGGAACCAATGACAATTTAAGCTGGAATTGTGGCTTTGAAGGTAAGTTTTCATGTTTATTGTGCTAACATGAAAACCTTAGTTAACATGCAGCTCAGTGGATGTACAGAGAACCAAAAAAAAAAGAAACCCTGTTACCTTCATTTTCAATCTCGATTGTGCTTTTTTTTTTTATATTAACAAAACCGTGCAAGAACTGGTAGCCTATTTTGGGTAGGAAGATCAAGTTAATGTGAAGACAGATTCATCTGCCACTGTGAATTAGAAGTTAGACTATGGCAGCTCATTTCTTCTTTGTCAGGTAATATCTGTCATTGGTTATCAGTTTTCTTATTCATATTTGACTAAGATCAATTGTTTATGATCTCTGCATTTACAGGAAATGCTCAAGGATATGGTGAAATGGAAAGGTAAGGTAGAGCAACAGATGCTACAGATTTCAAATTCTATTCTCACATTGGGGGCGTCAAAGAAAATATGGTAAACGAAGCTTATGAAATCAAGATGTAGCAAATAGGAAAGAATGCTCTTATTGGAGTGGTTAGCTTTAGTGTAGGATTAGATTTTTTGTACAGGTTTTGGAGTAAATTTTTTTTAATCTCAGCATTTATTATTTTATCTATTAGAATTGTTGAGGTTGTAATTAAAATCTTATATTGGAATATACTTTTGTTGGTATAATTTAATGATATTGTACTTTTTATATTAAATGTCTTAAATTATCAATTATTCTTGTATAATAAATTAACAACAAACAAAATTTAAACATTATATATAATAATATGGCTTAAAAATGTCACAAATAATTACAATTAACATAGTATAATATTTTCTTAAAATATTTATTTAAATTAAATTACATTTTATAAAATGCAGCTAGAAGCATTTCGAAACTTAAAAAAAATGTAGTTAAAAACTTTTGACTACGTCTTTGGAAGAGTAGCTAATAATTTTTAGTTATATTTTTAGCTTAAAAAAACAAGTTTAGCTAAAGTATATTTGCCACAAATTTGTAAAATGTTACTAATAATTTTTCATTACGAAAATAAAGCGTAGTAAAAAATTATTAGTGACCATTAGCAAAAAATGTCACTTATAGTTTTAAGCTATAGGAATTTAGGGACGTTTTTGGTGACGAACATAAATCGTCATTAATAGTAATTAGTACTGATTTTGAAACTTTTAGCGATGATTTGTTTTGTAGCCAAATGTGATTTTTATTGTATCGTAGAAGTTGATCATATCTTTCGATCGTCTTCTCTCCATAATTATAATTAATCTCCTATAATTCCTTATATTTAGTTGATTTATTCTTTGGTTTAGATTGATACTGTTATTACAAGTTGAATTAGTGGGATTACTTAACCACTTGTACATACTCGTACTTCTCCTATAGAAGAAATGCAAGACAAAATTCTGTTTATAATAACTTTTTTTTGGAAAATTCTTTATTAATAACTTTGTCGCTGCTAGCTTTGCCAAATAAATTTTTTTAAATAATTGATTATCTGATACATATTTTTACAACAGAAACGCTTCAATAAGAAATAAGTCTCGTTTGGTTAACTACCGATCAACCATTTTTTTAGCTGATTTATTGTTTTCAATTAATTAACAGTCAAACAGCTGCTCAAAAATGTTTGATTAGTAGCTGATTTAAAACAAGCAACTAAGTACGAAAGACCAGCCAAAATTTTAAATTTCAATTGAAATTTCTATTTAACCCATTTTTTTCTCCGTGCGTTAAAGATTGTTAGTTATCATCTCATTTTTGCACATTTTTTTGTATAATGAAAGGTCATGGAACTGTTTAACTATTTTGCTCAGTGGACTTGCTGATACTTGGCCAGTAAGAAAGACATGGACAATTGGGCAACTATCACAAGAATACGGAGATACAGCTTTTAGGATTTCACAGAGGAGTCCAAAGTTTTTAGGATCCCCTGTATATTTTTTATGATAAGGTGATGAGGATCCCCTGTATATAGCCCTCAGTATTTTAAAAACCGGACTGAACTGATCGATCGGATTGAAGAACTGGTAAATTGGAGTATAAAACGATCCGATTTAGCCCGTATTTTTTGTGAGTGAATGATCCGTTCATTTTACGGTCGGATCGGTAAAAACCGTTGAACCGGTGAAAGAAAGAATCGACCGGCCTATTTAAAATGCCTTGATTTTAATGATTTCAACATCGGTCTATTTGGTAACTACAAAATGTTTGTTTACCATAGAGTTAATTGAAATACTTAATGAAATTGTTAAAAAAGATTAAAATGAAAAATACAATTAAGGAAATATATAAACATTAATATATGAATATGAAGATTATAAAATCAGTTACAGATCGTAAAACACTGCATATTAATTAAAGTTGGTAAGTAGAATCTTGTCATCAGAATAAACAAACAGTACATTAACCAGGGTATATATGCAATCTGAAGATCTGGCAAGGTGACGTAATCGTAATCCAGAAAAAGCAACAATTTCCAACTCTGGAGATTCGTGCATTGCGTGTCCAAATTCCTACAGATTCTATTCCATCTTTCCAATGTATCACTTACTGTCACGTTGATTAAGTGTTACTGCACCGCCATTGCTTGTATATTAAGGTTCTTCATTCATTACCTGAGCTTCTTGTTCCCATATCCCACTCCAATTTCCAACACCCCTAGTGGGCTATCAGATTTACTTTTTAGAAATGAAAAACTTGGTCACGGAAGAGAGAAAACAAAACCCCCAGTTTCTAAGGCAAAGTGAAAAGAACCCCCCACGTAATTAGCTTACAGTCCCTTCATCTTTTGACTGCCAGATCTTCCATCCATCACCGCATACGCCATCTACTGATTCTACTCTGCCGTCTGCGTCTGGTGCAAACGTGTTTGCCCATATGGGTCTGTTTCCTGATTGTATATATGTGCTTCTTTGCAGTAAAACTTTGTCACCGAAGCGAAATGTGTCAGAAGAAGAGAGAGAGAGAGCTAGTCAGAGAAAGCAAGTTCCACACAAGTATGATTTCTCCTGTACATCTCCATGATTATATTGTCTAGAATACGAATTTGTCAAACATTGTGGTTAAATACATATATATAAGAACAAATATATACAGAACTGAATCACCCTATACACATAGTTATAATGTCCTGATGTGTGATTACCAATGCTATTGTTATATGAAATAATCATTCAATTTAAGAAGTTGAAACTTGGAACTTTATTTCGTACGTAGTAGTGTTAATGCAGAAAAACAATGTCCAAAACTCAAAACTGCTACTTTTTAATAGATGCCTTTTCTTAAGAAAGATTATATTAAAAACCATCATTTTCTAAGCAAAAAATTTATTTTTCCCAGTGAGAAAATAGTAGCAGTTCAAGCACTTGTACTAATGTATGCAGACACAGTCATTACCAACTACGAAAAACCTAGCATATCGTAATTGTAGTCTCTCAACCTGGGAAAACAAAATGGCGTCAAATGAAAGAAAAATGAAGAGTGTGAAAGAGATCTTCGTCATGATCACGAGCTCCATCTATTAAACAATTTGAAATCAAACACGGCTAAAATTGCTAGAAATGGAAGGAAGATCAGATATATATGAAAATTACGTATTCTGACCAGCTAGATTGTTCACATTTTCTAATTTTCATTGATAACGAAGACTTGTGGTTCAATACATTCAAATTCTCAATTTTAGCAAGTTTTCGATTAGTTGAACTGCTGAATACTTGAAGTAAATAAGGTAAACATAATGCAAACCGTCAAGTTATTAGAAGGTGATGAAAACATGTCCACTTCCTGAACCTCTTTCTTCGATCTTTGCGGAGCATGATAGGGTAAACGAAGAGCTTTACAAGAAGGCGAAATGTGACACTATGTTGGTTAAGGTTAAATCTTCAAGCGTGAAAGTATACAAGCTCGAATCTGAAGAGTTGCCCACGCCGTAATAAACAGTATTGATTATGTTGCTTTAGCTTTTCATGGACAATATTTTTGGTGAAATATTAGAATACCAGAACGATGGACTTTTCCTATTTTCCTTTTTTTCCCCGCAGAGCATGAGGGTTACATGCATCCTTTCTTCTGCAAAAATGTTGGGGCTAGCTTAAGTCACCAGTCCTTATTCCTTGGAACCACAAACACTTAATTTTTACAATTTCGGGCACCAAACTTTTGAAGTGTATTCAACAGATATAAGTACAACAACCGGAAACGCTTCATCTTCTCGTAGTAAAAAGGTAGAGAGATTGTGTATCCTGCAATTCATGTCCCACGCCCATCCACCTCGACTGAGAAAAAGGACTGTACATTCTTGGCGGTCTGATTAAGTAACTTTTTGCTACTGCAGGATGCGATCTTGTAAGTGACAAAATGCAAGAAAGTAGTTGGCCTAGGGGTAACATTCATATACATGAAATTATACCTCAATAGAAGTACAGTTTTGCGAGTTTAAAAGTGCAGCAATTGCGAAGTATGGAAAACTATGATAAAATTAAGATGACGTCGTCAATATGATTGCTTGGTACCTGCTGTAGCCTACCTTTACTGCATGACAACTCCTCAGGCTCACTAGTTATGTAACATCTGCCAGCGGTAAGAAAGTTATGCGAGAGAAACACATGTTGGAGAAGGGGAGCACGTGCAAATGTTCTTGGAGATGAACATGGCATGCACGTGCCCTGCTTCTCCAGCAAGAGCTACCCTCGCACCATAGCCATTCATGTGTATGCTCATTCCACCACAGGATATACGTTGAGGAGGAAAAGACATGGCCATAAAATGATGCGTTTATATAGACTCGTAGAAAGTGGACACAGATACTGAGCGGATAAAAAGATAAGAGTGGGCCTCCTTTAAAGGACGTACACCACGACTCCATACAGGTAAACAAGTTCTTTGTGAGGGGAAAAGCAAGTTGCCCAGAGTTAACGCAGCTTCACCACATATGAAACGAGGGCAATATTGCTCACATATATATCTGCCTCTATCACGTTGGTGGGTAAAAAGCACTGCCCAATTAATGGCTTATGAAACTGTAGGACCCATGCATGCTCAGGTCAAAAGCACGTGAAACAGGTAAATACTGGGATAGAAACGCTTTCCAAGAATTGATAACGAGCCTTTATTGGTAGACTTGACCTTCAATTTGACACTCAACTCCAGTGAATCTTATTCTTGCCGGTTGAATCAACTTCTGCCTTGATTCACCATGCCACTGCATTCATGTCCATCGTTTACGTGATACGTTCTGCCGCCGGATGGAGCGCCCCCACATTGCTTACTGCTACTATAGCCAATCCCATCTCAGCAAGTAACCGAAAACCTCTTTTGTTCCTGCTAATTTTTACAGCAGATTCCATATTGAAACGAATGCTTCAAAAAGTTAGTAGTTTTTATATTTATCTTTTAGTTATTTAGTACGATTAAGTTTTATCCTGTAATTACTTAATGAACGTTATTAAACCCATAATTCATATTTATCAGCACCTTCACTTTATCTTTCAGTTATTTTACCGCCAATATTTTAATCTACTATATTTATAACCAGTAGAATAGATTGTTTTATACAGAAATAAAAACAGCTTTTTTTTTGTTCTGTTCTTATTATTCTCCTCCTCCAACAAACTTTATTATTGGAGTTAGAATGAATTTTCCAAAACAACAAATACAAAGACCACTTCAAATAAAAAAGTCACCAAGAAGCATAACTTATGCTTCATTTAATCAAAGCCATAGCATCGGTCTCTTAAGTGATTGTTTCTGTTAATCAAAACTAGAAGTGAGTTGAGTTTAGTCATGGCAAGCAAAAGTTTCATTTCAACTTCTTAACTTCTAATTCCAATATTTAAACGTTAAAAATATTATCTCTATAGTCTCAAAATGAAGATTATGCTCAAGTCTCAAGAATTATCATGCTTAATAGACAAAAGGGTTTGATGATCCAAAGTCGATTGACCTCGAGCAATGATTGTAAGAACTTCGCAAAACAGATGCAAAAGTTCCTCCTTTTGTCATAAATTCAACATTTGACGACCACATCTTTTCTCAAATTTTATCAGCTAGAACCTTTACTTAGGGATGGGAGATTCTAAACCAAGAATATTTAAGTGATAAAAATGTAATTGCCATGACATTGCAAATCCTTCTTCGAAGTTTTAAAACACTAAATATAATGGAGAAAGAATTAACATGTCCAAGAATTTTATCTATAGTGATTAGAATTTTGAATCATATAAGATCTTATGGTAAAACTATTAGTAATGAAATGACTGTCAGTAAAGATTTAAGAAGTTTAACAAGAGATTTTTTTTGGGTAAATCAGTAAATTTTATACACATAAGAAAATGATATGTATACAACTACAAATTTCCTATGCAGTAAATCTCTTACCTACCAAAAGGAATAACCTAATGTAAATTCATAAGGAATCTACAAAAAATTCCTTACAAACAAAACACCACAACCGTGAACCTATACATAACTTCCTACCAAGATGGCCTTAAAAAGCTAGCTCACCTTACCAGTAACACAACTCTTTCAACAAACAATTTACAGCAATACAAATTTAACCATCATTCCTCTACAAGACCATATCGACAATACATCACAACATAAGTTGAAGAGTGAGAAGATTCCCTTCTAATTTCCAGAACTATGTGGGATACTTTGCTTTGAAAGCCGAAGGTGATGAGGGGGAGCCCTTTACCCCTAGCTACTAGCTTTAATCTTGTTCACTGTTAAAGTTTGCCCAACTCTCCCCTACCTTCATTGATAAACCATTAATGGATCTTCTGGACACCAACCATAGGAGAAGGGTCTCCTACTGTTAGAGATTTGCATCACCTTCATTATAGTCATCTTATCTGCTACAGGGAAAGGACCATAGACCTGCCAACTCCATGCTTCCAAGATTATTGCTGATTGGAAACTGGATCATTTCTTGAAACTGACTTTTCTTCTGCTTTAGATACCGAAGAGGGATTGGATACCCTCCCTTTTCCCAACCTGAAACCAAAACCTTCAGAAATTTTATTAGAAAAATAAGCACTCCAATAATTACCTTCTCTTGGTGTTTGAGCTGAGTTGTTCCGTAATTTGGAAGATCACTCTGGTGTTTAAGCTTCCCTCTTCCAAGGCTTCATCTTTAAAGGTTCTAGTATTTCTTTCAGTCCAAAGGTTATAGACAGTAACTGAAAGGAGGATGATAAAAATATTAATGTCATAGTTTTGGATATTAGAAGGCTGGTTGAACCAATTGAGAATGGAGTGAAGGTTTGTCAAATTAGGAAGATGTATTTGGAAGTGGTTGAGGCAGTGCAACCACACTGTTTTAGAGAAGGAACATTGGTTGAGGTAGTGCAACCACACTGTTTTAGAGAAGGAATATTCAAAGAACAAGTATTCAATAGTTTCATTATCCAAGGTACACAAGGAGCAGTGATTAGGGATGTGAAGGTAGAGGAGTTTATCCCTTGTTTGTAACTTATTAGAGAATGCCAAGAGATTTACCAACCTATACTTTTGGTGAACTAATGAGTTCTTTATTAGCACATGAAGTTAGGGTTAGTACATCTTATGAAAAAAGTTAGGAGAAAGTCTTATAGGTAAAAGGTGAATATTCAACTAAGGGAAATAAGGAAATTTTAGAAGTTGTGAACAAGGAAGAAGTGACTTTTGAGGTCATGGTCGTAGTAGAGGTAAAGAACAATATGGTAAATAGAGGCATTTCAAAAGTTTAATATGGTGTCCCTGTTGTGAAAAATTCCATCATGAAGAGACTGATTATTGGACTAAATAGAGAGCTGAAAAAAACAAAGTAAGTCCTACAAAAAATGTTAAAGATTAGAGTAATTTTTTACGACTTATTATTCCATTGTTGATGCTTCTAATGGAGTATGGTTTGTGGATAATGGATACTCCAATCATATGTATGTGATAAAGTGGTTCTTGAGTGAACTTAACAAGTCAAAAAAGGGAAAAGTTTGTATTTGAGACCATAAGCTATACAAGTGGAATGGAATAGTACAATTGCCATCTAAACCTCCCCGTACAATTAAAACTCTTTCATGATGTGCAATATGTTCCTAACTTAGGTCATAATTTTTTAAGTATTGGACAATTAATGAATTGTGGTTACTCTAATTTGTTTGAGAATGGTTGTGGTTGTGTTTGTGATAAGAGATCTAATCAGAAAGTAGTTAGTATTATTATGGCACAAAATAAAATATTTCCCTTTGAAATCGTTGGTATGAAAAGTTTTGCCTTGGTTGCTAGAAATAGTGATAACAAATTAGTGTACTTCTATTATGGGCATTTGATCATAAAAGGACTAAAATTGGTAACTCATAAAATATGATTATTGGGTTAGCTAAAATTGGTGTAATTAATTTATGTAAAGAGTGTGTTTATAGAAAGCAAAAATCAAAATTCATTTCTTATAAATAAATCTTAGAGAGCGTATACTGGTCTTCAATTAGTATATGATGATGTTTATGGTCCCATAAGTATTTAGTCCTTTAATGGAAGTTGATATTTTTTTGTTATTAATCAATGATTATAGTTGAATAAGTTAAGTCTATTATCTAAAATTCAATATAAAATTTTTGAGAATTTTAAGCTGTTGGTAGAAAAGCAACGTGGGTGTTCTATAAGGTACTTCGTTTATATTGAATTTACCTCCAAAGAATTTGATATTTTTTATGAAGAAAATGTCATTTGTAGAGAGTTGTCAACATCATATACGTCAAAGAAAAAATAGAGGGGTTGAGCAAAAAAAAATCAAACGGTGGTTGAAAGGGCTAAAAGTATAATGACAATCAACAGTCTTCCAAAGAAGTTTTAGGTAGAAGGTGTGGCACAAACAATGTATGTTCTCGACTTCTCACCGAAAAAGGTAGTTATGAACCAAACCCCATTTGAAGCTTGGAAGGTAGGAAGTTAAGGGTAAGACACTTGAAATTTTTTACCCGTTTAGCGTACGCTTTGAGTACTTATTTCCATGAACTTGATGAATAATTAGAGAAATGGATTTTATTGGCCATATTCCTGATCGTGAGTTTGTTGTGTGTAAGTTTTAATATTAATCCTTGATAATTCTTAAGCACATGGTTCATTAACGTAGTACCAAAGGTGCCGATCCCACGAGAAGGGAGTTAATCTAATCCTAAAAACTAAGGCCAAAAACAATAACAGAAATTCAAGTTGCACGAAACTAATGCGAGAATTTAATTCAATCAGTCAAATTAAAAATCAAATATGAAATACCAATTACCAAGTAATTGCAACACACCTAAGAATTAATCGAACGGAATTATCAATTAAGAGAGAGGGAATTTTACCTATCCTTAATGCTAACCTAACTGACTATAAATTATTAGATTGTTAGTTCTAGACTATCCTAGGGTTGATTACTCTCTCTCGAGTTATAACCATTAACCCTAAATTATAAACCCTAATCAGATTATGGGGTGTAATTTCTCAATTTACAACTTATCCAAAACCCTAATTAGTTCTGAAGTTCTCTAAATAACTATCAGAAACCTATGCAAGATCTCTCTTTGCATAATTTCTCAATCAAATTCAATTCTTGTTTTATTAAATCACTTAACTCTCATTAGTCCAATTTAATCGTTTTTCATTCGATTCACCCTCTTAGTTTATTACCGAATTATGCAATCGCATAATTAAACCACAACAAATTCAATAAACACATAAACAATCAGATTTCCATTAATTCAAGAATAAAATTCAGAAGGTGAGTTTAAAACATCGTCAACATTCTAGATCATATCATCAACTGTTCAATTCAATTCTACACAATAATAAAACTGAAAATAAACAAGAAATATAATCTGAATGAATGATGGAAGGTACCGACGATAGGAAACGTCTGGATCTAGGAAGTACGTTGAGTCAGCCTCTTCTCCTCTTTTCTCTTCCTCTATTTCTCGATGATTTCTCTCTAGGATTTCTCAAGGTGGCTAATGCAAAAGCTCTTTCCTGCCTCTTTTCTTGTTTTTTGAATATCCTCTTGTGTTATGAGTAGCCATAGTCTTTTTTTAGGGTCTGAAAGGTCCAAAAAATCCCTCGAAACTTGACGTTTTTGAGTGTTTATGCGTGTAGCACCCCACTATCGTAAGACCCGAATCTGACATCGATGGTGATATCCGAGTCCGTGCCCCGCTAGGGTGGCATGCTAAAGCACTCAATCATTCAAAAGTTGGTATAAATTTGTTTTTGAAATCAATAAAATATTTTGAAACCACAAATATAATATACGAAAATCGATACTCAAATTGGGCCCACATTCACTCATAAACATTTTCAATTAACACAAAACTATCAACAAAATTTTCAATAGCCATTTGGGCTCTTTCATGAATACAAAACACTTGAATCATTTCGGAGTACCAATTTATACAAAAAGTTGTGGAATATACATTTCAATAAAAAATAAAGAAATACAATGTAGACGCGAACTGAGCTCGACCTCTATCCTTTACTTGAATGCTGTAGGTATACTCCCGTTGGTCTAACAGGGTATTCTTCTGAGTCCTAAAAATTATTTGCAAATTTTGGGTGAGTTTTGCGAACTCAATGAGTGACCATCATCGATGGCTCACCCATTCACATAACACATAGTTCATACATCTCACTCTATTTGACATTTCACATTATTTCACATTCAATACACTTAATCATTCATATTATGCATATGTAATGCACATGAGACTCACTTTCCATTTGTTACTTTGTTGTAACCGAGTGCCTAAACTATCCCATATAGGGCTCATTGATAACTGTCCCTTATCTAGGGTTCATTAAACGTTGAGCCTGAGGCTCTGAATCACTTTTGAGCTCGAGGTTCATTTTCACTCGTCGAGCTTTAAGCTCTAATCGTTGGCTACTCTGGTCACAACTGCCATTATATTTCATGCATTCATGCAATGGAATGCATCACTGACATTTCATATCCCATTCAATCACTTTTTCATATCATCGGACCTTAGTCCGACATTTATCATTAGAGCTGAGAATTCACACTTTCATTCCTATGCAAATGCACATTTAACACACATTTATCAATCACCTTAAGTACACATAGTTCATCTAATTCACATTCAAGTAGCACTTTAATATCCAATTCAAACATCACAATCATCAGACCTTCTGTCCGAAAACTAACATAAGCAATCATATTCACATAATCACTCAATAGTCATATAATACAAAATTTCAAATAACAAATAATAAAGTGAGATCATCTCAGTCTACTCATAGTACACTCCAAAATAGCATTTGCTTCCAAAATTCTGGATACGCTTGTATGCAGATGTTTAACCTGCACATCACAATTTATGCAATGCACAATTCACACACGTTACAAAACTCATTTATGCCCAAATAGTTATATGGGCTATGGACAATGCATGTTCAATGACAATTCCTGGTATATGTTCTAAATCAAATATTAAGCTCATTCCCATTTATAATTCATATGTGTCTAATCGAACTTAGATTTACACTTCGTTTGTACATGATCATTCTAAATTCTCCTTTCAATCTTTACCCTTTTCATAAGCTCACACTTCAAGAACACTTGGTTACTCTATATCATAACTCAATTTCTCATCATCTCTTTTCTAACCTCACATGATCTCATAACATCCAATTACCATTTATAATTTAGCAATTCAAACATATACACACACTTAGGCACATCGCCCATTTACATAATAACCATAAATATATTAACTACCTAGTTTGCTTGCAAAATTCCAAGTCAAGATTACCTTTCCCTTTATTCTTGGGTAAGATTCTCTTGGTTTCCTAAAACAAACCAAATCTCATTCAATAGGAATCCACTTTAAAATCTCACAATGAAAAATCTCTAAAATTGATTCTAGAATACTCGTCTAAACTTCATGGACTAGAATCCTTCCAAAAATCCAAAAGATTCAAAATGCTCTTACCTTGATTCTTCACCAATTGAAGAGATCTTTAGCTCAAATGGAAGCTCTTTTCTTTCTTTTCCTTTTTCTTTTCTTGAACAACTTCAAAATCTCTCTTGAAGGCTAAGGAAATTAAAACCCTGGCTTGCTTTCTCTTCTTCTCTCTTTCATTTTTTCATGTTTTCTCTCTCTTATCTCTTTTCTCATCCACGCATTTTGTTCTCTAGAATCTTCTCATTCAAGTTTTCTCCTTTATTTTTTCTTCCAATTATGCCCTTAATGATTGAGAATTGTCCAATTTGCCCTTCTGTTTACGCCTTATGTCTTTTGTGCTTAAATGTCTTGCCAACAATACCCTTGAACAATCTAACATAATGCTTTTCTTTCCAGAAAAATGTCCCCCACTGTCTTAAGTTTTTAATGCCACCAAAATCATTCAATTTGGTTCAGTGATTCAAAAGATATACTTCAAACATTTTTTGACTACTTTTGTCTAGAACAGTATACTATATACAACTTCCGTCTAGAATTTAAACATCTTAAAGACTGAATTAGATTCCAATTTCCTCATACCATTTGTCGTTTCATGTCTCTAGTTTACCACAAATCAGAAATCATCTCATTTGGAGCTCTACCGATCTAGAAATCATCAAAATACTGAAGTATGTTCAGTGGAACAACACCAGTTTAATTTTGTTTCATCTTACTTTTGCTTCGTCTTACTTTGCTTCATCTTACTTTTGCTTCGTCTTACTTTGCTTCGTCTTACTTTTGCATCGTCTTACTTTTGCTTCGTCTTACTTTTGCTTCATCTTACTTTGCTTCGTCTTACTTTTGCTTCATCTTACTTTTTACTCTCCAGCATTGCCACTTATAAAGATCATAACTTTTGACTCAAATGTCCAAAATTTCCATACTATATACCGTTGGAAAGATAAAAGAAAGATCTACAACTTTCAAGAAGGCAACTTTGCCAAAATCTCTCTAGATCAATCCCAAATTTTCCCTATTATCACTCTTTCAACTCCCTCTACTTCTCATTTTCAATAAAATCACATTTAAAAACAATCATTCCCAGAAGTTGTCAATGAATGTATGTACCACTTTTTTATGTGCAACATTCAATATTTATGTGCATATACACTAACATTATGCATGAGCAAGAAAATACATTTCCTTAATCTCTCTTTGAGCTCACATGTACTGAAATTTCGGGCCCTAACTCTTAATATGGGGACAGGATGATACAATTCTCCCCCTTAATAAATTTCGTCCCCGAAATTCTCATCTGATTAATCTATACGATAGAGGTATTAATTCCTCATATTCTTCTCCATCTCCCATATACTTCATCACTCAAATACTCTCTTCCAAATGACCACAACTGATAACTTAATAGGTCCTTCAATCACTGATTCAACTATCACACTATCTTGGCTATTTCATCGGTATATTTTAGATTACTTACCAACTTTTATTTTGTATGCTGTCAATCTATCTCTGTCGATCATGTCATTATTTAGTAACCTATTCACATATCACATATTATGAATCTAGGACCTCTTTCACTAGTAACACTAACCCATAATAATTTTTCATACAAACCAATTCATATAGCTTAACTTATCCTTTCTCCAAATCTAAGCACACCTTGCTAAGGTGGTACTCACAAAAACACTTCATCTCTCCTTTGACAATTCACTTCTCTTCAGTGTTAATACATTCAACTGTTATGTTCGTTTCACTATATTCTCTAAATCCGGTGTTGCTCCACCTAACTTATTTATCTTTCATAAGTCACTTTTACTCTTATTTCTGATTCATCTCACTCATCACCCGTAACCCGAATCAATTATGGTCTTTGACCATTTTTAGACACTCTTCATTTCAATGTAAGGGTGAACAACCCCTTACTGTCATACAATGCCTCATAAAGTACTGTAATAATGTCACTATGATAAAAATTGTTATGCCTGAAATCACTTTTAACTAGGCCTCAATCTCATATTCCTATGAACTCAAAAATATAAGCTTCAAGCATATCACAACAGTTAGAGCTGTTGGTAATTCAAACATGTAATCACTCAGTCCTACATTCTTAGCCCTCAATTGCCCCTTTCGATGTGTTCCTGGGGATGTACATTATAGGTTGTTACCGCACTTCCCTAATAATCTCTTTACTCAATCATACTTATCAGGTACACATACTTCTTATTTCAACCACCAAACATTATTCTTCCGATTCCACTCAAAAGTTCAGATTCGTTTTCAATTTTTCTGTGGGACACATAATTCTAAATCCTTAGCTTTTAGGCTTTCTTACTTCTTTCCAGAAAAATTGATATAAAATACCCTTCATTTTGCCCTATATTCCATTCAACATTTTTTTTGCACTCTTCATTGAACTAGATTTGGTAACCTCAATATCTGAATTTGCACTATTTCATTATAGAATTGTCTATTCAATGTGTCAGATTACATACTACCTTTACCAATATAGCACTCATCTGTACATTCCTTTCAATCTCAATAATTTCATCAAAGTTACATAATTTGTACATTCCAAAAATGACTTTGCATATCTAATGTCTCCAAGACATCAAAACAATTTCTATCATGGCACTTCTAAACCATGTATCAAAATCAACTCATAAGACTTTAATTGTCTCATGCATAACAAAAACCACTTTTTTACAATTACAACAGATTGCATCTTAATCTCTGATGTGAAACTTCATTATATACTGCATAATCTCCAAATCCAAATGATATTATTATCATCAGTGCCATATTCCTCAAATATTCAAAACGTCCCTGTTTACTTTTCAAACACACTCAAAATACCATTAATGATCATAGTCACTAATTGATACAATTTTGCTTGGATCACTTAAATATTCAATATTATAATGCTATTGGGGTATTATTAACTCCAACAGATATCACTCAAATTTATCCTTGTGTTATAATTAATTCTTGCAATTCCTTAAGTGACTAATTCCTCAATTAAGGTGGTATTATCTCATGTCATTTTCAGTCTCCCACTTGACTTCTTGTCTCTAATGATTTTCTCTTTTCATTCGATTTCCTTTAATTCACATCAACTTATTCAAATGCCTATTCAATCGTACTAGTCCCTTCACACATTTTCAATTTATTTGAATACTTCACTTTGCGTGTTGGTATCACTTCCTCATATTCAATTTGTATTTCCCGAACATGTTTTCATCGAATATAATGTAGACCTATATTCTCCTCACATTTGCAATAGGGTCACCCCGAATTTAAAATCCACTCACGTAGTTGGATACTTTACATTAAACAAAATGCATACACTCTCAGTAGCATTTTCCACTTCCTATGCCTAAGTCTAACTTGGGATATAATTCCATTATTCACTTTTGATTTATTACATATTCGTTTTCGATTTGTTTCTTCATTGATCACTCTTAAATTGAATTGTTTGCTCAACTCAACCCAATTCAGGGAAATTCTTCTTTGAAATAAGATTTCTTTCTACAATCATCAATACTGTTTATGGAATCCTTATCAATCAACTATTTTTCATAATTACTTATCAGTCATTCTTTATACCTCAAGAAGATCAATTTCAACTATACATAATATCTCAATAGGATCAATTTATGTCATAGCTTACATGATCAGAACATCCCTTGTAACGAAGCTCGATGAGGCACTAAACAATTCCATTTACTCTAATACATTGGCATAATTCACCAAAACGATTACATCTTATCTAGAGATGTATTTATGTAGATTCACCAATTAGTAGCTTATACTAAGGATACTTTAATCCCATTCAATTCTAGATAACTCTTCTCCTTTTGTACCAGTTCTTGATCATGGGGATCATGCCATAATCGTATCCTTCTTCTTTTTTCTCAAATTCATCACATATGGTAACATCATTAACAATCTCAATTTCTTCCCAATCGATCACTACAAGTACTCTTACGCTAACTCATCTTGAACTTTGAACGATAGGAACTATGATTGACACTTATTCAATAAGTCACCGATTACTTCCTATATCATCTCCATGCATATTATTCACATAAGCTTAATAGTTTCACTGGTCATGGTGATCCCACTATTAGATGTGCACTCACAATGGCAAATCAACCTAAACTCAATAACTTTATCATATATCGTTATCATCATCTCATCTTCCAATTGTCATTTATTTCATCTCACACATATATATATATACTCAATCAATTTATAATTGTAGGGGTATAACCCATAAGAATCTTAAATCTCCATTCCACAGATATATTCTCATACTGAATCATAAACTCTTATATCGATAATCACACAACCATTTTAAGTCCAAGTTCAACCTTTCAAGGTCATATCAACTTGGCTTATACACTTTAATCTCATCATTTATACTTATATCCTTATTTTTCCTCAAACAATCCATGACAATGTATTAAGATTTATATCCCCTTCGAGGACATATCACCAGAACGTAATATCAATTTCATATTCAATAATACATCCACCGATATAATTACACTGAATCTTTATCTGTTATATCCCTCTATATACTATTTCTCTTCCCATATATATATATATATATATATCCTCAACCAATCCATAATTTTCGATGCATAATCATTATGAATTTTCGGTCTCAAATTTTCCCTAATATCCCCTTATACTGAATTACAAACTCTTATCACAATACTCGTATAACCATTTTGGTTCCAATTTCATCCTTTTATGATTATAACAATTTTTATGATTTCATTTCCTTCTGCCTATACACTTTAGTCCCCTTGTTACTCATATTCTCATTTTCCTCAATCAATCCATAACAATATACCTATTCATACCTATATCACCTTCAAGGGTACATATCCCCATTGTGGTGAACTGTTATTTATCATACAAAACCAGATGCTATTTCTCATTTCCGAAAGGTCCATAAACCTTTATTTTCTCACATTCTGTCATATCATCAATTTTCTCAATGTTTCTAACCACGCAGACTCTTAAGGAAATGCTCATGCATGTGACTCATACTAGGGATTAGTTGTCGCTGTTTGCTATGACATGACTAATATGCATGTAACTTGACACATATTTTATAATGCCCATATAAGATAGTACTTCTAGGATTTGATACCATATAAATGTAGCACCCCACTCCCGCAAGACCCGAACCCGACATCAATGGTGATATCCGAGTCTGTGCCCCGGGAGGGTGGCATGCTAGAGCACTCAATTATTCAAAAATCGGTATAAATTTTTTTAAAATCAATAACATATTTTGAAACCACAAACATAATATACGAAAATCGATACTTAAATTGGGCCCACATTCACTCATAAACATTTTCAATTAACACAAAACTATCAACAAAATTTTCAATTGCCATTTGGGCCCTTTCATGAATACAAAACAATTTGGGCCCTTTCATGAATACAAAACAAAATTTATACAAAAAGTTGCGGAACATACATTTCAATACAAAATAGAGAAATGCAATGCGGACGCGAACTGATCCTGACCTTTATCCTTCACTTGAATGCTGTAGGTATACTCTCATTGGCCTAACGGGGTGTTCTTCTAAGTCCTGAAAATATTTACAAATTTTGGGTGAGTTTTGTGAACTCAATGAGTGACCATCATCGATGGCTCACCCAGTCACAAAACACATAGTTCACATATCTCACTCTATTTCACATTTCACATTCAATACACTTAATCATTCATATTATGCAAATGTAATGCACATAAGACTCACATTCCATTTGTTACTTTGTTGTGACCGAGTGCCTAAACTATTCCATATAGGGCTCATTGATAACTGTCCCTTAACCAGGGCTCATTAAACGTTGAGCCTGAGGCTCTGAATCACTTTTGAGCTCGAGGCTCATTTTCACTCGTTGAGCTTTAAGCTCTGATCGTTGGCTACTCTGGTCACAACTGCCATTATATTTCATGCATTCATGCAATGGAATGCATCCCTAACATTTGCATATCCCATTCAATCACTTTTTCATATCATCAGCCCGGCATTAATCGTTAGAGTTGAGAATTCAAACTTTCATTATGCAAATGCACATTTAGCACACATTTATCAATCAAATTAAGTACACATAGTTCATCCAATTCACATTCAAGTAGCACTTCAATATCCAATTCAAACATCACAATCATCGGACCTTCTTCCCGAAAACTAACATAAGCAATCATATCCACATAATCATTCAATAGTCATATAATACAAAATTTTAATAAAGTGAGACCATCTCGATCTACTCACAATACGCTCCAAAATATCATTAGCTTCCAAATTCTGGATATGCCTGTATGCAGATGTTTAACTTGCACATCACAATTTATGCAATACACAATTCACACCTGCTACAAAACTCATTTATGCACAAATAGTTATATGGGCTATGTACAATGCATGTTCAATGACAATTCCTGGTATATGTTCTAAATCGCATATTAAGCTCATTCCCATTTCATAATTCATATGTGTCTAATCGAACTTAGATTTACACTTCATTTGTACATGATCATTCTAAATTCTCCTTTCAATCTTTACCCTTTTCATAAGCTCACACTTCAAGAACACTTGGTCGCTCTATATCATAACTCAATTTGTCGTCATCTCTTTTCTAACCTCACATGATCTCATAATATCCAATTCCCATTCATAATTTAGTAATTCAAATATATAAACACACTTAGGCACATCACTCATTTACATAATAACCATAAATATATTACCCACCTAGTTTGCTTGCAAAATTTCAAGTCAAGATTATCTTTCCCCTTGTTCTTGGCTAGGATTCTCTTGGTTTCCTAAAACAAACCAAATCTCATTTAATAGGAATCCACTTAAAAATTCAACAATGAAAAATTTCTAAAATTGATTCTAGAATACTCGAACCCAAGCATTTTCTAAACTTCATAGACTAAAATCCTTCCAAAAATCCAAAAGATTCAAAATGCTTTTACCTTGATTCTTCACCAATTGAAGAGATCTTTAGCTCAAATGAAAGCTTTTTTTCTTTCTCTTCCTTTTTCTCTTCTCGAACAACTTCAAAATCTCTTTTGAAGGCTAAGGAAATTAAAACCCTAGCTTGCTTTCTCTTCTTCTCTCCTTCATTCTTTTTCATGTTTTCTCTCTCTTTTCTCTTTTCTCATCCATGCATTTTGTTCTTTAGAATCTTCTCATTCACGTTTTCTCATTTACTTTTTCTTCCAATTATGCCCGTAACGATTGAGAATTGTCCAATTTGCCCTTCCATTTATGCCTTATGTCTTTTGTGCTTAAATGTCTTGCCAAATATACCGTTGAACAATTTAACATAATTCTTTTTTTTCCAGAAAAATGTCCCCCACTGTCTTAAGTTTCTAATGCCACCAAAATCATTCAATTTGGTTCAGTGATTCAAAAGATATATTTCAAACATTTCTGGACTGTTTTTGTCCAAAACAGTATACTATACACAACTTCCGTCTGGAATTTAAACATCTTAAAGACTGAATTAGATTCCAATTTCTTCATACCATTTGTAGCTCCATGTCTCTAGTTTATCAAAAATCAGAAATCATCTCATTTGGAGCTCTACCGATCCAGAAATCATCAAAATACTGAAGTATGTTCACTAGAATAACACCAGTTTATAATATTTAAGAGTACACACGCTGCACCTGCCCACGTTTTTCACTCAATCTTTCTCAATTATTTTCATATGGATATTATTTTTAGTGGAGCTGTAGAGCAATGTCTTACGAGTCCAATGGTTCAAGAATCAAGTCAATTGGGTGTCTAGAGAAGAAGTTATGGCCTAAAGAATCCAATATGTTTTTATCCTCAATCATACTAAACATGTTTCGAAGAAACAGCCATAACTTTCTCTAGAAATTTCTGATTAAGACGTTCTTTGGATGGTTTGAAAGAGGACTTCAAGAGCTATAACTTACATGAAGATCTCGAAGACAAATTCTATTTTCTGCAGTTTCTTCCTTCAGACTTTTGTATCTTCTTACTTTTGCATCTTCTTACTTTGCTTCGTCTTACTTTGTATCGTCTTACTTTGCTTCCGTCTTACTTTGCTTTTTCTTACTTTTGTTTCGCCTTACTTTTCTTTATCTTACTTTTGCTTCGTCTTACTTTTGCTTCGTCTTACTTTGCTTCGTCTTATTTTTGCTTCGTCTTACTTTGCTTCGTCTTACTTTTGCTTCGTCTTACTTTTTACTCTCCAGTATTGCCACTTATAAAGATCATAACTTTTGACTCAAATGTCTAAAATTTCCATACTATACACTATTGGAAAGATAAAGGAAATATCTACAACTTTCAAGAAGGCAACTTTGCCAAAATCTCTCTAGATCAATCCCAAATTTTCCCTATTATCACTCTTTCAACTCCCTCTTCTTCTCATTTTCAATAAAATCACATTTAAAACAATCATACCCATAAGTTTTCAATGAATGTACCACTTTTTTTATGTGCAACATTCAATATTTTTGTGCATATACACTAACATTATGCATGAACAAGAAAATACATTTCCTTAATCTCTCTTTGAGTTCACATGTACTGAAATTTTGGGCCCTAACCCTTAATATGGGGACAGGATGATACAATTCTCCCCCTTAATAAATTTCGTCCTCGAAATTCTCATCTGATTAATCAATACGATAGAGGTATTAATTCCTCATATGCTTCTCCATCTCCCATATACTTCACCACTCAAATACTCTCTTCCAAATGACCACAGCTGATAACTCAATAGGTCCTTCAAAGATTGCTTTTATCCAAAACAGTATACTATATTCAACTTCCGTCTGGAATTTAAACCTATTAAAGACAAAATTAGATTCCAATTTCTTCATACCATTTGTAGTTCCATGTCTTTAGTTTACCACAAATAAGAAATCATCTCATTTGGAGCTCTACCGATCCATAAATCATCAAAATACTGAAGTATGTTCAGTGGAATAACACCAGTTTATAATATTTAAGAGTACACACACTGCACCTGTCCCACATTTTTCACTCAATCTTTCTCACTTCATTTCAGATGTCTATAATTTTGGTGGAGATGTAGAGCAATGTCTTACGAGTCCAATGGTTTAAGAATCAAGTCATTTGGGTGTCTAGAGAAGAAGTTATGGCCTAAAGAATCCAATCTGTTTTTATCCTCAATCATACTAAACATGTTTTAGGGAAACCGCCATAACTTTCTCTAGAAATTTCTGATTAAGGTGTTCTTTGGATGGTTCGAAAGAAGACTTCAAGAACTATAACTTTTATGAAGATCTCGAAGACAAATTCTATCTTCTCCACTTTCTTCCTTAAGACTTTTGTATCTTCTTACTTTTGCATCTTCTTACTTTGCTTCGTCTTACTTTTCTTCATCTTACTTTTGCTTCATCTTACTTTTGCTTCGTCTTACTTTTTCTTCGTCTTACTTTTGCTTCGTCTTACTTTTGCTTCGTCTTACTTTTGCTTCGTCTTACTTTGCTTCGTCTTACTTTTGCTTCGTCTTACTTTTGCTTCGTCTTACTTTGCTTCGTCTTACTTTTACTTCGTCTTACTTTGCTTCGTCTAACTTTTGTTTCGTCTTACTTTTTACTCTCCAGCATCTCCGCTTATAAAGATCATAACTTTTGACTCAAATGTCCAAAATTTCCATACTATATACCGTTGGAAAGATAAAAGAAAAATCTACAACTTTCAAGAGGCAACTTTGCGAAAATCTCTCTAGATCAATCCCAAATTTTCCCTAACTTCCAAAGATGAATTTTACATTCATCCACCCATTGTACTGCACCCAATTCTCAACTTCATGAAATTTTGAGGCACTTAGAGAGAGAATTAAAATTCGATGTCTTCATAAGAAATGTAGCCATATGTTTCTCGTTTAATCCAAATTAAGAATCATCTCATTTGGATAACTAGAGAAAACATTATGGCTAACAGACCGAAGCACACTCAGTGAACATTTTCCAAATCAACGACCACTTTTGTTTCCAAATCTTTCCTTATCACAACTCATACCAAAATCACTCTTTCAACTCCATCTACTTCTTATTTTCAATAAAATCACATTTAAAAACAATCATACCTAGAAGTTGTTAATGAATGCATATATCACTTTTTTTATGTGCAACATTCAATATTTATGTGCATATACACTAACATTATGCATGAGCAAGAAAATTCATTTTCTTAATCTCTCTTTGAGCTCACATGTACTGAAATTTTGGGTCCTAACCCTTACTATGGGGACAGGATGTTACAACGCATTTACCCTACGCAGGCCATGATCATGGGCCATGTCCTGGGCTTCTGTCACAATCGTGACATGTAGGCCACGATTGGGGGCCAACTATGGTGCTTCTATCGCTATCGTGGCCTGTTATGCCACGATCGTGGGCTTTTGTTTTTGTCTGAATGTCTCTCAAACTTTTTCATTCTTCGATGTTGACCTTGAAATACTAGCAATGACATCAAGGTACCTTAAAAACATAACATTTAAGCTTAAAAGCTTGTACTAACCCATAAAATACTTAAAACACAAATAATTAACAACTAACACAATTTCTAACCTAAACATATACTAAATGATTGAATTAATGACTAAACACATATCAAACTATACCCTAAAACAGGATGCAATTTACACTTATCAACATCCCCACACTTAAACGTTTGCTTGTCCTCAAGCAAATAAAATAATAAACACATAAAAATTGCAAAGCATATAATGTAGTAATGATATGATGGCTTCAACTTCATGAAATAAATTTAACTTTAAACACAATCATTCAAGCTGTTCTAAATCATTAACATACAAAATTTGTGTCTAGGAACTCTGGACTAAATATACATATTTAATCAAAACCCGAATGTCAAGTCATTCACCCTTTTCAATTATACACACACATTAATAATTATTTGGTCTTTCAAACTCTGCAACTATTTCTAAGTACGTTTTCGTGAAAAGTCAAGCTATTAACAAGTTTGGTAGGTTTTTATTAGAAATTTTTTTATTTACTTTTTGTGAACATGGACCTAGTCTTTTACAAGGAGGCAAACATTGGTGATGAATTTCGATTCGGTTACTCGACTAAGTCATGTTTTTGTTAAGCTGCTTGGTTGGAATGTCATTATAGCCTTTTGACGCGGAGACACACATTTGTGATGCGTGTCGACTCGGTTACTCAGCTACATCACGTTCTTACTGGCTACTGGCTCTATTCATAACCTAAAGGCCAACAGAATAGTTATTTATTTAAAATTAACAAACACACATTTTTTTATATGTTCAATGCCTACCTTGTTGCCTTAGCTACTTGCTTTCATGAAAAATACTAGCAAAGCTACTTTAGTTTAAAGACCTAAAATTATGAATGAATGTGACAATTTAAAGGGTGATAAACTAACACTAAATCCTAATTAACTTGCATATTTAGCTAAAGAATCCATATTACTAATTTCACGAGCTAATGACTCTTCTCAACCTAGGAGATTATGTTCAAAATTAAATTAATTTCAATCCATCTAATCCATTGACACTTTCATATAATTCACAATATGCAACGGAAACAACATATCATACCATATGCAAAATTCATACTTAAAACAGAACACACAACCCTCCCTACACTTGAATAATACATTGTCCTCTATGTGAGAAGGAAGAAAATAAACAAACATGGAAGATAGAAGCATAAAATAAAAATAAAGACTAAATTTAAAATAAAAGGGTTAGAAACAGAGCCTCATGGTGATGGAGGCGAGGATGGTGTCGGAGGTGGCAGTTGGACACCTTGAGCCTCGAAATATCAATGAATCCGACATATATCCCAGCTCTGATGTTGTTGTGTTCAGACCATCTCCTTAATCCTTCTAGAGTTCTCTGTAAGTGTATCTATAACTACCTTGGTGTTGGCGAAGATTGTATCGAGCACTTTTGTTGGATCCTGATTTGTTTTAAATTTTACTTATCCTTTATGTATTTATTTATTTATGTTTGTTTATTGGTTTAATCGTTATTTTTATGGGGTCATTAATTAGAAATTTGAGGGAAGGATTAGAAATTGAAATTAGAAGGAAGTGTTAGAGATTAAGTTAGCTTAAGTAGTTAGTAGAGCCATAAAAGTCAAACAAGGGTAAAATGGGAATATCCAAGTAAGTGAAGGGCAAAATGGAGAATGACTAATCAAAAGGGCTTGAATTAATGAATAGAAGGGAGAGTGTCGTTATAAACCAAAGAGGAGAAGAAAAGAGAGAAAATGTGAGAGAGAAGAGAAGGAGAAGAAAAATCGAAAAAGCTAGGGAAAGAAGAGAAGAATCAAGCTTCTTAAAGTAAGTTCTTCATCTTTTCTTCTTGTTTATTGAAGAAATGAGTTGTGTTGTGCGTGATGAAGTTGAGAGAGAGAAAAGGTATGTTTGTGTTGGGAATGATTGGAGGAAGAAGATGGGTTTCTAAGATAGGTTTTGGGTTTTCTAACCTATATGGACTATGAGTAGGTTAAGTTTGAGCTTGATTTATGTTAATTCCATTTTCTTTATGATTATGGAAATTTGGGGGGGATTTCCATTTGAATTGGAATTAAATGAGAATTTTGGTTGTGTTAGGAAATCAAGAACACCCTACCCAAGAGCAAGAGGAAGGGCACAATTGAATTTGGATTTTCAAGATTATAAGGTGGGTAATTTATTTATAGTTATTGTGTAATGAGCAAAATGCATTGTGTGTGTATTGTGTGCTAAATGGCTTGCTTGAAATGTTGTGATGTGGAAATTGCATCATAATGTATGACATTTGATAAGAATTGAATTGTGAGCATGATTATGCTATGCCTTGTATTATGGCATTTTGATTAAATGGAAAGAAGAAAAATCATGAGAATATGAACTTGTGATTGATTGAATTGAGCATAAGATTTGATTGTGTTTGGGCGAGAGAGGAATCGTTTCGTAGTCACGTGCTCGTCGACATAAAGCCTTCTCCTGGTTGCCCACTTATGGCCCATGAGATCCGAAAAGTAGACTCGTCTTGTTCACAGGGTAAACTTTAATTTCTTCATTTTATTCCACAGAACCCTTGAGCCAATTATGTGTGCATTTGCATTTTGATGTTCTAAGTTATGATGACATTTTGAGTGTTATGCTTCGATGTGAGTTACATCCAATATGTCCTATGTGATGATATTTTGAATTATGAAATGTGAATTGAAATTGTAAACGTTGAACTTTCATTGCGAAGTGTATGCCTATATGAATGTTTATATATATATATATATATACATTTGATTGTGTGGCTCATCTCCAATGGCTATAAATATCTTAGCCATTGAGCTGTGTAGCTCAACACCAATATTTTTTTCACGACTCAGGTGCAAATCGAGAAAATCAGTGATCCTTGCAAGGCATTTGGATACTCCAAGCTAGCTAGGCGTCTTTTGTATTAAGTTAGTAACATTTGGCTAGCTTTATAAGAATATCAAACATTGAGCATCCATATGTATTTGTATTAAGCTACTGATGAGCGTGTTGATATGTAATTAAAGCTAAGCTTAAATTGTGTTTAGTTTTGTTAATGAGATATGATTACTTTTGCTTATGATTTTCCAAGTTTTATATTGCATTTCATACTTCAGGTCTTTTATAAGGATAAAATTAGTGTTCTAACTTCTGGGGAAAATCTAGAATAATCTAGGTTGGATTAGATAAAGTTGTCTTCTAGAAAGTGGTAGCTAATCTTTTTTAGCTTTCCAACGGTGCATTGTCTTAGTTTGCATCGTCTTAATTTGCATCGTCTTAGTTTATATCGTCTTAGTTTGCATCGTCTTAGTTTGTATCTTCTTAGTTTACATTGTCTTAGTTTGCATCGTCTTAGTAGTTTGCATCGTCTTAGTAGTTTGTATCGTCTTAGATTGCATCGTCTTAGTTTGTATCTTCTTAGTTTTGTGCATCTTCTTATGCATTGTCCATCTTATATCTTCTGTTCCATTTTTGATCCTTTTAGAGGTCGAATCTCGCTTCGAGTTCTTCATAAAAGTTGTAGATCTCGAAGTCCTCTTCCAAAATGTCTAAACACGAAAACAGTTTGACATTTGTAGCAAAAGTTATGGCAATTGCGCCAAGAGATGTATAATATGAGTAAGGACATAAACATGATGGATTCTTTTGGCCATAACTTCTTCACCCGACCTCCAAATGAAGTGATTCTTAACCAATGGATTTCTAACACGTTTTTCTACCTTTCCACAAAAATTGATAGCCTTTGATGTTGAATTTCAAAATATGGATAAAAGCAAGTGGGGTTCATTGGAATGACCCTACAAGGAAACCCGGTTACGCTTTTTGACTCCGAATCGGATAGTTGGACTTCGGGAATGGGGCCCAACAACTTTCTTCCAGCCAGGTTCTTCTATGTCTTCTTCTTCTTTGGACTCCTCACTAGTTGAGTCCTCTTCTGCTTGTTGAGGTGACACTGTGCTAAAACTCGCCTGACTAACCTTGATCTTCACATGAGACTTTTTGGCTAATGTCCTGGAGTTCAATGTTATGGGACTTAAGGAATTCATCACACCTTAAATAATGGTGAATTAGAAAATCTGAGAGGTAGACGATTACACCACTACAATCCATGCCATAGTACTCAGCAATGGCAGAAACCAAATAGCCCATACCCAAATTGTTGCTCCTCTTCTGTAGAGTCACAACAATACCATTAAGCATATGTGTAGAGGTGCATACTAGGATGTTGTGATCCATGCACCACAACAGAAAAGTTCCTTTGTTGAGCATGCACCACAACAGAAAAAGTTCTTTTGTTGAGCACTTATTGGTTTTTTATTTGTCAAAAACCAATTGACACATGAATTTATGCAATAACAAGTGCTCATGGGTTCATATGATGTTGTTGTGGGCATTCTTAGAATCGAATTGCTCTAACCCAATGAGTTCATTCCAATACCGAAAAGCACAAAAATCATCATGCTGATCTATAATGGAAGATTCGAGGAACCCACAAATATCACACATGATTTCAATATTTAGTTTATAAGTTTGTCCCCGAAACCTAAACCACGTTTCCTTAAGCTTACTAGGTTCGTAATAAAGAGAAGTGAAGAATTCGAGAGTGAGCTCTTGGTAGACAGGATATTGGAAGTGTATAAACTTCATCCACTGAATTCTTTCTAGATTATTTACCCTATCTCGCAATTCTAGCCTATCAAGCATATCAAAATCAAAATATTTCAGGACTACTATTTGTTTAACATTAAGGATTGGAAATGAATACCTTCCTCCTCTGTGTAGATTGGGAAGGGTGCTTCAAAATCCGCTACCCTGTTCCTTCTCCCTTGTCCTAAGACTTGATTTCATCCCGATGATTGGTTGCGCTTCATTGACTATTTAATGCGTGACATACTAGCTTGCAAGTAGGTGGAAGTTGGAATAAAGTGGAAATTGGAATTTGGTTAGGGAGAAGTGAGAGTGTTTGGAGGTTCTAATTTAGAGAGATAAAGTTAAAATGAAAGTGAGTGAAAAAAAATGAAGTGTGACATGAATATATAGGTGAAGGAAGGGTAAAATGGTAAAAATTTAGCTGAATTTCGCTTGGAAAATTTTACCATGCCTCATGCCACAAAAATGGTAAAAATTTAGCTGAAATTCACGTAAACAATTTTACCCTACCACAGGCCACGATTTTTTCACCAATTTCTGATTTTTTTCTTCTTTTATCCTTCTACACATTCTCGATATCACTTCATAACTCTTTTATAGCTCTTTCACCTCTCTTTTGCTTACTTCCTCGATCATCTATCTTATGTCGAAGTCCTATGCCTTCCTGACCTATTTGGAAATGAAATAACCTAAACAGTTAGAAAACATGCTATAATCTACACCCTTCAACATCCCAACACTTAAACCTTTGCTTGTCCTTAAGCAAAACTAAAAATACAAATAATCAAGACACATAAACATATAAGCACACAATCATGCAACATGCAATAATGGTACAATGACATCAAATCTCATGGAATTAACTTAACCTTAAACATCAACCACTTAAAAATTGTCAACATCCCTTTCATGTTTAAGTGCTTTGATTTGAATATGTGTATCAATCAAAATATTACACCTTATTTATATACCTATGGCACTTGTAAACATGCATTTATTATTATTGATTAATTAAAAAGGAAAATTATCATAAAGTAACTTTTTATGAAAATTCTTGCTACTTTTAAAAGATCTCTAGGTTTAATTTTATTGCAAGTACCATCTTTATAGATTTTCTTTAATGATCACCTAGCCTTTTAATGTGAAGGAAAATAGCTTATCGTGATTGTCCCCTGGTTACTCAATTAGGTTACATTTTTATTTAGCTTGGTTGAGACAAACATTTTTGTCATGAATGCCCTAGTTACTCAGCTATATCACAACTCTCAACTAAAGACCAACTCTATTCTTAATCCACTTTTCTTAAAAAGGGCCATCAAAATAGTAATTTTATTTAACATTTTTTTACATTTAATTTCTTAGCCTACATCATTTCTTCTTTTTCAATCACTTTTATGATACTAATGATGCTAACCAATTTATTTGAATGTAATTATGAATGTATACAAACATATGCTATAAAGTGAAAGAATAGGTGTCATATCCTAATTAACAAGCATATTCATGCTGAAGATACTTAAAAAACAAAATTCATAAGTTAATATGCCTTTACAATTTAAATGACCACGTTAAAAGTAAGCCAATTCCCTTCAATTTATGCTATTGACACATTCACACATCATGTAATAAAATAGCCACATTATGCCAACCTAATCAAAACTAACATAAAGCAAATGCCAATTGTACACACAAATGGCATTCTAATGAATAATCTTCCCCACATTTGAACAAAACATTATCCACAGTGTGAGAAACAAAACAATACAAATAATAAAAAATAATAATAAAGAATAAGTTAGAGCAAGAATACCTATGGCGATTGAGGAGATGATGGTGTTAGCGATGGATTCTAAACACCTTGAATAGTAAAATATTTGACTACATTCTTCGTGTCATATTGCTATTGATGCTGATGGCACATGAACTTCATTTGGGCCTCTATGGTGTCCAGGCGACCCTCTATACGCTTGTTATTTTCCATCATTTAGATAAACACCTTCTCCCATTCTTCCTCCAAGGATTCTTCACTGGATGAGACTTCTTGTTGGTGCTGTTTCAGAGAAGAACTAAAGCTCATCTGTTTAGTCTTATGATTCACTTATGATTTTGAGCTGATCTCTCAGAGTTCCAAACTATGTCAGCTTAAGATTTTTGCTTAGCTTAAATGCATATGATTTAACATTCTAGAAAGACAATGGTCAGTCCATCAATAGAAACACCATGAAATTGAGCTAGCACAGTAACATGGAAACCCATGCCTAGATAGCTACTTTTCTTATTAAGACAAGTAACTATTTTTTGGAAAATGTGGGTGGATGTACAAACTTTATTTTAATATCCATGCACCAAAGGATAAATAAATCTTTCGATAACATTTGTTACATTGAGTTTTTGCAAAAACAATTTCACGCATAAATTTATATAGTAACAAATATTCAAGATTAAGAATAACATTATTTTGTGTATTTTTTAAAAGTAAATCCATCTAACCCCATTAATTTTTTCCAATATTGGTCAACAAGAAAATTTCCATGTTATTTTGGAAAACCACAAATTTCTTCCATAATATCATAATTCACATTATAAGGGTTTCCATACAATCTAAACCAAAAATATCTAACTTTCGTGACTCAAAATATAAAGTCGTGTAAAATTGAAGGGTTAATTCCTTATACACAAACAAATCAAAATGAATGAATTTGTCCCATTGAATTTTTTCCCTCAAAGTCTCAATTTTTCTTTTCAAATCTAGATTTTCTAAGATTGTAAAATCAAGATAACGTGGGGCAGTAACAATTCTTCAATGAAGGGTTTAGAACTTTTTACCTTCTTCTTTCGAGAAGATAAAAAAAGGTGATTCAAAATCCTTAGCCAAGTCATGTCCACCATCACCCAACACTTTTTTCTTTTCCTTTCGATGTTGAACATTTTGCGATTTGATTGATTCTTGGAACCATGTTGAGTCTATAACTTGTAAAACAACCACGAAAACATATAATACCCAAAAACATGGAAGAGAAAATTGTAGAGAAATCTTGCAAAACCCACTCAAAAGATGTGATTTTTTGTGGAAATCACAAGATTTGTGTAAAAGGAATGATAATCTAGGTGAAAGATGAAAGAAAATATTGAAAAACCAAGTGCATGTGAAGAGATTTGAGAGAAAGTAGAGAGATATGAAGATGAATGTAAGTTTAGAGAGAGCATACGAGAGATGAAAGAAGAGAAAATAAGTATTTAAAAGGGTAGGGTTAGAAAAGAAGGGAAAACTAAAGTTTTGTGAATGTGACTCATGAGTTGAAGTTTTTTCATGCCTTCCCCATGATCATGACAAAGAGGCCCCTTACTCGTTGTACACGATCATGAGACCTCCCATGATCGTGGAATTGTTGGAATTCTCCACCTTGACCACTTTTTTCCTCGATTGACCTCATATATCCCCTGGAACTTGTTCCCTAACCTGTAATAACTTCAAAAATATGAGATTCAATAATCAAAATCACTCCAAACATATTAAAATAAGAAACTTATATGCAAGAATTCACAAAAAAACCTAACTATCATAACATGTTAATTTATGGTCATTAGCTTGACCATTCATCATCCAAATCTTGTTTAATGAAATGAAAGAAAAGAAATTACTTCCCTTTCTTGTGAAAAGACTCCTCTGAGATACGATTTACATCTTCTTTCATTCACTTTGAAGTTTTCCTTATTATAATTCTACGATTATAAAACTCCATGCTCAAATATGCAGGTTTCTTTGAAAGGCCTAGTCCACTATGATTTGAGGCTTTTCAGAAACAACTTTAGTTTTAAATTAAATAATAAAATCGCATCTCCTACTTTGAACACCTTTTTCTTAATATGAGAATCATGTCATTTCGTAAAATTTTCCTTATACAACTTGGCATTCTTATAAGCATTAGATTGAACTTTATTGAGCTCCTCTAACTGTAAAAAGCTTTTCCTACTCGTTTGCTTCCAATCAAAATTTAAGGCTTTTGTAGCCCAATATGCTCTATGCTTTAACTCCATGGATAGGTTACCATAAACAAGCTGAAATGGAGTCATACCAATTAGTTCTTGATGGGGGTTTGATAGGTGATCGACTCTTTGTTTCGATCTAAAGATCAATCCCTTGGAAACCGAATCAAAAATAATTTAATTCCAAGGATTGCAATATAGGATGCAGCCTTAGGTCGTCTCACTTAATTGGAACCTAACGAAAAAAGTTTTAACCTAGCCTAATTGTCAAAAATGCTAACAAATTGATAAAAAGGGGGTTGGATCGTTGATAGAAATTAAAAAATTTAACTAAATTAAAGGAGAATGTATAAAAAGTATTTTTTTGGATTTTTGGGAAATTGGAAGTTCAAAATTCAAACAATAATCGAATGAGATAAAGTCCTCTTGAAAACAA
>JAOQMR010000006.1:15701474-15711604 GCA_027563865.1 Erythroxylum pelleterianum | reverse complement strand
AGACAATGAATTTGCGATTATGACTGGTAATTTCTCATTTGGCTCAAGGAAAACATATTTCAAAGAGGTAGGTAATGGCTTCAATTCGAGCTCGGGAGGTCGTAAAATGGAAGGGATTAACTTATGGAGCTCAAGAGAGAAAAGGTCACCACCTATCTCGGGACAGCTTAAAGAAGGGATAGAAGACTGCTTCTGGATTTCGAGCGAACATAAAGCAAGATTGTAGGACTTATCTTGCGGATCCTCATCAGAGTTCAAATTTTTAGAGACAACCTTAAGCATATTGACTCCAAGGAGAGAGTAGTCCTCATGGGGGTATTTCATGGCTTCGTACATGTTGAAGCTGACTGTGTGGTCACCCACTTCCATGGTAATCTTTCCTTCCATCATATTGATGTTAGTACTCGTTGTCCGCAGAAAGGGTCGCCCAAGAATAAGAGAAGTGTCCTGCACCACTTTAGTGGACATGTCCAGAACATAAAAATCGACAGGAAACACTAAACCTTTAACTTCGACCAAGATGTCCTCGATAATTCCCACAGGATGCCGAAAGGATCTATCAACCAACTGTAACACTACCGAAGTAGGTTTAATGCTTTTAACTCTAAGGGCTTCATAAACAGACTTCGACATCACATTGATAGCCGCTCCCAAATCTAGCAACGCTCTTCCAATCGTCATATTTCCTATGACACAAGGAATGGTGAACGATCCAGGGTCTTGACATTTTACTGGGATCTAGGGCTTGAACAAAGCCGACACATTTGAGCTCACCTGGACTCTTTCATTCGGCCTAAACTTTCTCTTGTTAGTGCACAAGTCTTTCAGATACTTGGCATAGGCCGGCACTCTCTTAACCAGGTCCAGTAGGGGCACATTTACTTCAACCTTTCCAAACAAGTCAATTACTTCCTGCTCATGCTTGAGCTCATTTACCTTCTTGCTCATCAGGTAAGAGTTTGGAAAGGGAAGGTCCTTCAGATTGACTTCCCTATTGACGACTGTACTTCCGCCCAACTTGTCCTTTTCAGCTCTTGCTCTCGGATTGCTTGATGTTTCTTTTCGCAACTTCTCTTCTTGCTCACTCTCGGATCTCACATCCTGCTTTTCCTTAATTTGAGGCGCATCTTCAACCTCAACTTCTTCAGTGCACTCTTGATAGGATTGAATTTTCTTATGCATTTATATGTGATTTCAATCCTATTTTTATAGATAAAATGCTTAATTTGTGTTCAATTTGTGTTGACTGTTAAATTGGATACATTGAAATATTTTTGAGACTAAAAAGACAAAATTTTCTAAAACAAATTGGAGCACAATTTTGCATTTAGTTAAAGGCACAAAAAAAATATAAAAAATAAAAAAAATTCAAAAGAAGGAAAACGTTGGCCAAGCTGTGCGTTGCGTTAATAAACACATGCCAGCGTTTTATTCAAACGCTGAACATGCGTTGAAAAACGCTGGCGTTTTGTTCAAACGCTGGAGCTGTGCATTTTTTTACGCACAGCTCATGCGTTTCAATAGGAGCAAGGGTTTTAGTGAGGTTTTTAAATTAAAAAGTCAAAAAAAAGCAGAGGAATAAAGAGAGTGTCGTTACTGATAGGAGATATTGAGTCATTGTCTTCTAGGAACGGGAGGAGTGAGCAAAAGGGTTTGAGTGAGGCTTTTGATCTGGGAGTCGATACAGGCATTTTTCGGGGAGTATGAGAGAGCATAGAGAGTTGTGCCGGCAGAGAAAAGCTGTTAAATACAAACACTGCCGACACTGATCATTTTTTTATTATTGGCTTATAATTCATGGAACAGTGTTGAGATGGCTTTAAAATTATCACATCAACTTTTGGCTAAGGAGAATGTCGGCATATGAAGGTTTTAAAAGGGATGAACTGATTGTTATTTTGTTTTGTCATTTTACAGTGGCGGCAAGAGACATACACGAAGACCAAAGCACACAAACATGGAGCAAGGGACAGTAGCTGGATGAGACGATAATGAAGTATTAAAAACACTGGAGAGACACAGAAGGGGCTAAGATTAAACAGTCGGCACAAGGAGAAAATGAAGAACAAAAGCATCTAGATTTTTGGAAGGGTCTTAGTTCATGAAGCTTAAGAAATGAATAGGTCTAAGTATTCTAGAATTAATTCTAGTGAATATGCATTGTAGGATTTAAATTGAATTCCTATTGAATGGGAATTTTGCCAATTTTAAAGGGAATCAAGAAAGGCAAGAGGAGCAAGAGGAGAGGCACTTTTAAGTAAGTATTCCAGCAATGAATTCAGGTGGGTTGTATGTTTATAATAGAGTTAATGAGCCACTAATGTTTTTTTTAAATCAAGAGAATTAAATGATTTCAATTGTTTTATAATTGTTGCTTGATTACTATTTGAATGATTTGAGAAATCTTTATATGTTCGGTATATGAATTTTGTTGACGAATTTCAAAATAAAGATGGAGATGCATTGAAACATTTTATGTTATTCCTTGAAAAATGTCATGGCATTTTGTATATTAAAAAAAGAAGAAAAAGCATGAGAATGGATATATGTGATGAATTGAATTGAGAATGAATATGTGCTTTTGTATGGGCAAGAGAGGAACCATTTTGTTCGTCACGTGCACATTGACAAGAGCCTTCTCCCGGCTGCCCGCTTGTGGCATATGAGATCTGAAGAAAAAGGACACATTTTGTTTATAGTGTAAACTTCAGTTTTGGCATTTCGTTCCATAGAACCCTCGAGCTATTTGTTTGTGCATTGCATCTTTGAATTGTCAAGTATGGTGCATAATTGAGTGCTATGCTTTGACGGTTTAATGTATATGCTACATTTATGTGATGATATTTTAACTATGAGTTTTGAGCTAAAATTGTGAATTTGGATGAGAATTTGAGAACTGTGCGTTTTATGAATTCAATATGAATTTTCTAAGACAAATGAACATTTCAATGATTTTGCTTATTCTCCATTATAAACATGTTACCACGAGCTTTTAAGCTTACCCCCCATTTCTTCCCTTCTCCAAGTGATGAGTAAGAGATCGAGTGAGCTAGAGTCAAGGCATCACTCCAAATTTTCTTATGTTGTATTTTGAGTTAGTTTTTGGAAAACACAAGACTTTGTTCACATTTTAAGAACTATTGGTTTATGTATCTTTTGGATTTTGATATCGATGATGTAATATGGCTTGAAATGTCATTAAAGCTTTGTAAAACTCTTTCTTTTGAGGTTAATGAAATATAAATTGTGTATGGATGAGGTTGAGTTGAAATTAGGCATACTTGAGGAATTTATTGATTTGACATGATAGATTTTGAATATGAATTTTTGTTATATATATAAGTGAGTTGAGTTATGGAAAAAGAAAGAGAAGAAATTGTGAAGAAAGAGAATTTGTTGTAGGTAATGAATTGAATGAGTAGAGATTAGAGAGTTTGATAAAATAATGTGGATAGTTGAACTATTATGAAATGATGTTTCATTAGAGGAAGTGAATCTGGGACAACTTGGGGTGAAAGTAAGGCTAGGATAGATGGAGAAACCTTTGGGAAGGCTATTGAGTGAGTTTTGACGGCCTCGAGACTTCACCGCAGCGAACTTGTCCCGAAAGGTCTCTTTGGATTCACTTCTATATTTTTGCCACGGCGAGCCCGCCTTTGCTCCCTCAAAAAGTTTTCCCTCCTAATCCAGTGTTTTTGGCTCTAGAGTTGGGCTCCGAAAACGGGGTCCAACAGAAATAAAATAAAGATAGAATGTTCCTAAGTCTTCAACCTTGATAAACCTCAAATTCATTGGTAACTCACTTATCAATTGTTTATTTATTTGGTTTTGCTATTTTTTTTAGTTATTTATTTTATTTTAAATCAATTTATTAGTACCTTAGATAATGTTCTTATTCAAGTTTCTGGGTATCTATAGTCCTTATGGGAATGATACCTTTTGATACTACAAGATACTAATTTGTATACTTGCAGTATTGAGAGTTTTATTATTACATAAAACTTGTTCAACACATACAATCATAGGTGGCTATAATTTGAAACGTGAACTATATAGGTAAGATGATGACAGTATCTCACATTTATTCTTTTAATGACAAAATAACATAGAAATTCCTTTCTGCCACCATCGTGACTTGGGAGTCATGATGTGACCTATATCATCCAACCTCCATCTTCTTCATTCCTCAATTTCCTAGTTTCCATCACTAACAAACACACCAAACACCTCATGAAACATAAAATTACGATCCAATTCTTGCTCTAAACCAAACAAACATTTAGAATACATATTAATATAATTCTAAGCCTATAACCATGATAATCATCTAAGAAATACTTTAAAACACACTTAAACATCTAATAAAACATAGGATAATATACACCTATCAACATCGTCATGCTTAAACCTTTGCTTGTCCTCAAACAAAACTAAAAACATAAACAAACAAAACACAAAAACATATCAACATAGATTCATGCAATAATACAATAATGTTACAATGGAATCAAATCTTATGGACTTAACTTAACCTCATTCACAAATCATTCAAAATGTGTCGACACACTAACTTATTCCTTTTATGATTAAGTTATTTTAAGTTAATATATATATATATATATATATCAATAAAAAAATTAACGCCCTATTTTGACACCTATGGCCTTTATAAGCATGCATTTATAATTATTAATCAATTAAGAATGCAAACTATCACTAAGGAACCTTTCATGAAAATTATTGTTATTTTTAAAAGATCAATAGGTTTATTCATTGTAACACTATATTTTTTTTATAGATTTTCTTGAATGATAACCTATTCTTTTGACGTGAAAGCAAACTCCTTGTCATAAATATATTTTTTTTATAGATTTTCTTGAATGATAACCTATTCTTTTGACGTGAAAGCAAACTCCTTGTCATAAATATCTCCCAGTTACTCAACTAAATCCTTTTTTATTTATCTTGGTTAGAGCATCATTGTAGCCATTTGATGGGAAGACAAATATTTTGTCGTGAATGCCTCCAGTTACTCAGCTATATTGTATAGCTCTCAACTAGTTACCAACTTTATTCTTAACCCAATTTTCTTAAAAAAAAGGACTAGCAGGAAAGTTATTTATTTAACAAACTTTTTTATTTTTTGTTTTTTTAACTTTAGCCTACCTCATTTCTTTTTAGTTAATCAGTCTTATGACAGTGTCTGATAATGCTAACCAATTCTATTGACTATAATTATAAATGTATACAAACAAATTTCCTAAGGTGAAAGAGTAGGTATCATATCCTAATTAACATACTATTCATTCCAAAGACACTTAAAACACAAAATTCACAAGTTACTATGCCTTTACAATTTAAATGACCATGTACAAAGCTAAACTATTTCCATTCAAATTCACATAATGCACACATATGTAACAAAATGTTTACACTATGTCAACCTAATAAAAAACTATACAATTGTAAAATTCACGCACAATTACTATATACAAATGCAAAATTCATAGATATATGATATGCGGTTGCACATACATCCCCAAACTTGAACAACACATTGTCCTTAATGTGGAAAACAAACAATACAAATAACAATAAATACAAAGTTATAGCAAGAATACTTATGATGCTTTGGTGGTAATGGTATGGTGATTGAATATGGAAACACTTTATGCCCTTAAATTCCAACAATCCAATTCCCTACAAAATAAACATAAAAAATAAAAATAACAAAATACCAATAAAATAAAATAAAAAATAAAACTTATCATAATTATTAGGTTACTTCCCAAGTAGCACTTCTTTTAAGTCATCAGCTTAATGTACTCTTCATGTTTAAGCTCAACTAGGGTCTATAATGAGTGGCTTGCTTCCACCTTTGTTGCCCAATTTTAGTTTAGTAACCTATAAATAAGCTACATGTTGTAATATAATTAGAAGGGCATAATTAGTCAAATTAAGAATTCCAAGTAAGTTCAGTAATGCCTTTTTAAGTAACAAACTGTCAATAAAATAGGGAATAACAAAAGTCCTTGAATCTTCAATTGAATCCAACAATTTGTCCTTTAAGAAGGTGAATTGCTCTTCTTTCGTAATCACCCTCCTTTCCTCTTCTTTATTTGCTTCTTAAATAGAGACTTTCGTATCTTCTTTACACTCTGTGTCCTTTTTCATCCGTTCCTCGTTTTCTTCTTCTTCCTTTAAAGATTCAACTACATCAATTCTCCTAAAAGAATTTCCTTCCTTTAGATTCTTTAACACCTTATTCATATTTGTTAGCCCCCGAATTTTTTTCTTTAATTAAGCATGATTTAAATGAATTATGAGGTTATGATGGATTAATTTTGGAATTAATTACTATGTCAAGGTTAGTAGGATTTTATTTCAAGGGTTAATGAAATTAAAATGCTAAGGTAATAAGAATATTCAATGGTAGTTTTAGAAGATCACTTAAGTTTAGAAAGACATAAGCTTATAAGGAAGGGCAAATTGGGAAGAAGGAATTGTTGTCTTGCACTTGAGAAGAGAAAAACTTGAGTAAGGAGTGAAAGAAAGAGGAAGTGAATTTTCGATGGTTGAGAGAAAAAAAGAAAGTTGAGCTAGGGTTTCATTTTATCTAAGTTTTCTAGAGAGATTTTAAGGTTATGTAAGAAGGGAAAAAGTTAGAGGAAGATAAGAGTTTCCATTTGAACCAATAATCTCTTCATTTGGTGAAGATTTAAGGTAAGTTTGATTTTAAATCCTTTGGATTTATGGAAGGGTTTTGGTTTATGAAACTTAGGAAAATGCATGGGTTTAAGTTTTCTTTAAACAATTTTATTGAATATGCTTTGTGGGTTTTCAATTTTGCAACCCTATTGAAGTTGGGAATTTTGCCTATGAAAAGGGAATCAAGAAAGGCAAGAGGAGCAAGAAGAGAGGCACATTTGAGCATGTTATAAGCAAGGAATTCAAGGTGAGTTACATTTTTATAATTAAGTAATAAGCCATTAATGTCTCTTTCAAGGAATGGAAATAAATGATTTCAACTACTTTTTAAATGTGCATTTATTGCTCTTTGAATGCTTTGAGAATGTGCTACTTGTTTAGTATATGAATTGTGCTTTGAATTATGAAATGAAAAATGAAAATAATTTTTGAAAGGATAGGAAGTTTATGAAATCAAGTTTCCAAAATGTGCTATTTGGGCAAACTGTATTTAATTCATGAATTACATGTTATGTGGGTTTGGTGTAGTTCATTCAAGTACGTCACGTGCACGTTGACCAAGTTAATGGCTTCTCCTGCCTGCCCACTAGTGGCACGGAGCTCCTTCATAGACTCCCTCAAGTTTACGACTATATAGGACCATTATGTAGAATTATGTAGTTCTTCATGTTTATGGATCTACCCAAACCATTTTGATGTGTTTATGTGCTCATGATATGTTGACAAGAATGATGCATGCATGATTTGCATTAATGTGAATTTTTACAATGGAAATGATTATTTCAATAGTTTTGCTTGTTACCGGTTATAAAATTGTTTTCACGAGTTTCAAGCTCACCCCTCCCATTCCGTCCCATCTTCAGGTGAGGAGCAAGAGATCGAGTAGTCAAGGGTTATGGCATCACTTCACTTTTGAAATGTTTTAGTATTTTTAAGCTAGTTTTGTAAAATAAGGCTTTAGTCACATTTTGAGCAAATTCTAGTTTATGTAAACTTTGTAATTTTTAGATTATGATTGTATTTGTGGCTCGAAATGCCCATTAACGTTTTGTAAAATTCTTATTTTTTTTATTAAGGAGATATGTTGGCGTTTTGTCCATGACTATCCAAGTCTTTTCATTGCATGTTCAAGTTTTTCATAGGTGTAAAAATTGTGTTCTAACTTCGGGGGTGATACTGCATAGGAGGTATATATATATATGTGTGTGCGTGTGTGTGTGTGTATGTGTGTGTGTGTGTATATATAAGGATGAGTCATTTGAGTTGAGAATTGGGAGTTTAATACGACCAAATTGGTAACTGAATGTTTAAGGAGTGATATCGCATTAGAAGAAGCAAATTTTGAAAGAGTATGAGTTAAAGGGATGTTAGAATGGATGTAGAACCCACTGGAGATGCTTTAGAGATTGTAGTTAGTGATTTAGAACTTTAGGTGATGTGAGGAAGACCTGTAAGAATCCCTCCGTCTGAGTCAAAGCTCAGCTTTGACTGCATATGAGTTAAAGTTGCTGATTGAATCCATCGTCTGAATTAACTTTGGTTGAATTCATCATCTGATTCAGCTTGGCTGAATCCCTCTGTCTGAGTCAAAGCTCAGCTTTGACTGCTTATGAGTCAAAACTCAGTTTTGGCTGAATCCATCGTCTGATTCTTTGATTGAATCCCTTCGTTTGCGTCTTGCTCTAAAGTGTGTACTTCGTCTGCGTCTTGCTCAAACGCGTGTACTTCGTATTTGTCTTGCTTAGACGCGTGTACTTTGTCTGCACCTTGCTTAGATGCGTCTGATCCATTTGATCCGTCTGATCCATCTGTGACTTAAACATAGAGGATGAAGACAATAGTTATAGAAGTTAGTATTGGTTTGAACAACATAGAGAAATTGCAAATTGAACAGTCGTATTTCTTTTGACCATAACTTCTTCTCTAGACGTCCGAATGGGATGAGTTTTGATTTGGACTAAATGAGAGACATAGGGCTACAAATTTTATGAAGAAATCAAATTGTAATTCTGGTTCATGATTCCGAATGTTGGGCTACGGAAATGAGGTCCAACAATATTGAATTTCACTTGATCATCACCAATCCAAAGGATAAGGTTGTTTTTATCGACATCTACCAAAGCTCATCTAGTGTTCAAAAATGGTATACCAAGAATTAGTGGATAGCTTCGATCCTCTTGAAAGTCTAGCACAACGAAATGCAAATGATTGATAAACTTGTCCACTTTTATAGGCACACCCTCCACCACGCCAAATGGTTTCTTTGTTGATTGATCCACCAACTGAATAAGCATAGAAGTTGGCTTCACATCTCCTAGCTCCAATTTCCTAAAAATCGAAAAAGGGATAAGGTTTATTATTGGACCCCGTTTCCAAAGTCCAACATTCGGATTCATAAAAGCATGGAGGACTCATTACTAATAACTTACCGATCAAAATTGGGAAACTTCCGATTGGAATTTTAGACCAGCTTCTTCAGAAAATATGTTCCCCATTGTCTTACGATTCTAACGCCACCAAAAATGCGCAATTTGGTATAGAAATGAAGAAGTATTGGCCTAAACACTTTCTGCTCTTACAAAACCTAGACTGAAAACTATCACCAACTTCGCTTCAGATATTGAAAATCTTAGGGGCTGAATTGAAATCTGACTTCTTCATAATATTTGTAGATCCATGTCTCTAGTTTAATTTGAAACAAAAAGTCAACTTAATCGGAGCTCTATAGATCAAGATATTGCCAAATTACTGAAGCATGTTCAGAAAATATCCAACTCATAACCTTTTAACCAATCCTCTCAATTTGATTTAATCCATCTTTTTCAATTTAATATCAAAACCTATAAATTTGGTATGGAGAGATAGAGGAATGTCTTAAAAAGCCAACGCTTCAAAAATAGGGTCAATCGGGGGTCGAACGGAAAAGTTATAAGTAAAAAAAGTGAAAGAGGGTCTGCTGAGCCGGCGAACCGCGACGCATACGCCCGGCTCGCGACCACGCTCGTGAAGAGCCATTTCGCGATCACAAGCCAGGCTGCTGCTGCTCCGATTTTTCTCTTTTTTTTTAAAGCAGAATTTCAAAAAATTTATAAATTTTTGCCTAGAACTCCAAATTTGACAAACTTGGTATCAATGGAAAGCTAACAAAAAGCTCTACAATTTTCACGAAGAACTTATGAACCAAAACAGCCTCCAAAAAGGTCAAAATTTCATTTCAAGTTAGCTGTCCAAAAAAATGTCATCCTAACAGTGCCAGAACTTCTAAAAATCATATCTTTTTGTAGGAAAATCCCGGTCCATGTATCATATACACGGGGTGCGGAAAATAAAAATTTTTGTTGCCGAGACCTTCCCGAAAGCCAGGATCTATGTGTCTGTATGCAAACTCAAACCTAAATAGCCAATAGAGACTATCTCTAAAG
>JAOQMR010000006.1:15682852-15701374 GCA_027563865.1 Erythroxylum pelleterianum | reverse complement strand
GAAAACCAAATCCCTAACTTAGAAATCCCAAAATCCATTTGATTTCATCTTTCTCTTCTTTCTTCCTTCATTTCCAATACAAACCCTAACCTCCATTTAATCCCCTTCTTGAATCTAGCATAAGAAAGATGAAAGCTTACCTTAAAAGCTTGATTTCCTCTTCTTTTTCTTCTTCTTTCTTCTTCTCTCTAAGTTTCCAACAATCTTCCTCTTTTCCTCTCCTTTGTTCACGGTTTTTTTCTCTCTTCTTTTGGTTTCTACGACAACTCCTAGCTTCTTCTTTTAATTTAAAACACCAAAGCCTATTCTTCCTATTATACCCTTCACTTACAAGGACTTTCCTATTTTGCCCTTATTTGTCTTATATGTCTCTACACTTCCATCTAACACCACCTAACTTAATTCTAATTCTAATTTCTAATTCCTATTCAACCTTGCTAATTTAAAGACTCAAAATAAAAATGAATTAAAATAAATAAAAAATAAAAAATAATTAAATCAAAATAAAGAATAAATAAATAAATAAATAAAAATTTGGGGCCCAACATTTATACTTACGCTTAAGTCACATAAGCATTTAAAAAGCTCTAAATTACCAACTACACAGGGTGTAGTAAAACTCCCCTAGATATATTAACTGTGAGGGCAAGTGATTGGTAATTAAGGAGCTACAACTTTTCGTCATGGCTACCATCGGATTATCATCCCTAGTACGCTTTCTTACTAATATGTCTTTAAGAAACTTTGTGAACATGGGTGTGCTTTTTGAAGCTTCCACAAAGGGTAAGGTAATTTACAATTTCTTCAGCTTTTCTACGAACTTTAAAATTTTTTTATCTAATTGGTTCTTCTGAAGCCTTTATGGGAATGGTATTTTTGGTGGGTTAAGCGAAGGAGGAACGTAGGAAAGGTCCTTATTCTTTTCTTCATCCTTTTTCTTCTTTTCTTGGTCATCTACAAGGTGGGGTTCAGCTTTTTTTCTACTGGTTCTTTAAACTGCTTCCCACTCCTAAGTGTGATAGACTTAAATTCCCTTATTGGATTTACTTTCATGTTGCTCAGAAGGCTTCCCACACTTCTCGTAGAGAATTCATTGGCAAGCTAGCCTATTTGAACCTTTAGGTTGAGAATATAAAATGCATGATCTTTCACTACTTGCTCAAATTTTCCTTCTATACTTGTACGCTTGTCTATGAGCTTGTCCAATTTTGAATCTCATGAATTAGATTCATCTTGTTTAAATTTTGGTAGGTATTGAGTTCCTATTTATGTCATTGCATTATTAGACCAAAAGAAATCTAGGTGGTTCTGCCACCACAAATTGTATGTGTTTAAGGAAGGGTGATTATTTCCCCAACCAAATTATGCACCATTGAAGTTGTATTGCTACACATTGTTTTTTCTACTAGGAACCAATCAATTATGATATGGCTTTCTTATTTGCATAGGTTGCATGCGTGCTAAATTGCTTTGAATGGAGAGAAAGTGGCAACTGTCTGGTTGTTCAATTGTTTGGTGAGGTTATCTATCATAGCCTACAATGTTGTCACTAAATTTGCAACAATTATTTCTTTTGGATCCTAGAAGGTTGACTATTTTTTAATTCATTTCAGTGTCAATATAACTACTGTTCGCTATCTCTTCTTATAAATTGTGTGTCGCTTGCACTGATGGTTGTGAAATTCTTTGATGATAGGCGTTGAACCCTAGCCTCATAAAGTCCATCAAGGTCCTTTGCTCTTTGTGATTTATTTCCTCCACTTTTGTTCTTTCTATCTCTTTGTGGCATTTAACTCTTTAAATTCCTCATTCTTGCCTTCTGATGTCTAGACTGATGTCTTTTCTACCTTGTGCTTAAACTTTCTTTTTTTAATTTCTTTGGATTAGGTACCTCAATCACACAAAAAAGGGTAATGATTCCTTAAATTAAAGGAATTCAAACTGTCCTAATACTAAAATCATCGACAACGATGCCAAAAACTTATTGACTAAGTTTTATATCTAATAAAACTCTCAATACCTGCAATTATACAAATCATATCTTATAGTATCGAATGGTATCGATCCCACAAGGAAATAGATAAAACTAATTGAACCTAATTTTGCCTAAGGTATTAGAATGTAATTTGAGTGAAAAAAAATAATAGAAATTAAAACAATTAAATAAACTAAGCAAATAACAAGTGAGTTGCCAAATTAAATTAAAGTTGATTAACGATGAAAGCTTAGGATTTATTCTTTCATTATTTTGTTCCTTAACTATTATCGATCCAATTAGGTGTTGATCCTAGAATTCCTAAGGGATTGATCACTATCCCTCAAGACCTAATCAATTAACCCTAATTGAATTTAAATTTTCAAATTTTGCAACCTCTCTGTTCACAAAACTTCCTAACATTTTCAATTAGATTTGAAGTTATCTATTGGATAATCAAGTTCTCACACAAGATCTCTCTTTAGATGATCTTCAATTTGATAATTGCGTGACTTATTAAATTGCCAAATCTCATTGCACAACCTAATTTGATTACTTTTGATTCACTATCTCGATTTGTTGTCAAAGTACGAGCATGCATAATTATCACAACACCATAATTTTATATTAAATCAATAAAGATCAAAGTCCAAAATAAATTTGGAATAAACCCTAATATGGAAATTAGAAAGTCCTAAATGTAATAAGCATTTGGGAATTCAGTTTACACATCAAGTTTGATGAAAATAATAAGAGAAAAAGAAGAAAAACTCAATCTGAAGATTGATCTGGAAAACTGGAATTCCTGGGCACTCTCTTGATCTCCTTCATTTGATCCACTTTTGTATGATGCCTGCTACGTTTTTTGTATCTTTCACATTCCTAAATAGTAGTTTAAGGACCTAAGGTTGTTTTTAAGGTTTCCCCACTTCATTCAGTTCCAAAAATACCCTCAAACCCTAAAAGATACGAAAAATGTTGCACCTGGAAAGTGTTGTCACGATCATGGCATAGGTGTCATGATTGTGCTTCTAGAAATTCCTTTCTATCATGAATGTGACCTACTTCATTCATCCTCCAAGTTCTTCATTCTTTAATTTCCTAGTTTCTATCACTAACGAACACATCAAACACCTCATAAAACATAAAATTAAGATCCAATTCTTGCTCTAAATCAAACAACCACTTAGAATACATACAAACATTAATAATAACATAATTCCAAGCCTATACACATAATAATCATCTAAGAAATAATTCAAAACATAGTTGAACATCTAGCAAAAGATAGTATAATATACATCTATCAGTAAACACTTTTGGTATGACAATTGACATTATAAGGGATCCCTATATAAAGTGGAAGAAATACAACAACTAAAGTTGGTGGTGAATTCAGAAACCAAAGTAAGTAGGTTAATCAGAAGTAATCAATGGATATGGCCCTACCATAATAACAAAAGTGCTAAAATCATATTGGATCATATGCCAAACTACCAATAGAGTGAAAAAGATTTAAACCAATGGATAGTTGACAGATTTGGGAATTTCAGCACAAAAGCCTGTAAGCTTCTGCTACAGAAAGATCAAAACACATGGGTAGGATGGACAAATACATATATATATTAGTCCAGCACACTCTTTCATCTTTTGGTTATGAATGAGTGGAGGGCTACTCACAAAAAGATAGATTGAAGTTCCCAGTCAATACCTTAAAATGTGAGTTATGCAATGTAGAATTGGAAAGTCTGGAATATATAATGAACAAATGCAGGTATACTAGGAAAATTTGGAGGGGATTGTAGGCTATTCTAAACATTAACAGTCCAATAAGAGACTATTACTTGGTTAAGGAATAGTAAAATGGAGATCATACAGACTACAAAGAACTTAAGATTAGCTGGGCCTCAATGGTGTACCACATCTAGTAAGAAAGAAACAACAGGATTTTCAAACGAGAGAGCATAAGCACAAAGATGCTATTCCAGGAAATTATATTTCAAAGTAGGCTAGCCTCATTAGTAAGAGGAATAACAGCTAACATTTCCACCAACATGAAGAAGAGATGACCATTGGATTAAACTACCCTGTCTAACCTGATTACTAGATGAAATCAATTATTTTTCGGAAAAAAAATCTTGTCCACACTTCGGAAGAAAAAAATGAAAGAGAGCTAAAAGAATCTTGCATTTGATGATATATATAGATATGTTGTTGGCCTAAATGTTATCATTTTGGACACAACAAATTCATATAGCTTCAAAATTGTATTTCCCTTGATTATATATTTTATTCATAGTTAGCCAGAATTCTAGTACATAAAATAAGGATTAAGAAACAACTATTTATACCTATATTTGGAATAGTATGTACAAAATCCGTACTTATTTCCTTTTCCTTCTTCATCTTGAGAAAAGAAAACAAATAAAGAGATGCAGCTTTATAATATATGGACGGAAAGTATGTTGCATTTTTTCCAGTCTTATACATAGTTATCGAGTTTTCCTTAGGTCCAATTTCATGAATGTCTGCTCATAGTATATCATCACTAAGACATATTAGGATTATAATGAAGAAAAATAATTATAGATTCGATAAATTCCCTTCAACTTAATCCTTGAATTTAGGAAACACTCATGGTCATAAAAAAACTGACCTAATTTTGAATAATCCGTTCTTCACTCTTCGTCTCACATTTTTCTAACTCACTAACGGAATTTTTTCTTAATTTTGGTTCTTTAAACCTTTTAACTGTTCTCCTGCTGTAACAGAACTTTGTATGTCTGATAACCACAGAATGAGGGATGTTTCAGGCTTAAAGGCGACAAGTTTAAAAACACCCTCTTTTCTTGAATTTTAAGCAGATCTTTTTCCTTCCCTAGGGATTATTTGATCTTTGCGTGTTCAGGGTCACAAATAAGAGAGTGACTATTTTGTTCTGATAGAAAAGAACATCTTTTTCGTGTTTTTTTCTGTTCATTCCATCTTTTTTTCCTTCCGTAGAAAGGTTTTGTGAAGCTGCTAGCCAGAAAAATCAAAAAGATATTGCTAAAGTGAAAAAATGGCTAGTGACGGGGGTGATGGAAAGAAAAATAAGAGAATTGCCATCATTGGTGTTTCTTCCTTTCTTCTCGTAGCCATGGTGGTGGCTGTCACAGTCGGTGTTGGTATCAACAACAATGGTGAAGATAAAGAAGATATCAGTGGCAGCAGTCACAAGAGTAGTCAACCCATTTCTGCTTCAGTGAAAGCTATTAAAGCAATATGCCAACCAGCGAGTTATAAGAAGACTTGCGAGGATACCCTCGAAAAATCCGCTGGAAACACCACAGACGTTAAAGAATTGATTCAAATTGCATTTAAGGTGGCAGAAAAGCGCATCAGTGACGTTGCCCAGAAATCTACTGTCCTGCAAGATCTGGAAAAGGACCCTAGAACCCGTGAAGCTCTCCAGGTCTGTAAAGAGCTCATGAACATGTCCATTTCTGAGCTCCAACATTCTTTCCAGAAGATCGGTGATTTTGATCTTACTAAGTTCGATGAACTGATGGCAGATTTAAGGACTTGGCTTAGTGCGGCTGTCACCTATCAAGAAACTTGCTTAGATGGGTTCGAAAACGCAACAACAAACGCTGGAGAGAATATGAAGTCCATAATGAAGACTGCTATGGAGCTTACCAGCAATGGCCTTGACATAGTCTCTGGTCTCTCTTCTGTCTTTACTTCTTTGCAGATTTCAGATTCCAATCGCCGCCTTCTCACCACTGAATCCGACGACGAGTTTCCCGTTCTTGGCCATGATAATTTCCCTGAGTGGGTCGAATTTGGTGCTCGTAAACTTCTTGCTTTGCCTATTACTCAGATAAGGCCTGACCTTGTTGTGGCTAAAGATGGAAGTGGAGACTTCAAAACAATCAAAGAAGCAGTAATGCACATCCCCAAGAGGAAAAATAATGAAACTTTTGTGCTCTATATTAAAGAGGGAATTTACCAAGAGTACATTGAGTTCAACAAGTCGATGCACAATTTGATCGTGATCGGCGATGGGAGTGAAAAGACTCGTATCATAGGAAACAAGAACTACGTCGATGGAACCACCACCTATCATACTGCAACAGTCGGTCCGTTTCCACTCTCAAATCAATACTAGAAACCTAGATAAAATTATTTAATTGATCTGTTTGTCTATAATCACGATCCTGCTGCATGCAGTTGTCGTTGGAGACCACTTCTTGGCCAAGAACATTGGAATCGAGAACACTGCTGGTCCTGAGAAACATCAGGCGGTGGCTATGAGGTGTTCAGGAGATTTCTCTGTTTTCTACAACTGCACATTTGATGGATACCAAGACACACTTTACACACATGCCAAGCGCCAATTCTACCGTGATTGTACCATCTCCGGCACCATTGATTTCGTCTTTGGTGACGCGGTTGCGGGCTTCCAGAACTGCACATTCTTAGTTCGAAAACCCTTGTCTAACCAGCAAAACATAGTGACTGCACAAGGCAGGAAGCAAAGGAGACAACCATCTGCCATTATCATCCAGAACAGCACCATCACTGCACACCCTGATCTGTTCCCAGTTAGGCAACAATTCAAATCGTTCCTTGGACGTCCATGGAAGGAGTTTTCAAGAACCATCATCATGGAATCATTCATTGATGATTTGATCCACCAAGATGGTTGGCTTCCATGGTTTGGAAACTTTGGACTAAAAACTTGCTGGTATACAGAATTTAACAACTATGGTCCTGGTGCTGACAAGAAAGCTAGGGTTACATGGAACGGAATTAAGACCATAACCCGTCAACATGCAATCGATTTCACTCCCGGGAGGTTCCTCCGAGGTGAAACCTGGATCAAGCCAACAGGAGTGCCCTACACTCCATATTTGACAAGACCTTGAACAAAACTAAAATAGATTTTCAAGTGTTTTAAGTCTTCGGATATTTCAAATCTGTACTTTCATTGAATCTTTTCCAGAATACAAATCTGGAAGTAAATTATGGCCTAAATTCTTTACTTGTTAATGAACAATACCATGACATCTTCATTCTAATATAATTTGAGATAATAATAGGCTTCTTGGTTGACTTCATTATTTATTATTATTATTATCATGAAACTTAATTTTTGTTCTTTTTATCTCTTTTTCAATATGATTCATTACATGAAAATTTACTATTGTGGTATAAATGTCCAGTATGTAATAGTATTTATATGAATAAGTTGAGAAAAATTTATAATTGGCATGGAGAGGTATGTCAAGAGTGTTAGCACCTCTATTTATAATAGAATTTTAATCTTTTAGTAATTTAATTGAAATACAATTCAATTTTTAATTGAACTTTAATTATAAATATAATTAATTTTAATTAAATACTAATTAGGTCCCAATAAGAGTTAGTAGCTAACACTAGTCATTATTTATCAAATATCTTATATTTGACTCTAAATTTTCTTAAACTTTACAATTAAGTCTAACTTGGTTAAATTATCTATTCTCTCATTAATTGTTCTTTTTTAGTGTTCCATTAGGATCTTAAATATGTTGACAACTAATTGTGTATTTTTTGAACAATATATCATTTAACTCCATTCACATCATTCCACTTAATGTATAAAGTGAATATAAATGAGAAAAATGCTAAAACCTTTAAAGATTTTCATGCCTCTTATTAAAAGAAATCGAAACACTAAATTTAAACAACATAGAAGCATTTAGAAGCTTGTTTTAAAAGTCACCAAATGTTTTGACACGAGAGTTACTACCTTGTCATGAATACCCCTAATTACTCAACTAGGTCATTATTTCAAATGGCTACCAATATTACTCTCACCTTGACCCTTTTTTTGGCACTTAAGAGCGAGCTTATATTAACTAAATTCAACAAGTATATGACAAATACAACAATAAGGCCTTTAGCATGAGCTAAAACTCCAAGTAGTAAAGCTGGAAAAACAATAATAGTCCACAAACAAGAATTACCAAGAAAGTTTAGTGATCAATGATAGGGATAAGTTAGGCATAATATCACAAGATATAGCTGCAAATTTGATTTTAAGGATGAATTGGTTAGATTAGGCTCAGATTTCACTGTGGAATTCCTAAAGATTTTGATATTTGTTTCCCTTTATACTTTATGCATAAGCAATCCGAGAGTAATTCTAATGAGTCTCTTGTCACCCTTGTTTTCCATGTTAAGGTCGATGGTCCATTAAATAATATTTAGCCAATCAGTTCTGGGAAAAAGTAGGATGAAAAGAGGAAGAAGATAGTTACAATCAATCCGAGAGAAATTCTAAAGATTTTTTTTCACCTTATTTTCATGATAAAATTGATGGCCTAATAAACAATATTTAGTCAATCAATTCTAGGACAGAGTAGACTGAAAATTTAAAGATAGTTTCACATATTTAGGAACTCATAAAGAATAAATGCTCATATATCTCCTACACAACACCATATAGCATATAGTCATTAATGTTTACGGGGAACAAAATCTTATCCTTTGTGCCAGCTATAAGAGAGACTGATAGTAAGAGTATGAATGAGTGGGCTGGGTAATATGTGAATCCTATACAAGGTTAAAAGCTTGCAGTATTGGATGTGAACTTATTAATATATTTGAGTAAAAGGAATTGGAAATTTTGAAGAATCATTTTAGAGTCCATTAAACACAGTCAGAAGATAATGGATCTGGATGTAGTTTGGATGTAACTGAATTATGCTATGAAATCCCCAAGTGAAATGGAATGGCCAATGTCATGAGTTTTTCAGCAGGATGTCATCAACCTTATTGTTGATAAGTATAATAACTTTAAGCGGGTTGAATTCTCCAAGCTAATACAAAGGGCCTAGCCTGTGCCAATTGTTAAACTAGAAGTTAGTAGCTTTTCCATTGAAATTTTTATGCCTAATGTGGGTCTATATGAAGCTTTGGTAAGTAAAATTTGTTAAAAAGTGTAGGAGTGAGTAGGATTGATTATCACTGTCCATATACTCTGATCTTTTTGGATACAAGTGTGGATCCATTTCACCCACAGATTCTCCTTATCAGTATACACTTTCCACAATCTTTTGGCGAAGAGAACCTTAGACATTCTTTTGATTAAGCATAATCCAAGCCCTCAATTCTGCTTAGGAACGCACACTACGACAAAAAATGCTTTAGGCAATAGACAAAAGCATATCTATAAGAACAATTATCGTTACCTTTTTATTAAGGCAATAAAATTCGTATCATTACAAGAATTGGCATCGCAATAAGTATAAGAAAATAAAATCTTTTGATTAGGCAACAAAATAAAAAAGTTTCTTTAAGTTTTGATTAAGGCAATACATTAGTTTCAAATTATAGCAACAATATTAAATAGATATTGCAACACTTTTAGGTCTTTATAAGGCAACAAAATGAATTTTTTAGGAAACAATTTGTAATAATGAAAGCTATAATTTATTCTTTCGTTACCAATATTATTTAATTTAAAATTAAACTCTTATCATTATATTGGCAACATTCATATATACATTAAAAGAAATATAAAGATATTAATGTACATCTTAATTGCGTATGTCTTATCGAATGTAAACAACCAAAAAAGTTGCATTTATATATAATATATAGTCCATAAGGACTTGTAAAATTCAACGTTTAACATATTCAAAATACAAAAGCAAATTACATGTGCTTTTATTATTGCAAAATACAAAAGTGAATTCTACAATCCTCAACAATTGCAAGGAAAATTATATGTTCAACAACTCTTCATCATTTGTAGAATTAGAAGTCAGTGTCAAGCTTCTTCACATCTGTAACTTTTCTCAAAGTCCTTTGGAAGTATAATGTAAAGAACTACATGCATTTCGGCTTCTTGACAGATAGCTACAATCTATGAGCAAATATCTAATTATGATTAAAACAAGATTCTATTCAATATTAGATATATATGGTGGATATATTGAACATTGAGGGTTAAAATTGAATTCTGAGAATTATTACAGACAAATATTCGACAAGATAAATATAAGAGGTTTATGCTTCATTTTGTTCATGCTACATGCTTCTTACAAGCTAATTTGTTGTCAAAAACTAAATAAAATGTTGTAGCTTTTCTCACACTATTCACATTCACTAATAGAAAGATTGATAGCCATATATAATAATTATGCAATAACTACACAATATGAAGAGAAACCCAACTATCCTTAGCAACACTGATTTTATCAAGCCGAAAAACATAGTCTTCCAAGTCCATCTCATCACTTAGATTCATTTCAGAAGTGCAAACCTGTACAAAGAAAATTAATAATTTCATAATCCCAAGTTTTCATAATCTCCAAGCTGCATAAAAGCAGAAAATTAGTCGAGAGTTGCTCAAAGACTACTTTTTAAAGTCAAAAAAGCAAATCCTTTATTACTTTAGCTGCAACTTAACTAACCAAACATTTCTGGAGGCAATAATCACACAAAATTTAATAAACTAAAGTAGTTCTTTAGAGTAACAAGACTCACTAAGTGTCCCTAGGTAAAGGTCCTTATTCCCTATAACCCTTGCCAATCCTAGTTTGCCATCTTCCATGTTGATGAAGCCTTCAAAGTATCGAAACATAAAGATTCAGTAGTTCCTAGTATTGCATCCCTAAGTAGATATTTAATTAATGGTGTGCTAACTGTCTAGAGCCATACTAGACCTAAGTTTAGTTTCCCATTTTCTAGTTTTTGGTCATGTATAGTGGACATTTCATTTTGCTAATATAGCAACTATTTCTTGGTATTTGTTTCCTTGAAAACTAAACTGCTAGATGCTTCCATAAACCAATCTCTATGCTAAACAATATTTCATACAACCAAGAGTGATGCTTTGGTAACATTATGACGAGAAGGAACATTGGTTGAGGGAATCTAGAACTTGTTCTACTATTAGGAGTTACCTCCTTTTGTCCATTTTCAATTTTATATAAACGGGAATTTAAAATGATTATGGCTTGTAAGTCTTAGGGATATTAGCCTAGAATGGTTATGAAAATTTTATAGCATCTCAATTCTTGACCAATTAAGATTCAGTTATGTCAATTTTGAATCAAATTAATATTCATCATAGATAACTAAATCTTTAGGAATACTTAGAACATTATACAATTTTAATTCATTCTTCTAAGATTGATGATTCAACTTGGATTCAGCAGCAAATGCTATGTTTTCCTAATATGGCTCAATGTTTAGCAGTAGACCAACATACCATGAACATCAATAAATTATATCCTAGTATTGCAAGATTTAATTGCTTGAGAAGTTTCCAGTTAATGATTCCATTATCAGGAGACACAAAATCCCACTAATACACTTTTCGAAAATAAAATCCCACTAATATATATCATTAGCAGGCTCCTCATCATCACCAATTCACATTTCAACCAAGAACAATCATTTATCTCTAATAGAATTCCGCAAGTAATAGTTAAGTAGACTAAAGCCACAATGTCAATTACTAAACTATGTTGATAACTGTGGAATCACTAATCCTATCATATGTAGGCAACCATAAGAACTTAATATTTAAATCATATAAGCACAGTCAAAGATGGCCAACTAACGCTACAGATAGATAAAGGAAAACTTCACAAGCTGACCATTCATCTAAACAACTGGACTCATAATAGTAAAAACTTAATAGGTTGAGTCAATTACACTTTCTAAAAATTTTGGGCCAGGAATCATGGTTGCTAATTTGAAAAGTGGGGCGACTTGAAGAGGAGAGCTTAACTCCATACAAGATGAGGCAGAAACCACTACATCATTGTTTATTGGCTCATAGTGAGATGGGAAGGCCTCCATTATAGCAGCATTCAATTATGATACTATGAAATTCTATCCTCCCATAGCAAGCAATCTTCTAAAGGTCATTAAATCACATATCAATGTTAAATACCTGCAGCAATGCTTGTCCTGGAAATGATTACTTTCTCACATTCACCTTCACTGTTTTGCTCTTCATTGAGAATTGACTACAACTCAATTTCAATGTCCTTTTGCAGTGAACCAATATCAGTATGAGTTTCCTCTATTTTCTCAGGTGCAATATATAACATTAGATATGATCTTTAGCTGTGCTCAAAGGTGGTTGGAGACTCATATAGATCTGGCTACCTATATATTTAAATTACAAGACAAACTTTCTATGAGGTATAGATCCTTGTGAAACCTGAACATAACATTTTCTTTTTCTTACCTCCATAATGGTTGATTTCGATCATTAATGCTTCTCATGTCCTCTATTAAGTTTTTAAAATCTTTGAGTTGAAAATCACTATCGGGTACCTTGTTTGAGGTTGTCATTTTCTTTACTTCGATTATGGATATCTTGGAGAACCTAAAGTACACATATTTTAAAATGAGGACATACAAAACATATGTACATCAAATAAGTCTAATCAAAGACAACATTTTGAGTATTGTTACATGTACTTGTGAGGACAACACCATAAAAAACATAATATGCTAAAAAGTGTTATATAGCTAAAGTGTGATATATCTTTCAAGCATTTTCCAGACTTTGTACTTTGTTCTGATTCTCACCACTGAATTTTAGTGCAGGTGAGCTTAGAAGTTTTGTTTGTTGCATCAGAGCAGTTATCTTGGAATCATCCTTCTTGAGAAAAGTTCCTTAAAATTTACTGTTTTGAGTTGTTGATAAAGAACAAGTATACAATTTAAGGATTGTCATAAGATTGAAAATTAATGAGAACAGGCTAAATTGATCATGACATATCACTTTCAAAAATGGGAAGCATCCTTTTTAGGAATCTCCTATTTGTGTGGTTTTCTAAAAATAACTTATACAAAAAAAAACAATCAGAAAAGATTTGCTTGAATGACTTACCATTAAAAGGAACCTTATTAGCATTAATCATCGACCTCACTGAACAAAGTATATAATTGGCAAACAATACTAAAAAAATAATACTAAATGTAGAAATATCATATAGATTGGTCATACTAGACCATCTGAGGAGACTGATAAAAAGGAAGGGAATAAAAACAATACAAATGAGAAAGAACTTGATTGGACAAATTAAACAAAAATCTTCACCTTCGACCTTCTACTTATTATCTTACTCATGGCCAGCGAATGTCTAGGCATCCCAACCTTGAGGAACAGCACCACCACATAGTTGTGAGTTAGCAATGATCACAATAGAGTAAGCTCTTGAAGCTCTTACAAGATAGGCATTACCATTCCCATTGATTTTGCAAGATTTTAACACAAATACATTAGATTAAGAAGCAAAATGCAACATGTAAATGGTTATTAGATTAAGAAGCAATAAAGCAAGCATCCAATAAAACAAAAACCAAGAAGAATCAAACAATTATAGAAAATAAAACATAAAAAACAAACGTAAAATTGAAGGAAAAATTAACTTTTTTCTATGCCAATCACATACTTTGATTATCAAAAAGATAGAACCCATATTTTCAAATACCGGAACAGAAATAAAGATTCTAGATTTTAGGGGAAATCGGACTACTACATTGACCACAAAATGAGGAATCAATTCAAAATATTTTTTTCAAAAGAATGAGAGAAAGAGGGAGAAAAGAGAAACAAAAATTGAAATGCAAGTCGAGAAGCTATATCTAAAAGAGAAGAGAAAAAAAAAAGAAAAAAAAGATAGAGTTGTATATGTATGTGTTCTGAGGAGAATACGGGGAGATTGAAGAAGGAAGAAGAAACGATAAAAAGGTAAAAGCAACATCAAAATCATAATGTGGGCTAGGCTGGGGTTCAAGAAAGGGACGTTGGCAACTGGGTAGGATAATGTTGATTTTTATATTTTATTTTTTCTTTTCTTTTTTTTGAATAAATATTTTATTTTTTCTTTAGTTGATTGATCACACACATGTTTACATTTGCAAAAGTGTAAATTTATGTGTGATCAAATATCCAAATCAAAAGATGAATTAACCCAATAAGGTAATAGAACTATAAAAAAAAAGATAAAAAGACGATGGAACTTTTATGGCGGAGATTAGGTAGGTAGAGAGATGAGAAGAGTGGGATGAAAGATATGTATTTACAGTTCGTACTGTCACACCTTAGTGGGCTTTGTCAATGGGGAGCTCAAAGGCACGACCGACACCTATGGATGATGACTGATTGCTAGAAAAGTTGACATTAAAATTGCAGGAAAATTGGAGATGGTGGTGATCCAACCTGGGTTGTGGGTCATCGACTCGATGGGTCACCCTCATGTTAAGCCTCTCATTTCGTATATTTTTTTTGTTCCACTTGAAAAATGTATATGTGTAAAGTGATGTTAATTAGTTTCCGCTTACATGATATAATATAATATACAACTATAGCAATAATTCCAAATGTTGCATATATAAGATTTTATTGCAATCTTTTTTTAATTTTGTTGCCTTTTCTTATATGTAGCAACAAATTATTATTTTCATTTTCTTTTTAATATTATTAAAGGCAACACTTTAAAAATTGTTGCATTATGTTAATTTTTAGCAATACATTTTTAAACTGTTGCAAATATTTCGTTGCCTAAAGCACTTTTTGCCATAGTGGCATAAGGTGCTTTAACTGACATTTGGGAATTTGGTGTTAGTATTGCTTCCTCTCTGGATAAAGTCTCTTATAAGTTTGTCAATTTTCTTCATGACCCTTAATGTGGGATGCTTCAACTTACAATATATGTGCTCAATAATCATTATGTTTATTGGTACTCAAGTTTGACCTATTTATTGGAACAAAACTAGCAGAGCGAAATTATTTATGCTCATTTATCACATACTACTACATTTTTTTTCTTTTTATATATGTGGTAATGAAAATTTTAATAAAGAATTCACATTTACTTTATGTATGACACAAAGTATCATAACGCAAATAAATCATCCATATCTCAAAATTAATAAACAAATTTGAAATCAATTTAATTGTCTAAATTCAAATCACAGTTACAACATTTTAAAAATGAAATTATTCATTATTAAGTAAATTATAACAAAATTGACAAGCTTGACTACTAAACCCTTTCAATATACTTAAATTGTACGTTATCCTTAAATCATGCTTAAACTATTAAGTTCTTATAGATAAAGCCAGAATGGAGGGTTTCTCACTCGTAGATTTTCTATGAAACAAATTATCTTGAATTCAATATTTTCAACTTCATAAATTAATATATTAGTAACTTAGACTTATAATGCTTTTAGTGATATGATTCTAAATAAATTATAATTCCTATATATTTTAAAATAAATTTTAATTCCTATATATTTTAAAATTTCTTATATTATCTCAACAATTCTTGTATATTTTTAAAACACAAAATATTACTAAATCTAATAAATTTATATAATTAAATATAATATCAAATTACTAACATAATTGTGAATAATGTATATATTTATTTTAATAAATTTAGTTTTATATTATAAAGATAAGAAAAAAATAATTTAATATTAACATATTAAATTAGCTAATTCCCCAAATCAGACAGCAAATCAGATTATAAAAATAGAAATAAAAAATTACTTTTTATGGTTTTTATTTTGAAAATTGAAAAAAAACCAAAAATAAAAAATTCAAGCAGACAAATTATTTTAATGAATTTGAAAATAAAAGAAAATATATAAATATAAACAAAGATGCCCGTAAATTTTACGCGTTACATATGTGACGGCCTAGAGACATCCTTGGATGTTTAACGGGACTCAAATTCCCCAAATCAGAAAAGCCAAACCCTAATCTGCCCCCGGCACTCGCTTTATCTCTCTCCGTCTCGCTCTCCCTCTCTCTATGCATGTTTGCTGAGATGCCGGCCTACTCATCGTCGGCCTCCTCCTCCTCGTCGGACTCACCGTCTTCTTGTCATCGTCACCGCCGCCGTAGCCGCCGCGACAGGGACGGAGAGTCTCTTAAGATTCGGAAGAAGAGTAATTACAAAAAGTCTCAGTCGAAACGGCGCCGTCGACACCACTCCGACTCCGACAATTCTTCGTCGCAGTCTTACTCTTCGAGGTCGGGCTCCAAACAACCTCTCAATTCGCTGTTTATATTCCTTTACTTCAACATTTGTTATGATTTTTTTGTGTTGATTTGAAATTTTTAGTTTGGATATTGATGGATTAGCTTCTTAACATTGAGTTATTGCAGGAATGATTCTGATAGTGAGTATGAAGCCTCTAATCGTGCAAAGAAAAATAAGAAAAATGATGCGACAAAAAAGGTGATTTCTTAACAAAAACTGATAGTTTGTTTTGCTCGTTTATCAGTCTCATGGTATTGTCCTTTACATTCTAGAGCAAAGAAAAGGACCGAACTAAGAATCACCATAAACGTCATAAGCATAAGGAAAAAGAGGTACGCTACTGTATATTCAATTATTTGTATGACATGAGTTAAACAAACAATCTTGCTCATTATTAATGCATCTTTGTATACGGATGAGGGGCTATGTGTCCAACGGTTATGTGGGCATTGATGGTTTTTAAATGCTTATTCATGTTTAATTTGTCGATAACTGACGTGCTTATAACAAATTCCGCCTGTTTTAATTTGCTCTTTGACAATTGGAGCTGGGGTATGTGACATGATTTCTTGCGCTTGGGTTGATTTGCTTGGATTTTGTTTCTGGCTCAATTTTGTCCTTGCAATGGGAGCAATATATAGAAGCAGCAAGATCGGAGAAGTAGCAGTCCTGTACAGCTTTCAAAGGTATACCATTTGTCCATGGAATGACTGACTTGAGAGCTTTCTGTTTTTATTCTTTTAATTTTTAACTCGTCAAAAGCATATACTTTTCACATACAGTTTTTAGGGCGTGACAAGGTGGATAGTGGGCGCCGTAGTGCTGTTTCTGGGAAAAAGGTTGAGTTGTAACTTATGTCCTATTTCTGTCACTTGAATATAGAACACTTCCTCCCTAGATGTTATTATCATTTCTAATCAATTGTTCTTTTCCAAGTAGATTTTGCTCAAAGTTGAGAAGTCCAAGGAGGACAAGCAAGCAGAGAGTAAACGGAATGAATTGCTGAAGTTCTTAAATGCCAGCTTTGATTAATAGCTGGAGCTCACAGTAATTTTCAGAAACCAACTGCAACAGCTCTTAAGTGATTGAAGTTATTTTTCTCTGTTTGGAATCATTGTATGACTTCAGGCTTGATATCAAGCAGCACGAATGCTAATGCTTCATGGAAGTTGAAGTAGCATTTTCGAACTAAACATTATGGTATGGGGTGCTTTATGGCTTGTCGAGAGTCAATCAGGTCTTTTGATATTTGTTGTGTTATTGTACCAATATTGGTATACAATTAAAAATTACTCTGGTAAGTTTTATTATTTTCACTATCTAAAGTTACATATGTATGTTCCAGTGTTTTAAAAACCGAACCGAACCGGTCGGTCGGACCGGAGAATCGGTGAATCGGAGCATGAAACAGTCCGATTTAGCCCGTATTTTTTGTGAGTGATTGACCCGTTCACTTTGCGGTCGGATCGGTAAAAACCGTTGAACAGGTGAAAGAAAGAACCGGCCGATCTATTTAAAATGCCTTGATTTTGATGATTTCAACTTGAATAAATATTATGATTAGTGCTTTTTTTAATCTTTTTGATGAAATATGACTAGCGAGCTTTGTTATCTTATTTTGTGTTGTATTTAGGGAACTTTAAAAAAAGTTGTATATTTTGAAGCTTAAAGGTTTAAGTTTACAATTAGATAAATAAATAATTAAATAATATGTTTAAAAATTATCTTTTATATATAATATATAAAATAAAAATTTATATATTTATTAATCACCGGTTTAACCTTGGTTGAATTTCGGTTGAACCATTAACTCTTGAATTAGTTGCTTCTCCGATTCAATCGCCGGTTCGGTTTTTAAAACATTGGTATATCCTATTTTATCTAGACAAGCAAGCAGCCCTTGAAGTCTTGCTTTGTTTGTGACTTGCAAGGGCTGGAGTTTCTCTGGTCCTTGCGGTATCTTTTCTCGATTAGTGATTTTTTATTTTATGTTTTTGATGCAAAATACGTGGCAACTGAGGTGAAACTTGGTACTTCCAACTTTAGATATGACGTATGTGTTTAGTGACGGAGTCAGGAATTTAAGATAGGAAGGTTCAAATAAAATATAGATTTTACAAAAATTTTCGTATCAAAACTAAATAAAAAAACAAAGCTTTATTAAGAAAATAAAATAGCTAAAATTACAATAATTCTCGCCTACTTTTCATATATTGAAATATTTTCATAACAAGATCATTGTTAATATTTGCAAATATATTTCGTTCAATGTAACACGCTAACAATCATTCAGTAGGTCATCTCCCATTTTATTACGAAGTGAACTATTGATAATTTTCATTGCAGAGAAAGCTCTTTTCACTGTAACTGTAGCAACTGGTAAAAGTAATGACAATTTGACTAACAAATAAATCAAAGGGAATACATGATGCTTTCTTGTAGCCACCATTCTCTTAGCAAGGTCTCCAATTCCACTCAATTCAGAGAAAT
>JAOQMR010000006.1:15644108-15663764 GCA_027563865.1 Erythroxylum pelleterianum | reverse complement strand
TGTGATGTTCTTGATTATGAGTTTAAGTGGGAATGATTTGTTTAAGTGTTAAATGAATTATGATTTGTGTATGCATAGGTTTGGAAAATTGATTGAAAGTGAAAAAGATTGGATTATGTGCTTTTGGAAGAATGCCATTTTAGACATTCATGTGTGGATGATATGAAAATACATGATTATTTGAGTTTATAGTGATCCCCTCCGTTAGCAAGTGCGCACTTGTCTATATAGGCTTCGCCAGCCTGCCTGCTAGTGGCACAGGAACTCCGAATTTCGGACTCCCCTCTGTTCACGGCTACATATGGCCGCTTGGCGGACTTGTGTAGTACATCCTGTTAGGATCACTCAAACCATCCGTTATGTGATTTTGTGCTGTTGTATGATATTCGTGACTTTGTAAATTGTTTGATGTGTCATATTCTGTGAAGAGTTTTGAAACTTGAAAATGTTTTATTAATATGACATTGTATGAAATAAATGAATAAAAGAAATATGGTTTTTGCTTATTTCTCTTTTATTAAGTTATTACCCACGGAGCAGTCGTGCTCACCCCCCATTTTTCCCTCCGCAGGTAGTAAGTGAGAAATTGAGTAACCGCGTCGGGATTGAGACAACTCCGATGTAATTTGTTATGTTAGAAGTCATATGTTAGAAAACAAGGCTTTGGATAGCTTTTGAAACCAATGATGTCCTTAGTATTTGGTTCTTTGAGACTTTGATTGTAATCGGGCTAGAAGCCCTCTAAAGTATTGTATTTGCTTATTTTCATGTACTTAGTCAGGTTTTGAAGTTTCGAATGTAAAGTGTATTGTATATGTTTCATAAGAATGTATGGTTGTATGGAAATGTAAAAAGCAAGCATAAGTTTGTATTTAGTTATGGGTTGGAAATGGATGGATGTTCAAAGTGAGATTGCTTTATGTTTTGAAGTAATTAGAATCCTAAGAGTGTGTTACTGCCATTGAAGTTTGGGATGTTTGTGAGAATTTGGAAGATTGAAGTGGTTTTATGCAGGTCTTGAAGTTTGGATGAAAAAAAATTGAAGATTGGCTAGAGCATTTTCAGGGGAGGTGCTGTCCAAATTTTCCTAAATTTGGGTAGCAACTTCGCTTGGGGTTTAGACCCTCTTAGTGAGTGAATTAGCTTTGGAGGTCTTCTGGAAGTACGTAGAGTGCGTTAAGATCTTTAAAATGGTATAAAATGGGTCATTTTTCGACTTAAGATGAAAAAGTTATAGGGTTTGAAAGTTTGCAGCAATTGTTCTCGGGTACTATTCATATGGTCACATGCTACTATTCATTTGGCATTTTGGGCTGAATCTTAAGAAGGGTTTTTCGCCCCTTTAGAGCGATAATCGGTTTTTCCATCCTTCATGAAAGATGTAGAGGGTCTTTTTATCTTTCTATGGAGGTATGATATATCCTATTCGGAGTTAGGAGTAAAAAGATATGAGGGTCGAAAATTGGCTAAGTACTATTCATTTGGTCATTTATTTGACTATTCATATGGTAAGTAGCTAGAAAGAAACTTTGAACCTCCTTAATGACCAAATTAGGTTTTTCATTCTTCTTGAAAGTTATAGAATTTTCCTTCAGTTTTCTTTGGCACCAAGTTTGAACAAATTCAAGTGCGAAGAAAATAAAGTTATGCATTTTCTCTTATAACTTTCTCGTTTGGCCTCCGATTCACCCGATTTTTGAACCATTGATTTTCTCACCAAATTTTCTACCTTCTCTCGCAACAATGTAAAATTTTCAGATTAGTTGAATTTTGTCTGGAATTTGCCCTCAAGTTCGTTTGAACCATTTGTTCGCTTTGCTTCCACCTTATGCCTTTCAGTTCTATTTGCTTCTGCTTCCGCTTTCGTTTTGTTTCCGTACTTTGTTATCTGATTCGATTCGTTTCGGTTCGTTTCACTTTCGATTCCGAGCCTTCGATTTGCTTTTGTTTTTGTTCTTTCGTCTCGTTTTTTTTTGTTCGGACCCGAATCATGCATAAGTATGAAGGTTTCGGATTAAGTAGTTGGGTTTTGGATTCGGGATCCAACAATTATGGTATCAGAGCAAGAGTGAAAATGCTCTGATTTAGTTTGGTTTTTCGAGAGAGGTTGGACATCTGGTAACGGGTTCCAACACATCTCCTACGGAGATGAAATTGGTTCACTTAAATTAATCTCAAGCAAAATAAAAAAATGCAATCCTAAACATTCTATCAACAAATGCAATCCTAAACATGCTATCCCGATTTGTTTAGTTAAGGCTTTAAAGGACCGGAAGAAAAAACGAGTAGAAATCGAAGTGGAAAACTCTTAAAAATTAATTTCACTAATTTAATCTCCTATGCATGATTAAGGGGAAATGATTGGGCATTTGTCTTAATGAAATTAACAGTTTGACCCTAAGATCAACTCGAATAATTAACTAATCTAGCTTTCGTATTCGACAAGTTATCACTCAAGTTAATTATGAAAACTCGACTACTAATTACCACTTAGGTTAATATATTTCTAATTCTTAACCTAAGCATCTATAGTTTCTCGTTCCATATTAAACTTCTCATCTCGGTCCTTCGTTTAATACCAAAATGATGCAAAGTTTGATCATGTTATTACATCCATTCAGTTCAAAAACTAACATAAGACAACAATACAATCCCTCAATCATGCATATTTGACTAAAATAGTTACATTAATCCTCAAGAAAAGAGATCAACCCATCACAAAAATCACAAGATTCATCATCTTTAAACACTTCAATCTTATCTTGATCAGTATAAGAGAAGTATTAAAGAAACAAACTAAGTAAATAACCCAAATAAACTATCAAAAGCTAACACAGTATGGGTCGATTAAGCATAACAGGGCATGAGTTTATAACAGAGGAGTAAATGTAGCAAAACAATAAGAAATAGTAAACAGAAAGAGCAAACAATAGCGGGTGAGGGAGTTGCTCCTGCCACTCTCAAGCTTTCCATATTAGCTCTCGCCCTCTACTTCTAGTTGATGTTCACCCAAATTGACAGATTGCTCATGCTGCCTACCCCTTTCTGCTATTCTTCTCCTTCATTCTTCTCAGCTGAAGCTCTTTGCTTCTCCGCCTCCGTACCTCACTCTATCTCCTTTTGTTCCAACTGAATGAGTGTGTGAATTGAGTGAAAAATGAAGAGTGAATGATAAATGATAAATGATGTCATCGTCACCCACCTATCCTTTCTATTTGTAGCCTCGTTTAGGTTTAGATTTTTGTGCCCCTTCAACCTATAGCTACCATATAATAAAACAAATGAATTAAAGAAGTGTATGAGAATTTGCATAGGGGTGACAATATTTGTAACCCCCGTGCATAAGCTTGCACGGTGGTGACATTCTTATCATTATATTCTTCTCTCTTTTTTTTATGCAGGTGACTTGAAGTTTAATTTTCTTGCAAAATTCACAAAATAATCTAGTCAACATGCATGTAATATTCACACCATTTTTATTCAATTTATCTGTCATTTAGATCAAATCACAAAAATTTGTAACCAAAATCAAGATGTGAAACCAATAGAAACTAGACACAACAATACTTTGTTAGAGATATAAAATAAAGTTGTAAATGAAGATAGGCATACAAACATTGTACATTTCAATGATGTTGCTTATAAAGTAGCTGGGAAAATGTTGCAAAATAGGTATAATTATTTCTATTAGACTCCTTGTGCTAACATTATATTGACCTAATGTTAGAAAATATAGGAGATGTTAGATACTTTCATATCATTGTTAAAACTGTGCATAAAGCAAGAAAAGTGAATAAGTTCATCTATAAGCATATATGGTTTTGGTATTTGATGAGAAAGGATTTCACTACTGGTAAGAATTTGTGTCATCATGCCATTACAAGATTTACAACTAGGTTTTTATCACTTCAATGTTTGTTCAAAAGAAGGAGCTAAAGAAAAAGTTTATAATTGATAAGTAGGTTACATCTAAGTATGTCAGGTCAAACGATGGAATGAAGGTTTTTAAAATTATATTTGAAGATTTTGAATTTTCTTCCTAATATTAATTTATCATTCGAGTATGTGAGCTATTAATGAGGGTACTTTTTTCCTGTTCGATAGTGATAAGAAGGCAATAATGACTTACTTTTATTATAGCACACAGAGGGCGACAAAAGCAATTAAGGGCAATCTAAAGAATAGGTCTTCTTTATATACATCTTATTTGGTAGTTACCAATAAAAGATGAAAAAGATAGCTTTACTCTCTATTTGTTGATGCTAAGGTATTTTTTAATCCTAGTATTTATTTTAGACCAAATTTTACATAGAAAACTAAAATTTGTAAGGGAATGCTATTAACTATCAGGGCAGTTGTTTTATATGAGATGATGCAAAATCTCCTTAGCTCACAAATAAATGTATATAAGGATGCCTATAGTGATTTTAGGATGTCCATTATAACATACCAAAGAGACAAATTTATTCCAAGTATATATTTATTCACTTTTGTTACTTGTTTAAAATTAATCATTGTTTTATTTTGTTTATAAGATTACTTTTGTTGTCTTATAGTTACTTTGTAGGACCAATTCGAAAGTGATGGTCTACGGTTGCAAAGGTTTTTTATTTGAAGTTTAAGTCAATATGTGAATGCAACTGGGTGGAAAAAGAATTGGAGCATATTTGAAGTCATTCATTTTATAAAAAAATAAATTGGAACACAAAGGATTACATGATTTGGTCTTTGTTCGATACAATTTGAAGCATCTAGAAAGATATGTTATTATCATTATTAAGTTAAGTATAGTTTCTTATAATTTCTTGATAATTTTTTTACTAGGATTCTTAACATAATAAGTTTTTCTATCATCCAATTTACTTAGACAGTATCGATACTTTAACGGATTGGTTTCTAAAGAACCAAGTTTCATATATGAGGGTGACTCGAAAGAAAATCTTTGATGAAAAAGTATTGACATGTCATTTATTGCAATGAGTTGAATAATAGTAACGATAGGACTCCTTTTAATAATAAGAATTTTGTATCAAATAACAATTTGGTCCAGTGAGATTTAAAGGATATGTCATTGAATGAACTTCTAGGTTTTTAATCTTTCTCTTTTCATTATTTCACTTATATTTGATATTTATGTTAAATTCTATAAATTCTATATAAAAATAAAATTTTTAAATGTAATTATTTATGTTTTAGGTTTCACTTCTGTAGCGCCCTCTTACCGTAGAGTACCCACCGGGATGCCCGCAGGTCATTCCGGTACATATCCTACGATAAGAGAGAACTACGAACAAACACCACTATATTCCATATGGCATCATAATAAGAAACGTCAATATAAAATCGCAACTTTTTAAAACCAAACTTTTTCCATATCATTTCATCAAAAACAGTAATTTACACAACTGTCATTCTGTATCATTTGTCCATACTTTCTAAAATCTAATACAAACTGCTATAAAAAAATACATCAGTCCTAACTAGGTCACTCAAAATCCCAGCTGACCGACCTGTGATCCATAACCTCTCTCGCCAAAATGATCTACACGGCTAGATCAGTCCCTCCGGAGCTAAGAGTCTTCTCTCGATCCTGAAAAATAGGTTGCAATTTTGGGTGAGTTTGCGAACTCAGTGAGGAACCATCATCGATGGTTCACCCAATTCATGTAGCACTCAAGCAAATCACAGATTATTTCACAATAACACATTCAGAAGTACCACTTGATTGTATACAAGCAAATCACAAATGTATAAGGCATTTTTGCCTTTCACCCATTCAAAATATTCAATAAAATATGCATGCAATGCGTATGTAACACTTTCCCATTTTATTACGGTGTTGTGACCGAGCGCCTGAACTGTCCCATATAAGCATGAAACGCGTCTTAGGGGTAGGAGAGCCCTCTGGGTATGCACTACCCTTCGAGCTCGAGGCTCTTTTTCACTGGTTGAGTTTGTAGCTCTGATCGATGGCTGCTCCGGTCACAACTGTTACTATCTGATCATGCATTTGTGTATGAAATGCATATGACCCAATTTCACAATGTATACATGTATCACAATTAATCCATCTGTCACCATTGATCACACTCATAGTAAGCAATTTTCATATTCACAATTATCACAAATCATCACATCACAAGCACTTCTATGTCATATCTTCCAATATATCGGACCTTCTGTCCGGAATCCACAGTCAGAATCAATCATAATCACCTGCCATTATTCACCACAGTAGACATATAATAATTGAGAGAAAACCATCTAGGTTACTCACCTATAGCTTCCGAGCTAATGCCGGGAAGTCTTAGCAACGTCGGTGGATTGACGCTCCAAAAGTGCCTCTATAACGGTCAAAATATAAAACCATTACCAACTGTATAATCAGAAATATTTAATAATGCACATGTAGCAAATAAAATGTGTACAATGCATGTTCATGATATTCCCAGCATTAATCCAAAAATTTTCATTACAAAAAATTCCGTCTAAAAATTAGAAATCTAACGACACCAAAATCACTAAATTCGGACCTCTATAGGTCCAAAAATTAATAAAACAATGACCAGAAAAATAATTACCCGGTCCCCTCACTTTGACCTAATCAATCCACGCCAATTTCATCTCTAAAAATTTCCAATTTTACATAGAATTGAAATTAAATATTCCACGAATCCGATGCCTCGAGAATCAGGTCAATCGGACGTCAGACGGAAAATTTATTCACCAAAGAAGTCATAAACCAGAAATTAAAACAAAAATTGGCATATATAAATATAAATAACGTTTTGGCTCGCGAGCTTCCAGAATCAATTTTTTTTTCTTTTTTTTAAACACATCAAAAGCCCCTTTTTCTAACATGTATAACTTCTGATCTAGAAGGTCAATTCTTACAAATTTGGTGTCTATAGAAAGAGCAAAGAAAACTCTACAAGTTTCATGAAGTATACAAAAACCAATTTCACCTCTAATGGTGTCAAAAATACACTCAAAGTTACTGCCTTCACAATATTTCCCAAAACAGTATACCATTTTACAAAAATCATAACTTTCCATTCCCTTTGCCAAAAATTACAAGCTTTATGCCAAAAGAAAGATCAAAACATGTTCTACAACTTTCATGAACAACATGGAATCAAATTCAATTGCTAAATGCGTCAAAAACTCAATTAAAGGTTCTGCCCACACATTGCACCTGAACAGTACTACAATTTTCTAAAAATCATAACTCCTTGTCCAAATGTCCAAACAATCTCTACTTTATATCCATGGAAAGATCAGACAACATACTTCAATTTTAATGAGGGGCTTAGAAGCAAATTCCACCTCTAACTAGGTCAAATTTACCCACGAATGTGGCTGCCCTATTAAGGGTTGTTCTCTAACAGATTACCTAACTCAGGTCCAGTCTTTGAAAATTCATAACTCCCAATTCTTACATCCAAAATTAGCATAATATACCTCATTTCAAAGCTAAAACATTCTTCTACAACTTTTCATAAGACCATTTGAGCTAATTAATACCCCAACGGTCCAAAAATCGGCTTCCAAGCACAATACTCACAAAACCTACATTTAGGACTAGGTTCCAACACAATGTACATGAATAGCTGAAAATCAACAGGTCATAACTCTCAATATACATATCGAAAAATTGCATACTTAGTGGCGATAGAAAGATAACAAGGAAAGCTTCAACTTTCATTTAGACCAATTTCACAAATCCAACTTCAATCAATCTAGAAAAATTCATCAAAGTTCCAGGTCACATTCCTCAGTTACTGTTCATACTGCACCTATACTTCACTTTCAAAGCAAGATTCAACACTATTCTAATCAAAATTGGACAGTGCTCCCTTCACAAAAACTGTAGCCAAATGTCTCAATTTTAATTTAAGACAAACCTCACCTCAATTGCTTAACCACACAACTAGTTATGGTAAAAAACATTGAAACATGTACAAAGTTAATTTTCCAGCTTTGATACCCAACCAACTTCTATCATTCGAATTCCAATTCTACTCCAACTAGCATGCAATTTAGCCAAGAAATCATCCACAATTTCATTAAGTCATCCACTTAATCATCTAGCCATAAAAAATGGCAGCAATCAACACTCAAAAATTCATCCTTGCTACACTCACCTACACCATTTAATTGACTTCAAACCATCTCAAAGCACATACTACACATACCATACATACTACATCATTCATCATTTCTCAATCAACCATCAATTAAGCAACCAAATTACATACCCAAATATACCAACATAGTTCTCATACAATTAGATGCATAAACATTACAATTCATGCATTAAATGAACAATCAAAACTTAAAACATAATCTTACCTAACTAAGCTTTTAACTCTTCAATTCTTCAACTACCTCACCAACCCCTCCACTTCACTTTAGACACACGATCACCATCATAGAAAAGGGGTAGAAAGTTTAAGCTAGCATGCATGAAAGGAAGCACTTAAGGTGGAGGAGGAGAGCAACAATTAAGCTAGAACACTTGAAGAAAATCAATGGAGAAGAAGGAAGTATGAAAGTTTCGGATGAAAGAACAAAAGCAAGTAAAAATCATCTTTTCATTCTTTCTATTTAAAGTTGTCAAAAATGAATGGAAACAAGACAAGCATTAAATGAATTTAAGATGTGTCACCATGACACTTGACATTTAATGGAAGAAAAAGACAAAAATCTATTTAATGAATTTGAAATAAAAGGAACCCTAATAAATGAAATTCCTAGATCATCCAATTCCAATGGCTCCAATTATAATCCCAAAATAATGTATCCAATATTCCAGTGCCATTGGATAGAAATTTCCAGTACCGGAAACCAATCAGTCCGCCACTTGGCAATTTTTTCGGTCCGAAAATTTTCCTCGAAAATTTTCAGAAAAATTTCCAAAATTCTCCAAAAATGTAAAGCACACAAGGAATCACTCCAATTAATTTTTAAACACAAATACCACATTGTCCACAACAAAATTATATTTAGGCACATATATCGGGCAATGTCATGAATGCATGTACAGTCATGTGCATGTGCAAATTTTACTATTCACATGTAAGAATATGCATAAATATTTCAAAACGATCCTAAACACTCTAGCCCCTTTCCAAATTACTATTCTACCCTTCCCATAGAGGGTGAGATGTTACAACTCCCCCCTCCTAATAAAAATTTCGTCTGCGAAATTCTTACCTGTTTGGTCGAATAGATGAGGATACTGCCTCCTCATATGCTCCTCTGTCTCCCAAATTGCTTCTTCAGTTGAGTGGTTCCTCCATAGGACTTTCACCAATGGGATAACCCTGTTTCTCAACTGTTTAACCTGTGATCCCACAATCTGGATCGGCTCCTCAACATAGCTCAGATTACTAGCAACCTCAATCTCCTGAGCCGGTATCACATGTGTCGGATCTGATCGATATCTCCGGAGCATACTCACATGGAAGATATTATGCAACTGAGACATCTCGCTGGGTAAAGCCAATTTATAGGCTAAAGGTCCTATCCTCTCGATAATCTTATAGGGACCAATGTACCAAGGGTTCAACTTGCCCTTTTTTCCGAACCTCAGCACACCACGCCACGCCACGGTGACACTCGTAAAAGCACTCTGTCTCCCACATGGTATTCTATATCTCTCCGATGCTGATCCACATAGCTTTTCTGTCTATCTTGAGCCGCTTTAATTCGGCTCCGAATCAGCTTTACCTTATCTACTGTATCATGAATTAGCTCTGGGCCCTCAACCATTCGCACACCCTCTTCATCCCAATACAGAGGCGATTGACACTTTCTTCCATACAATGCCTCATATGGTGCCATCCCGATACTGCTGTGAAAATGATTGTTATAGGCAAACTCAATCAAGGCCAAATACTGATCCCATGCTCCTCTAAACTCCAATACACATGCTCGAAGCATATTCTCAACAGTCTTAATTGTCCTCTCACTCTGCCCATCTGTCTGAGGATGGAATGCCGTACTAAAATTTAACTTGGTACCCATAGCAGACTGCAAACTCTGCCAGAACCTCGAAGTAAATCTGGGATCCTGGTCTGACACTATAGACACTGGAACCCCGTGCAGTCTCACTATCTCAGTCATATACTTCTGGGCCAACTGATCAAGGGAATTATTCTCCCTACTGGCAAGAAATGGACCGATTTAGTTAACCGGTCCACAATGACCCAGATAGCATCATGTTGCCTCGGAGTCCTAGGCAACCCCATAATGAAATCCATAGTAATTCGTTCCCATTTCCACTCGGGAATAGGCAACGAATGGAGCTTCCCCACTGGAGCCTGGTGCTCAGCCTTAACTTGCTGGCACGTCATACATCTGGATACATACTCCGCTACTTGCTTTTTCATGCCAGGCCACCAGAAATGTTGTTTTAGGGTGTTATACATCTTGGTAGTACCAGGATGCATAGCATAGGCAGCCATATGAGCCTCCTCCAGAATCTCTCGCCTCAAATCATCCACATCAGGCACACATAGCCTCTGTCCCAACCATAATGTCTCGTCTCTCAATTCAAACTCAGAACTCAGATTAGCCTTCACTTTCTCAATCAGCTTCACCAAAGCAGGATCCTTGTCCTGAACACTCCTGATCCTGTCATGTAGCATCGGCCTAAGCTTCAAAGTGGCCATCAGAGCCCCATCCTGCTCCAAATTTAACTGTACATTCAACGCTCTTAACTGAATCAAATTAGGCAACCTCAATACCTGAATCTGAGCTGCACTGGTGTAAGACTTCCTACTCAGAGCATCTGCCACCACATTGGCCTTCCCAGAGTGGTACTCAATGGTACAGTCGTAATCCTTAAGCAGCTCAATCCATCTCCTCTGTCTCAAATTCAACTTTCTCTGACTCAGTAGATACCTCAGACTCTTATGATTAGTGAAAATCTGAAAAGCCTCACCACATAAATAATGTCTCCAAATTTTTAAGGCAAATACAACTGCAGCTAACTCCAAATCATGCACTAGATAGTTCACTTCGTGAGACCTCAACTGTCTCGAGGCATAAGCAATCACTCTACCATGCTGCATCAAAACACATCCCAATCCCTGATGCGAGGCATCACTATACACCTCATAACCTCCAGTCCCTGATGGAATAGCTAACACCGGTGCAATGGTCAACTGATATTTCAGCTCCTCAAAACTCTTCTGGCACTCCTCAGTCCATCTTAAGGCTACATTCTTCCTCAGAAATTTTGTCAGAGGGGTTGACATTAGTGAAAACCCCTCGACAAACCTCCAGTAATAACCGGCCAACCCTAGAAAACTTCGAATCTCCGCCACATTCCTTGGAGCTTCCCACTTCAGCACCGCCTCAATCTTACTCGGATCCATCTGTATACCATTACCAGTCACTATATGCCCCAAGAATATCACCTGCTCCAGCCAAAATTCACACTTACTAGATTTGGCATACAGCTGTTTTTCCCTCATAGTCTGCAAAACAATTCTCAAGTGCTCAGCATGCTCCTGTCTGCTCCTCGAATACACCAAAATGTCATCAATGAATACAATTATGAACTGATCCAGGTAGGGCTGAAAGACCTTATTCATCAAGGCCATAAAAGCTACCGGGGCATTAGTCAACCCAAACAGCATCACAAGGAACTCGAAATGCCCATACCTGCTCCTGAATGCACTATTGGGTACATCAGCCTCTGCTATCTTCAGCTAATAATACCCTGACCTCAAATCCAGCTTAGTGAATACCTGAGCTCCCTGCAACTGATCAAATAAGTCATCGATCTTAGGCAGTGGATACTTATTATTCACTGTCACCCGATTCAGCTGCCTGTAATCGATGCACAGTCTCAAAGTTACATCCTTCTTCTTCACAAACAATACCGGAGCTCCCCAAGGTGAGACACTAGGCCTGATAAAACCCTTCTCCAATAACTCCTGCAGCTGAGCCTTCAACTCCTTCAGTTCTATAGGCGCCATCCTATATGGAGGAATAGATATAGGAGTAGCTCCCGGGACTAAAACAATGGTAAACTCCGTTTTCCGGTCCGGCGGTAAACTCGGTAACTCATCAGGAAACACATCTGGGAATTCCCTAACCACGGGAATATCCTGAAGCCTCTACTCCACCCTCGCATCAATAACATGTGCCAGATAGGCATCACATCCCCCTTGCATCAACCTCAGGGCACTCAAGAAAGAGATCATCCGGGCTGGCATTGCCTGATTAATTCCTCTGAATACTGCTCTAGGATGACCAGGAGACTCTAAAACAACCTCCTTGGTGTAGCAGTCCATGATTGCCCTATGTGCAGTAAGTCAGTCCATGCCCAAAATCACATCTATCTCCTTCAACTGTAAAACTATAAGGTCTGCCCTCAACTATGCTTGATCAATCATAATCGGACACCCCTTATAGACCTCTCCTAAGGCAGTAGTATTACCTAGAGGTGTACTTACCTCTAACCCATATTGTAATACCTCCCTATCCCCATGCAATCTAAATGCCAAATGCGGTGCGATAAATGAGTGTGTGGATCCTAGATCTAGCAGTGCAAATTCTTCAAAGCTAGAAATGATAAGCGCACCTGTTACCACATCGGGAGAATCCTAGGCCTCCTGCCTAGTCATGGCATAGACCCTGTCCTGGGACTGCGATCGGCTGCCCCATCCCTCAGTCCTCACAAAAGAGCCCTCCGCTCTGCCTCGGTCTCTACCTTGGCCCCTCTGCCCGGATCCACCGCCCCTACTCTGCTGCACCGTGGTATTGCTCCCAGATCGCCCGCTGACAGCAAACTGAGCTCAAAACGTAGCAGGGCAATCCCTGACCTGGTGATCCATCGAGCCGCATCTAAGGCAGGTTCCAGTCAACCGCCAACACTCCCCACTATGTCTCCTCTCACAATGCTCATAAATTGGAGGAATCTGCCCTGTACCTCTACCGCTGCCACTACCTGTCTGTGCAAACCTCCCTCTTTGCCCAAATCCAGACTGTCTAGATCCTCCCGGTGACCTGAAGGTCCTGCTCTGGCGCTTGCTAAAACTCCTGCCAGAACTTCCCTGACTGTCACTCAGTCTCTTCCCCCTGGACCCAGTCTCAGCCTGTCTCTGTCTCATCAGCTGCTCCACTCGCACTGCAGCAGCCCTCAGCTCAACAAAGGTGCCCATATCTGATCGGGCCAACCTGGTGCGGATCTCTATGTTCAGCCCATTCTCGAACCTCCGACATTTATCGGCCTCAGTAGGAATTATCATAGCAGCATAACCCATAAGCTCATTAAATCTCACCTCATACTCTGCCACTGTCAACCTGCCCTGCTTCAATTCTAGAAATTCCTGCATCTTCATATCCAGATAAACTTTGGGCATGTAGTTATCCTTGAAGGCTCTCAGGAAATCCTCCCATGTCAATAAGCGAGGCCTGGTGGTACCGCCCGGGATAACTTTCCACCACTTATAAGCTTGGCCCTGCAGAAGAGATACCGCATAATCGAACCTCTCATCAAGTTCGCAATCCATCTGGTCGAAGACTCTCTCAGTCCTCTCCAGCCATCCCTCGACTTCAGCAGGGTCTGTATTGCCATAGAAATTCACAGACCCTTGCTTACGCAACAGATCATATCTCCGCTCCCGTCTCACGGGAACTTAGGAGGTAACTCCTCAAAACGAGGCTCCGAAGACTCCCTACTAGCTTCGACTGATCTTTGGTCAGCTGGTTGCTCAACTGATCACCTAAGGCGGATGACCTATACCAAACAAGAATTCGATCAATTTCCACATTTCGCAAATTAATTCATGCCTAAACAGTCTACTAGTCCCAACAGAAGCCAAACCATGCTCTGATACCACCTAGATGTAGCGCCCCTTACCGTAGAGTACCCACCGGGACGCCCGCAAGTCATTCCAGTACATATCCTACAATAAGAGAGAACTACGAACAAACACCACTATATTCCACATGGCATCATAATAAGAAACGTCAATATAAAATCGCAACTTTTTAAAATCAAACTTTTTCCATATCATTTCATCAAAAAAAAGTAATTTACATAACTGCCATTTTGTATCATTTGTCCATACTTTCCAAAATCTAATACAAACTGCTATAAAAAAATAAATCAGTCCTAACTAGGTCATCCAAAATCTCAGCTGACCGACCTGTGAGCCATAACCTCTCTTGCCAAAATGATCTACACGGCTCGGTCAGTCCCTCCAAAGCTAAGGGTCTACTCTCGTTCTGGAAAAATAGATTGCAATTTTGGGTGAGTTTGCGAACTCAGTGAGGAACCATCATCGATAGTTCACCCAATTAATGAAGAACTCAAGCAAATCACAGATTATTTCACAATAACACATTCAGAAGTACCACTTGATTGTATACAAGCAAATCACAAATGTATAAGGCATTTTTGCCTTTCACCCATTCAAAATATTCAATCAAATATGCATGCAATGCGTATGTGACACTTTTCTATTTTATTACGATGTTGTGACAGAGCGCCTGAACTATCCCATATAAGCATGAAACGCGTCTTAGGGGTAGGAGAGCCCTCTCGGTATGCACTACTTCCCTTCGAGCTCGAGGCTCTTTTTCACTGGTTGAGCTTGTAGCTCTGATCGGTGGCTGCTCCGGTCACAACTGTTACTATCTGATCATGCATTTGTGTATGAAATGCATACGACCCAATTTCATAATGTATACATGTATCACAATTAATCCATCTATTGCAATTGATCACACTCATAGCAAGCAATTTTCATATTCACAATTATCACAAATCATCACATCACAAGCACTTCTATGTCATATCTCCCAACACATCGGACCTTCTGTCCGAAATCCACCTTCAGAATCAATCATAATCACCCACCATTATTCCCCACAGTAGACATATAATAATTGAGAGAAAACCATCAAGGTTACTCACCTATAGCTTCCGAGCTAATGTCGGGAAGTCTCAGCAACGTCGGTGGATCGACGCTCCAAAAGTGCCTCTATAACGGTCAAAATATAAAACCATTACCAATTGTACAATCAGAAATATTTAATAATGCACATGTAGCAATTAAAATATGTACAATGCAAGTTTGTGACATTCCCGGCATTAATCAAAAAAATTTCATTACAAAAAATTCCGTCTAAAAATTAGAAATCTAACAACACCAAAATCACTAAATTCGGACCTCTATAGGTCCAAAAATTAATAAAATTAATAAAACAATGACCCAATCAATCCACGTCAATTTCATCTCTAAAAATTCCCAATTTTACATAAAAATGAAATTAAATATTTCACGAATCCGATGCCTCGAGAATCAGGTCAATCGGACGTCGGACAGAAAAGTTATTCACCAAAGAAGTCACAAACCAGAAATTAAAACAAACATTCGCATATATAAATATAAATAACGTTTTGGCTCGCGGTCGCCCTCGCGAGGCAACGAAACAACTCGCCTTGAGAGGGCGAGCCGTCGCCCTCGCGAGAGGCGACCTCTTAGCTCGCCTCGCCCTCGCGAGGGGCGAGCTTCCAGAATCAATTTTCTTTTTCTTTTTTTTAAACACATCAAAAGCCCATTTTTCTAACATGTATAACTTCTGATCTAGAAGGTCAATTCTTTCAAATTTGGTGTCTATGGAAAGAGAAAAGAAAACTCTACAAGTTTCATGAAGTACACAAAAACCAATTTCACCTCTAAGGGTGTCAAAAATACACTCAAAGTTACTTCCTTCACAATATTTCCCAAAACAATATACCATTTTGCAAAAATCATAACTTTCCATTCCCTTTGCCAAAAATTACATGCTTTATGCCAAAAGAAAGATTAAAATATGTTCTACAACTTTCATGAACAACATGGAACCAAATTCAATTGCTAAATGGGTCAAAAACTCAATTAAAGATTCTGTCCATACATTGCACCTGAACAGTACTACAATTTTCTAAAAATCATAACTCCTTGTCCAAATGTCCAAACAATCTCTACTTTATATCCATGGAAAGATCAGACAACATAATTCAATTTTTATAGGGGCTTAGAAGCAAATTCCACCTCTAACTAGGTCAAATTCACCCACGAATGTGGCTGCCCTATTAAGGGTTGTTCACTAACAGATTACCTAACTCTGGTTCAGTCTTTGAAAATTCATAACTCCCAATTCTTACATCAAAAATTAGCATAATATACCTCATTTCAAAGCTAAAACATTCTTCTACAACTTTTATAAGACTATTTGAACTAATTAAAACCCCAACAGTCCAGAAATCGGCTTCCAAGCACAATACTCACAAAACCTACATTTAGGACTAGGTTCCAACACAATGCACATAAACAGCTGACATTCAACAGGTCATAACTCTCAACATACATATCGAAAAATTGCATACTTAGTGGCGATAGAAAGATAACAAGGAAAGCTTCAACTTTCATTTAGACCAATTTCACAAATTCAACCTCAATCAATCTAGAAAAATTCATCAAAGTTCTAGGTCACATTTCTCGGTTACTGTTCATACTGCACCTATACTTCACTTTCAAAGCAAGATTCAACACTCTTCTAATCAAAATTGGGCAGTGCTCCCTTCACAAAAACTTTAGCCAAATGTCTCAATTTTAATTTAAGACAAACCTCACCTCAATTGCTTAACCACATAACTAGTTATGGTAAAAACATTGAAACATGTACAAAGTTAATTTTCCAGCTTTGATACCCAACCAACTTCTATCATTTGAATTCAAATTCTACTCCAACTAGCATACAATTTAGCCAAGAAATCATCCACAATTTCATCAAGTCATCCACTTAATCACCTAGCCATAAAAATGGCAGCAATCAACACTCAACAATTCATCCTTTCTACACTCACCTACACCATTTAATTCACTTCAAACCATCTCAAAGCACATACTACACATACCTTACATACTACGTCATTCATCATTTCTCAATCAACCATCAATTAAGCAACCAAATTATATACCCAAATATACCAACATAGTTCTCATACAATTAGATGCATAAACATTACAATTCATGCATTAAATGAACAATCAAAACTTAAAACATGATCACTACCTCACCAACCCCTCCACTTCACTTTAGACACATGATCACCATCATAGAAAAGGGGTAGAAAGTTTAAGCTAGCATGCATGAAAGGAAGCACTTAAGGTGGAGGAGGAGAGCAACAATTAAGCTAGAACACTTGAAGAAAATCAATGGAGAAGAAGAAAGTATGAAAGTTTCGGATGAAGGAACAAAAGCAAGTAAAAATCATCTTTTCATTCTTTCTATTTGGAGTTGTCGAAAATGAATGGAAACAAGACAAGCATTAAATGAATTTAAGATGTGTCACCATGACACTTGGCATTTAATGGAAGAAAAAGACAAAAATCCATTTAATGAATTTGAAGTAAAAGGAACCCTAATAAATGAAATTCCTAGATCATCCAATTCCAATGGCTCCAATTATAATCCCAAAATAATGTATCCAATATTTCAGTGCCATTGGACAGAAATTTTCAGTATCGGAAACCAATCAGTCCGTCACTTGGCGATTTTTTCGAGAAAATTTCCAGAAAAATTCCCAAAATTCCCCAAAAATGTAAAACACACAAGGAATCACTCCAATTAATTTTTAAACATAAATACCACATTGTCCACAACAAAATTACATTTAGGCACATATACCGGGCAATGTCATGAATGCATGTACAGTCATGTGGATGTGCAAATTTCACTATTCACATGTAAGAATATGCATAAATATTTCAAAATGCTCCTAAACACTTTCGCCCCTTTCCAAATTACTACTCTACCCTTCCCATCGGGGGTGGGATGCTACAACTTCAACTTTGTTGTATTCTTTGACACAAACTCTTACTGTAATGCTTGTGGACCTATATTATTCTTACTATATTTGTTTTAATGTAATCAATTGTAACATTTTATGTACTTTGTGTTATTCTTAGTGTATGAGAGATAAATGATCTTTTTCTTGTATTAATTATGGTTAATATTTATATCAAAAATATGTGAAAACTAATATTAATAAAAATAAAGAATTAGTTTTTATTTTAAATTTATATTATTATAATTTTTTAGACATAATTGAGGTAAAATTAAAAATTATATAGCACAATATTTTGAGAGAATATTTTTATAATTTTAGAAAATTATTTGATATTTATCAATACCGATATTGTACCATATCAAAACCAAATATGGTATCAGATTCGATAGAACATTCATAAAATTACATATAAATAAGTAATTATACTAATTTTGACTATTAAAAAGAAAGAGTTTACAATTAGTTCTTAGTTTTCATAAAAAGGTCCACATAAATATATAAAAATAGAGATAATAATTAGTATGACAATAATTTAAATCTAAAAAAGAAGTTATAAATTTTGAATAATTTTAAATCACATAAACACAAATATTAGTAATACTTTAAAGAATATAACATTTTATTAATCTTGTTAATTATAAATAATTAATTTATTAGATTTACTCATATTCAAAACTTGTCATATTAAATTTTGATTAGTAGTATTATGAATTGTTAAAACAATTAAATTTTTTAAATGCATTGATAATTACTCATTAAAATTTTAAAAGATATAGTGTTTGAATTATAAACACTACAAGAAAATTATTAAATACCGACGGAATTATACCGACGGAAACTTAGACGAATGTGAATTGCGACGGGCAAACCTAATCCGTCGGTGAAAGGCACAACATTTGCGACGGCATATCAACCCATTGCTAATTTTGGTGCGAAAATTGCGCGGTAAAGTATAGCGACGAAAATATTGCGATGAACATAATTCCGTTGGCAAATACGGACGGAATACAAAATTCGGTCGGCAAATGGGTCGTGCACAAATGGTTCACCGACGGTATTATTCCGTCGGTAGTTGTTAAACATTCGTCGGGATATTAGGTCAGAAACATAACGCTACGACGGATTATTTTTATTATAGCGACGGAATATGTCTGTCGCTAAAATTAGATTAAATCATCTTCAGGCCCCCCCTTCTCTCCTCGCCCCCGACTCTCTCTTCTCTGAATCTCCTCTCCTCCGGCGAACTTCCTCCTCCGATGATCGTTTGCACTGCTGCTGCCTATCCGGCGACCACAAGGGGCGTCTTCTCCGACGACAGCTACCCCTGCCGTCTCTGCTCCGGTGGATCCGAAGGTAAGGGTTGGGTTTTTAGTTTTTTTCATGTTTTTGGACTGATTTAATGCATTTTAATTGTTGATTTGGGTTTGTAATCCGTTGTCTTAGTGTTTTGCATGTTAATCATGGAAAGAATTAAAAGATTTGTGTATAGTTAGGGTTGAGATGAACATGCCCTCAAAGTGTTCGATGGAATGCCTCATCCCCAATATTGATTTAGACAATACTTTTTAAATTGAATTTACTTGTGCTTGATTTAGACAATGCTGTTAAATTGATTTGTTTATACAATACTTGTTCTTGTGCTTGATTGAAGCAATACTGTTAAAGTGATTTAGACTAGGTGTTAATTAATTTAACACCTTGTCTAAATCATCTTACGCAAAATTATTTATATATGCTAATTAATAATTCAATTTGTTAAACAAATTCATGATAAAATAATAATTAGCTTTTAA
>JAOQMR010000006.1:15574938-15620506 GCA_027563865.1 Erythroxylum pelleterianum | reverse complement strand
TTCTCACTTTCAACGTCCTCCTCTTCGCTGGCCTCCGAAGATGCTTTGTTGCTCGACCCTTGTCGTTGCATCAAGTGGGTCAAGAGGGCTTCCAAACGGCCCATGCTATTCTTGACTTCCATCAAGTCTGCAACTTGCTCCCCCATAGATCTCTCAATTCTGGCAACCGAGTCTTCCAACTTTCCTACACGCGCCTCCATGTCGTATCCGGCAGGTCGGACCAAAGTTGTTAGGTACCAATTAATTTAGAAGGCTAATGCGTTGAGAACACAGTAGGTTAAGAATAGCCCTCAATGTTATTCAAGAAACAAGAAGGAAAACCTTCTTAACAAGGGACAATCCCTTACAATCTCAGGAATACTTCCGAGAATAACTGTCTAATTGCTCTCTCCCCTCTTCCCTCGTAAACTCTCCTTTTTATAACTCTTTATTCTTCTACTTCTAATATGTATCTAACTCCTTATCTATCTGCCGCTAACTACCAGATAAGGTTTATTGATATCTAACTACTACTATCCATATGTAACTATAACTCTCCCACTACTGTCTATATCTTTGGTTCTCCGTGTATAGACTATCCAATCTCCTCCTTTGTGTGCTTTACTCCTAACATTGTCTCTAGCAAAGTTTTCCTTAGAACAGAACAAGCAGGAATAGATTTTTATTTCATGACAGAGAGGATTGTAGAATTTCTACAGAAGCAATTGGTTGACCTCTTTAAAAAGTTCAAGAGTTTTATATCTTAGTATGAACACGAATAGTGATAACATATATTATACATGTATAAGACTTTAATTACCTCAAGTTGTACCCTTTTTGTATACATCTACTATATATTATACTAGACAGAAGCCCACATTTTGAGCGAATAAGCTCAAATATATTTTTTATTTTCTAAAATTTTAGTTAGTTTTTTTCATATATGAAAGAAAATTTCTCCTCACCTATAACAGAATATCAACTAAACTAATACATATATGGAAAAATATTAAAAGTAAAGAATATAAATACCCAAACATCGTTTTAAATATACAAATGATTTAAATGTATTACTACAAATGAAGAACTGTATCAACCACAAAATCTTATCTCCAACAAAATCCTATATTCTTATTAAGAAAGCTATCTTTCAAGGATTAGAAGTGACACGACTCTGAAAGTTCTTTATTCTTACTAAGAATGCTACCTTTCAAGGGTTGGAAGTGACACATAAATCAATGACTCGACTAACAATGAAAGGAACTCATACCTTATACTACAGAAGGATCAACAATAAATCCATGCTTTTTTCTTCATTAACTTGCATATTCCTTATCTCTCAGGTTGAAATAAATACATAAATTGGAATTGAAAAGATTAATGTCTACTAATAAAGAGTGGAATCTGCTGTATGAATTGGAACAGAAGTGTTAAAATGGTTAAGTTTAAGAGGTATTTAAAATAATATATAGATAATACTACAATGTATTTAAAACGAAATTAATGCTGATAATTATACCATTGCCAAATATTTTTATAAATTCCCAATTTTAAACTACAACTATTATGATTAATGTTAATTATCAAAAGTAAAGGTATTTAAGTTAGCTTTCACAACTTCTTGTTGACTCGTAGGAATGACAATAAGATCAATTCTCTAATTGATGATTAAGGAAATTTGTGCAGGTGTCAGGCTATGCTCAAGACTATTGCTTTCAATCAGTTCAAATCTCTGCTAGGTGAGAAGTCCTTTTGTGAGTCTTCTATTTAGGACCAATCTCTGAATAAGTTCTTCATCAATCCCTTAACTACTTCAGATGTTAAATCAGTCCTCTTTAGTCTCGATCCAAATAAGGCCTTAGGACTAGATAGCTTTAATCCCTTGTTTTGTTAGAACACTCCGGTCTCTCACTAGTGATCTAGTTGTGGAAACAGTGCTGGAATTCTTTGAGAGCAAGAAATTGCTTAAAGAGATTAATAAGACTTATTTGTCTTATCCCCAGAAAGATTAACCCAAGCTCCTTACATGATTACGTGCCTACTTCTTGTTGCAATGCGATGTACAAGATCATATCCAAAATGTTAGCTAATACATTAGAAGTTGCTCTAAAACTCATCATTATTCATTCAAGGGAGGAATATGGGAGATAACATCCTTCATGTCCAAGAATTTCTCAAGGATTATAATGTCAAACTCCATGAAAATTGATTTTAATAAAGCCTTTGATTCCGTAGATTGAACTTCCCTCAACTGTCTCCACGTTTTCAAGTTTCCAAAGCTCTTCATAAACGAGATTCAATCTTGCATAACTTCTACCTCTTATAGTATTATTATGAATGGAGGACCTACCTTGTTATTTAGAAAGGCTAAAGGCATTAGGCCCGGGGATCCTTTATCCCCTTATCTATTCACACTTTCCATCGAAATCCTTACTAGTCTCTTAGCTCGTTATATAGAAGAGAATGGTTCATTCAAGTCTCATTATAAATGTCATCATCTCAAAATCTTCAATTTGGCTTTTGCAGATGATCTACTTCTATTTTGTGGAGCTGATTCTAACTCTCTTATTGTATTCGTCAGCTCCCTCCCCTCCTTCCCCAAGATGTCTAGCTTAACAATTAATGCAAACAAAACCATTCTTTATATCTCAGCAAGCATTCCTAAAGCCACATCTCTCAATATGATCTTAGCCCTCTAATTTCATCAGACACCTTTAGATATTTGGAACTTACCATTTCCACAAAAAAGCCTTCATTTAGAGGTTGTCTTCCTCTCTTGGAATCCATCAAGATTAGAACTTCAAGCTGATAGAATCATTTTCTTTCCTATGCAAGCAGATTACATATCATTGTTTCAGTTCTAGCTAACATCCACATCCACTGAAGCTCACACCTAACTCTCCCTAAAAGAAAAATTAAAGATGAGCTTTTTGTGGTCAGGGGATGTGGACAATTCCTCCTCCTCTAAGGTCAAATAGACAGATATTTACGATCCTAAGGAGGAACGAGGCTTAGGAATAATCTCAATTAAATCAATGAACAAGATGCTACATTTAAAACTAAATTTGGAGACTTTTCAATGATAAAGAAGTGACATGGGTTAAATGGATAGTTTCTGGGGTTTGATTCCTAATAGAGAGCACTCTTGGACTCTAACTCAAATGCTTCGACTGAGGGATCAATGTAATCTAGTTTTCAAGAATTTGATTGGTGATAGCAAGGATACATGGTTTTGGTTTGACAACTGAAGCAACTTAGAGCCATTGCACATTAGATCAAATATGAGCTCACTAAGATTAAGGATAACTTGCAATGCCATTGTGAAAGAAATTATCAATGGGAATGAATGGTGTTATATTGGCTTTAATTGAGGCAACGCTCCCTAGTTATAAGCTTGAATCTCTCTCTTCAAATTTCAATGATTGGTTGGAGAATAATTCCAATAGATTTACAAACAAATCTTGTTTCAAGATTTTTAGGTTTCACAGCCACAAAGTATTATGGTCAAATTTGTTTTGGTCCAAGTCTTAGGTCCCAAAAGCTTCCATTATGCGTTGCTTAACTGTCAAAGAAGCGACCCAAGACAACAGATAAGATGAAAGGTTGCTCAAACCAGATCTGTTTACTATGCTAGCTCTTACTATAGTCCATGGAATTCTCTCAAGCCTTATGGTTTAGGATTCAACAACTACTTTATTGCTCATGCCAAGATAAGGAATGGTCCAAGGCTGCAGAATGGGCGTGTAACCAGTACAAACTGATGGGGAGGGATTCAAAGCACTTTAGAGTTGCTTTTAATTGTTGCATTTATGCAATTTGGGGGAAAAGGAATAATCATTTCCACGGACAAAGTCCTCATATTGTTCTGCGTTCATAGCTAAGATTATATGTTGGATTAGGGAGGTTAGGGTGGCTACTCAAGCTTATGGTCATCCTTCCTCCCGCAACAAACTTTGATAGGACTTGCCTTCTTGACTTTTAGTGAACTGCATTCCACAAGCGAGCAAATGAATGGGATCATTCATGAATGAGTATATATTAGATGTTTAACAGCTCACCTGATTAATTGTTTGAGTACTTGAGTGAGTAGTGCTCGTAATACTAGGGATATTTGTATCCTTGGTTAGGCTGGTTATATTTTTGGCCTTTTTGTAAAAGCCTCAAGCTTCTTCTAATTAATATAGCTTATTTAATTTCTAAAAAATATGACAAGTAATAAATTGAATATATTACTTAATTTGACATTTAAAATATAAATATATAAAATAGTAATTTATATAACCTTATCATGATTCCTACATGAATTCTAGTCAATATGTTTAACGAATCCTATGTGGCAAAAGCTTGTGATAATATTCTCACTACTTCTGTTCATATATATATATATCTATATAGATATAAAATTGAAGTTTTAACTAGGAGTCCTCCTAATAAAAGGAGCTTGGCATGTAAGTGTTCGAATCGAAAGGTATAAAACAACCTCTGCGGACTAGTCGCTAGTTCAAATAGGCACTCCCCAGCCGGAAATCATATTTAAGAGTAGGAGCTCGTTCATCAACCTGTGAGTGGAAAAACAAAAAACCATTTTTCTTACAATTTCGACGCATTTGAAACAAAGGTAGCAACATTTTATATATATATATATATATATATAAACAGAAGTAGTGAGAATATTATCACGAGCTTTTGCCACATAGGATTCGTTATGAATTCTAGTCAATATGTTTAACGAATCCTATGTGGCAAAAGCTCGTGATAACATTCTCACTACTTTTGTTTATATATATATATGTAACGCCTCAAAAAGCTCTATTTCATGAATAGTACATCTCGAGATGAATAGTAACACCTAGGACCCAAACTGCACTTTTTTTAGCATCGGATAATATTATTCAAGGACAACCTGGGGATCAAACTTGAGGTCAAAATGAGTTATGTGGATCAAATTTGAGGTCAAAATGAGTTCATTTTCAGGATTTGACCAAGAGTTAACCAATGGTCAAAGTTTGACCCAAGAAAGAGGTGAAAATAAAACCCTAAAATATTAATAGCAAATAAATGATATTAATTAAGGTATTTATGTAGGTTGATATTTTAATGGGTATTTGTTAGCGCAGGATCTAGTTATGGGTCTGAGTTGAGGGGCAATTGTGTGTTTCCTGTGTTTACCAATTTTGTACCAGCTCAGAAGGGAACCGGAGGACCTATTTTGAGTGAAACTCAGATTTTGTTATATTTCCGAATGATCCAACTTCGGTACAATGATGGCTTTAAATAGCCTTAGGGAAAAACAACTACTTCCTACAATAACTGTGTCACGAACCCACTACTAAGTAATAAAAGGAACTGCACTCCACTACTACATACTACAAGGAACTGTACTTGACCCAAAGGCCACACAAACGAAAATACAAGATAATATCAAATTAAGGGATTAATTAATTAAGAAATTAACTAGACTGCAGCCTTGTTCGTCTTGTAAAGTCTGGGCCTCATAACATCACTCTCGCCCTCCAAAGAAAGCTTGTCCTCAAGCTTAAAATCTAGAAAACGTGGAGTAAAGTCAGCCACTGCTTCCCAAGAAGCTTCAGCTGGAGATTTTTCTGCCCAGTGGACTAAAATCGTTGGGTTGCTCTTCGTGACTACTGCCTTCCTGGAATAATTGTTCCTCCTCTTCCTCCTCCGCAAGTTCAATCCAGAAAAGGCCTTTGCATTGATGGCCCTGAAAAAACAACTCATCGCAATTGAAACAAAGCCCTTTTTTCCTTCGTTCGTCCATTTCTATCGGTGACAACTGTCTAATGCTGCGACTCTTTGCAATGGGTGTCGTCGACGTTTCCGGTAATTTCAGTCGCCGAGTCTCAAAAATTTTGGGGACTTGACTCCGACGTTCATATAGCCGTGCAAGGCTCATAGCCGATGATAACTGCTGAGGACATTACTTTTTCATCTTTTTCCCAAAATTCTTGTTGCTATGATGATTTTAGGGACCCTAGGTTGATGATTAGTGTTTAATTGTTGATTTAGGAGTTAAAGATAGGAAAATTTGGCTTGAAAATGGAAAAAAAAATGAAAGAAAGTGGAGAAGGAAGAGGGAGGGTTGTTCTCGCCAGATTTGGGGAAAGAAGAGAATATATAGGTGGCAAAAATGCAATTTGGTCGCTTAATAATTTCCGTAAAAAAAATCCAATAGTTTTAATAAAAAGGAAACTTGATCCAAGAAGTACCAAACTTTCACTCTTTTATTTTATTTTTCAAAATCCAAAATTAACTTTCAATTTGAATCCATTAGTTGGATTTAATCCATCCAAAATATCTTCACTTAATAATTTTTAAAATTCATAGTCAAAAATTATTTGGGTGCTATTTAGTCCACGGGTCAAAAAATAACATTGTTAAAACTTACGAATTCTTTTCTTCTCAATAAATAATACCCATAAAATATCAACCTCACATAAATATCTTAATTAATATCATTTATTTTTCATCAATATTTTAAGAGTTTGATTTTTACCCCTTTCTCGAGTCAAACTATGACCACTAGTCAACTCTTGATGAAACCCTCAAAATGAACTCATTTTGACCTCAAATTTGATCTCAGGTTGTCCTTGAATAATACTATCCCATGCCAAATAAATTGCAATAAATTGCAACTTGGGTCCTGGGTGTCACTATTCATCTTGGGATGCACTATTCATGGCCCAAAAAGTATTATTCATGAAACTGAGATTTTTGGACCGTTACATTTCTTCCCCTTTAAAATAAAATTTCGTCTTTGAAATTTACATGTCAAATAGCTGTGGATAAGACTTTCTCATGGTTTCTTTCGGTTCTCATGTGCTTCCTCGATCTCGTGATTCGTCCATAGTAATTTCACTAGTGGAACCGTCTTGTTCCTTTGCTATTTTGTATCTCTTGCCAGAATTTTCATTGGCTTCTCTTAATAAGTTAGATTTGGTTGTATTTTAATATCTTCCAGTTTTATAATATGTGATGGATCAGACTGATATCTCCTTCACATAGATACATGGAAGATATCGTGAATCTTTTCCAAATCTTGTGGCAATGCTAATTTGTAGGCTATTGGTCTCACACGCTCAATGATCTCATATGGACCAATGAATCTAGGGCTCAACTTACCCTTCTTACCAAATCGAAACACTTTCTTCCATGGTGAAGCTTTCACGAAAACCTTATCACCAACAACATATTCAATGTCCTTTCTCTTCAAATATGCATATGATTTTTGGCAATTAGAAGCAGCTTTCAAACTTTATAATCTTCACCTTATCCTCAGTTTCTCTTATCAATTTTGGACCCACGATCCTGCTTTTCACTGAGTTCTGTCGAGCATAAGGGTGTTCTACACTTTCTACCATAAAGATCCTCATACAGTGTTATCTGTATGCTTGCTTGATAGCTATTATTGTATGTAAATTCATTCAATGGGAGGTGTTCGTCCCAGCTTCCTTTAAAATCGATAACACAACTCCTAAGCATATCGTGCCATCTTCCGTTTGAGGATAAAAAGTTGTACTAAAATTCAACTTAGTATCCAAGGCCTCATGTAATTTCTTCCAAAATCCTGAAGTGAATCTTGGATCCCAATCTGATATGATGAAAGATGGTACTCCATGCAACCGCACTATCTCACAGATGTACAATTCTGCATACTTTGGAAGTTGGTAGTCAGTTCTGATAGGTAAGAAATGAGTTGACTCGGTCAATCTATCCACAATCACCCATATGGCATTAAGCTTTTTCCTAGTTTGAGGCAAACCAGCCACAAAATCTATCATAATTCGATCCCATTTTCATTCGGGTACTAATTTTGGTTGAAGTAAACCCGATGGAACTTGATATTCTGCTTTTACTTATTGGCATGTAAGACACTTGGTAACATAATCTGCAATGTCTCTCTTAATACCTAGCCACTAACAATGTGTCTTCAAGTCTTGGTATATTTTAGTACTTATTGGGTGCATAACATATGAACTACTATGGGCTTCCTTCATGATCTTTTTCAGCTCATCATCATTAGGAACACAGATTCTATCTTTGTAATACAAGTATCCATCCTCTTTGATTGCATATTCACCATCCTTCCCCTCTTGAATTTGTTTAAGAATGGTAACTAGCTTTTCATCTTGCTTCTGTGCTTCCTTGACTTGCTGTAACAAGTTTGGTTTGACCCTCAACTCAACTACAATGGCTCTATCACTGTCTACAAATAATCTAGCATTCATTGCTCTTAAAGTTGATAATGATTTCTTGCTAAGGGCATTGGCTACTACATTTGCTTTGGCTGGATGATAGTCAATGATGCAACCATAATCTTTAATCAATTTTAGCCATCTTCTTTGCCTTAAGTTTAACTTTTTCTATGTATGCAAAAATTTAAGACTTTTGTGATTTGTGAAAATATAACATTTCTCTTCATATAAGTAATGCCTTTAAATCTTCAAAGCAAAGACTATGGCTGCTAACTCTAAATCATGGGTCGGATAGTTCCTTTCATGAGGCTTAAGTTGCCTAGAAGCATAAGCAACTACCATTCCCCCTTGCATAAGTACATATTTGATTTGTGTTATGGGCCGCATGGCTCCGAGAGCTCGGTCCTTATATATATATATAATAGAGTAACAATATAAGATATGCAAATGGACTATATAGTTCCGAGAACTCGGTCCCGTATTTTAAAATCCCACTTATGCCACTTGGTAGTGCAATTTTGCTGAATTTTCCCTGGGGCAATTACAAAAAAACATATAAACGCATAACTAATAATTAAAGATCTTCAACTGGAAGTAGTAATTAGATATAAATTAATATAATAGATAATGCTTAAATTTCAAATTTTAATTTTAATACCTATTTATGCTTAGAAATAAATGAAAATATTTCATCATCATCAACACCCAGTTGAATCTCTCACCAACGCGGGGTCTAGGAAGAACTAATAGTACTTAGCTTTATCCCTACCTAAGTAGAGAGGCTACTTATATTTATATTTGAAAAATATTATATGCTATGCATGAATGAATTGAATTGGATGAGAAATGAAATTGCTTAAACAACATTAAGCCTATAGCTTACCACTTGCTTTTCTTTCCGCACGTAGGTTTGAAGAAAATTAGAACAAAGTTGTAGTTGATCTACTACAAAGACTTTATCACATAGAGGATTGCGGAAGATTTTGAGGTGGATGTACTATAGAATTATTTGGTTATGACATATACACTTAAAGAAATGAAGGATCTTATAGAATTATATTGAGAATTATATATTAAAGTTATGTATGGAATTTGATTAAGATGAGTTGAAATGTATTGGAGAATGGGCAAATTTTTTGTCAAAGGAGTTTGATATGGAGATGGATGGTAGAGTAAAATGAATGAGAAGTGTATTTAAGTTTCTTGCAGGAGGTTCTAAGTAAATATAGAGGAAACTCTATCAAAATTTTTATAAAGTGAATAATATTTGCTAGAATAATAAGGATTTAAATAGAAAATTTTGTAATTCGTAATTTTAGGTATTTAAGAATGTAGTAATACTCGATATTCCGATTCCATGGTTAATAGGCAATTGGACTATTTACATACTTCCTCACAGAAGCCCTTATTGATCCACCACCTAAAGTGACATTCCTATTTGAAACTTGAATATGGGTCCCACTTCTACCATCTTAAAGAAACTTTTAGTGCTCCACATTCAGCCTCTTTATCACATGGGTCACCAAGTCCAATAGCACAATAAATATCCCATCAACCTTGAAAAACAAATGATGGTCCATCGCAGATTTCCAATTCTAAAAGAGTGAAGGATTGGTCAGTCATTGAAGCATCTACCTACCTGTAATTCTTCGACAACATTGAGAAGCCAAATGTGCATACTTCTAGAGATTTGTTCCCAAATTGATATGTTCTGTTACTCCCAATGCCAGAAACATGCATTGAGTTACTGGCAATATTTTCTATATACTACTTATGGAAGTACAAACTTGCAAATATCATGCTGCATAGATATCACAGACCAAAAGGCCTACAAAAAGGGGTCCAAGTCCTTGCATCTCCTCTCACTTAACCTACTTTCTAATCTTTGAACACGAGAGAAAGAGAAGATGCCTTCATAAGGGGAAAAAATATCACCATTTTGAATTTCCAAAAGAAAAGTAAAGTTCTCTGTTAGCTGCAACAGTAGCAGGCCTTGAATTTTAGCACCTAAAACCAGTTTTTATTTCAACTAGCATATATCTTTTGTTAACATAGAAAATCCTTATAAGCTGCAGCATGAAATAAGTTCTCTAAAGCCAATTCTACGTAACAATCAGCAAAGATACAAGGATAGTGTTTCTACCGGGAAGTGAAACATTATATTTGGTCCTCATGAAGGACAAGTTTTCAAATGTTTTAGGTTCCTCAAATCAGCCAAGATAAGTGGATAGTGTTTCTGGACATTCCTCACATCAAGCCCATACTCAGCCCCAAATCTTCAACTTTTCATTCTGACATGACTAAACTTTCACAACCCTAATCTATCTTGATACTTTAAAAGAAATTTACTATCGTACAATGGGCACATCTGCACCAAAATTCTGTCAAAAAGTCTATACTTGATCTCACGATAAATGCATATACATCCAAATCTAGACGATGCACATAAGGGAACAAGGAAGCCACAGCTGCCACAGCTCCTAGCTTTGCAATCTCAATGACTTCCCATCCTATTATCTCATTTATATCCCAGATATGAATACATATAAAAAAGGTAGTACATGGAAAGAAGAAATGATGCAATGTCCTAAAGCCATAAAGTGAGAACACAGGTCCTGTTATAAACCCTCTGCTTCAGTTTTAGTTGCAAGTATGTTCTGGTCTAAATCTCAAGAGCAAAGACATAAATTATACTTGGTAAAAAGAAAAATGCCAGTCAAAATGAAAGAAGCTCAATGCATGACAATTAACCAGCAAAACTTACATGAACTGTTAAAAATCAAAATAAATATCTAGTGCATTATTTTAAATTCCATACCATTTCTGAATAGCTCAGATCATAAAGATCCTCATCATGGACCCAGTCATCCAGGCTAATCTCCGGCAGTGGACGACAACCATTTGCATACATCCATTCACCTTTTTCAACTTTACGACAATTAGGGCATTGCATTGCACCCTTCACATTAAAAGCAGACCCAATGCAATCTGTAATGAACACCACAGAAAAAACTATAATCAAGTGGAAGTACTCAAAATGAGAATATGCAGATGGAGACTAGACACCACCTCCTGAGGATAGAACATTATATGTTATTTATTAAAAAGAGCCATGTATTGCTGCAATGAGTAAAAGGGCTGTGTATTGCTGAAATGAGAAGCACACACCATGCCCATTTTCATTGAATGAATCAAAGTTTTGTTAAAGATTTAAAGGAGGGGTGACACAAAATATATTACAATACCTTAATCAAAGATATTTAAGAATATTATTCATATGCTATTTTTTCAATTTCACAATCAGATACTTAGACTCTATAAAGTGACTAACATCCAAACAGCGGCCAAAAATGTCGAATATCATCTTTAGTGGTATTTGCGTGTATACCAAGACATTCAAACTGCATGTATACCAATACAATATATCAAAGATGTCTTCAGGTCCCTATGATGCATAAAAATGTACCTAACTGTCACTACAACCCAAAAGTAAATGGTGAGAAGAAATCACTGCTCGCTGACAATAAAATCTAATGCAAATTGATGAGCAGTTGCTTCACAGGCATGACCAGCAACATCAGATCATCACAGAGTATGCTAGTATGCTAGTATGCTAGTTCCATTAGAGTAGTTTCAACAGGATAGGAGTTTGAATAAGCAGAACCTTGTTCATGCAATTTTCTCACTCTTAAGAAAATACAGAATTGAAGACACGCAACAGTAAGCCTCTTGAATCCTTCTAACTGTAATTTCATAAAACAATCTTCATATAATTGACAATCAGTTGAATGTACAACTAATTTGCCATTAGTTGAACACTAAAATCCCACCCTCTAGCACAACGTATATGTGAAGCTACAATTTGAGAACATTCAAATCTAAATAGCAATTTGCAAAATTCAACCAGGATTTTTTATTCTAAATATTAAACCAGACATTTAAAAAAACAAATCACCCAAAATGTGGAAAAAGAAAAGGAAGAAACTTTTTTGCCCGGATGAAAATCGTTGACCAACTAGTAAGTCAAAATGTAATGAAAGCATCATTCATTTCATAGGATGAAGAATGAACAAACAAGAATTAAACAATACCCATATATCCACATACCCAGCCGAAACATCAATTCAAGAAACCAAACAAAAAAGAAAAAAGGACAAATGAAAAGTAGAATCGGAATCCCAACTTACCCAGATGGAATTGGTGGCCACATTGGAGTTTGGCCCACGAGCGATTCCCATTGTCAGTGACCACCTCAAGGCAAATCGAACACGACACCGACCCAAACGACTTGCCGAATTCTCCTCCTCCACCACTTACGCCACCTACTTCTGTTTCATCAACAACCGCATCGTTGTCGCTGTTTCCCAACCCCATCACACAGTAGCAATCCCCCAACACTGACAAATCCCAATAAAAAAAAAAGGCAACGCAGAGCGATTGATCTCCTCTTTTCTTTTTTCCCCCTCTGAATTCAAACTAGCTTGTCTTTACCATAATTAGCTAAATTAAATCAAATCTAACATAATCATTTATAGCAGCAAGGGAACTTATATAAACATATAAAATGGAAGGTGATTTCCTCTCTTTTATTTATTGTTTTCCTGGGAGGTTTTGATCGAAATTTTCTTTCTTCTTCTCCTCCTCCTCTCCCTGTCTCTCTCTGTTTCTTTTCTTTTTCGTTATTTCTCTCTCAATATCTATCGTTCGGCACGGAGACAATTTTGTGCCGTTGGATTCAACAGTTTTGAGTCCTAAAAACCGCTGTCCGAACCGGGGGCCATGGACGGCTGAGATTATAATGGGGTGGAGGCTACGTGAGACCCGTCGAGCGAGTTTGTTTTTGTTTATGATTATGTTTTCTTATTCCTAAATTGCCTAATTAAATAATTAATTATCTGACATATTTCGTTTTGATTATAATGGGGTGGAGGCTACGTGAGACCCGTTTGATGGAAGAGTCGGTAATAAAAGGTAACACAATTTTATTGTTTAGTTCAAAGTTTTATAATAGAATGGAATGGAATAAGGTGAAAGTTGAGGTTTCATATTACGAGATGGAAGCAGATGACTTCATGTTACGTTTTATTTTATCTTAAACAGTAAAAATAAGAAACATCTCATTCGGAAGATTTAGGAGAGAATTTATACTAATAAATATATACTATCTAATATACTCTCAATAATTTTTCTTAATATCAATTAATTTTCTAATCCTAACCCCTCCTTTTTTCCATAATCATTTATTACGGTCCACAAAAATTGTATATAATTAATAATATTTTTATATTATTTCTCCTTACCCTAATAATATTATTTTTATATTATTAATAATAAATTGTATAAAATTAATAATAAAATAAAATTTAAGAAAAATTTTATTAATGAAAAATAGAAAAAAAAATTATTCTTTAATTGTTTGGATATACTTCTATATAAATAAAAATACTAATAAATTATTTTAAAATATAAATCACATATAATAGAATAAAATAAACTTTATTAAATAATTAATAATAAAATTTTTATATAATTAATAATAAATTGTATATAATTAATAATAAAATTTTTATTATTTTAAAATAGAAAATATAAAAAAATATTTGTCACGGTTGTGACTTTAACCATGACTTTTTAATTGGACATGATTACTGTTTTAAAATTATAGCGTTAAACTCATGTAACAACCATTTTAATATTAGGGGTATAATAATTATTTATGATACATTACATTTCATTTTATCCATCTTCCCAACAACATTTTACTACATTACATTATGAATCCTTCCATCCTTCCGAAACAACTTTTCACTATATTACATTTAATTCCATTATAAACCGTTTTGTTCTGTTCCGTTCTATTTCATTAATTAACATCTAATCAAACAGGCCCTTAAGGTGTGGGTGGCTCAAATGTGAAAGTCAAGATCACATAAATGTTTTGTTGCAGTTTTCTACAGTTCTCCCCTATACATAAGTTGCAATACACCATAGAAGTATATTTTCTTCTATAAAAATTATTTCTACTATGTACTTATCTTTTAATTGTTAGATAATGTTAATTAAAAATCAATCATTACTGTCTACATATATTTTGTTCTTTTTTTTTAAACGGAGGAACCCACAATCGCTACCATTTGGATGCGCACTGAATAAAGACGTAATAATATGCAAATCACACTAATTGGGTACTCCGCACTAGGCAAGCCCTTACAACAGGCTCGATCGAGAGCGCATAAGTACGGAAAATCGAACACAAAACTTTTTGGCCTCATACTCCTCCACTTCACCAACCCGACCACCTCTAGTGGGCTATATTTTGTTCATTGGTATTGAGTGATTTGTCTTTGCTTTTGTTTTGTGGTACAATTTGTAATTGACTTGTGTTATTGAAAATTCTATTATGATTAGATTCTTTCTTATAGAAGCGTTTAAGGATCTAGTATTACAATTAAATGATACTCAAGGCATTATTATTTTAAATATAGTGTTAAGCATTGACTAGATTTCAAAAAATGAAAATTATCAAATAGAATAATTTTAATCAAATTTTCAAATAAAAAACTCATAATTGATAAAGTATATCAAAAAAGATTTATATTATTTAACCCTAAACTATGTATAATTCGTTAATATGCTGAAAATAAGAAAATAAGGTAGGTCCTTTCTACATATTGTGTGTGTATCCCATAATTTCTTTTATGAGATAGCTTTATGTTTTTTCCCAGTATATCAGTTGTATGTCCCTTTCCTTAGTTTACTAAAAAGGGTTTTCCAAGAACAATGAGCTGGTTCTTCAGTGTAAATGTTGCCTTGTTTTTTTTTTTTCTATTCCTTGAGCTTTCTTGTTCTTTCTCTTCAATCTTGTAACCAGATTGCAATGATGTATGGCGTAATCTACTTTGATTTGCTTGTGGGTTGATTTGGAACTGTTGAAGTTACAAATTTTAGGGTTTGCTTTCCACTGTTCTATATTTTTAGATCCCTAATTCAATATACTTTCCATTTCCCCAAATTACAATGAGGTTCTAGTTGAAAACTTATTATGGAATATTAATGACAAGAGAATAATTGTAAATAGGAGGTTTTGTTGCAAAATCCCCTTAGAAGATGAGAAAGAGCAAGCCATAGCAAAAGAGGGATAAGGAAAGCCTAAAAATATCACGAAACAAACAAAGTAGAAAAAATTAAGAAAGAAAAGGATCCTATAACATTAGGAGCCTAAGAAAGCTCCATTAATCAACTATGCCTTCACTAATGTTTTTTTATAAGAATTTAAAATTTCATTGAAGAGGAAAAGATACTTGGTATACAGCGTTGGAAACGAACTCTCCCACTCTCCCACATGATAATCAAAACGATGTAGTTAAAACAATATAAAACATTGGAGAAAACAACAACGTTGGATTAATTGAATAATGTTGAGGTGACATCGTATCAGTAACTAGGTTCCCAACCTTTTTTCTAAGATACATAATCCTTTTCTAGTAGAAATTTCAAAAATTACTAACTCAGACCACCTGAGAAAAATGAAAAATATATTTGGTAACAATTGTTTGATGATATACAATCTACTAATTAAAAAAAACAGGGCCTGAAAACTTGCTCTCTTCCAATATATACAACCGGTGCTGATTGATTACAATTTCGGAAAGGATGTCTATGAAATATTGTGATAATCCTAGGACTATGGTACAACCCTTGGTTGGCTTCAAGTAAACAAACTATTTCTCTATATTTGTAACAAAAACCTGTCTTTATTTGAAGCAACCAAGCAATCTGAGATTTAAGAAGTAAAATGGAAAATCCTAGTTGCCTGGCTGAGATCAATAATTAATCAATGTGAATATATCTAACTCCAACATCAGGAGCAATGCTCATGAGAGGCACGACTCTGTACAAAATCCTAACCTATATCATGTCTTCAAATGATTACTCAATTAGGGTCGATGACATTGGAGACTGCGACGCATCGATGGTGATGCGAAGGTTACAATCCAACTCTAGGCTAGAAGAACTCACTTAGCCCATATAAGAGATCAGTTTATGTGGATTTATGTGAATCTCCTAAGAGTTACAAACTTCATCTTAAATAGTAGGGACTGGAGGAGGGACGTCAAGGTGCTTCCTTCTTAGACCTCTATAAGTGAGGCTGTTAAATAAGTTGATGTGGATTGCTTTGAATCTCTTTAGAGATACTAACTTCAGCTTGAATATCAAGAGACTTGAGGAGGTGCACCAAAATGCTCTTGGATATCTACAGGTGAGTTAGATTTCCTTTTAAAATCTTAGTTCCTCTCTTTCTTAAGTTGATTATTGCGAATATCTGCTTTAGTTGCTTAGGAAGAATAATGATGCATGGGGTGAACTATTCTCTTTATTGTATCCCAAATAGAGAGAACACACTGATGAAAGTCCATGATCTTTAGATAAGTAGTGAGAACTATACTCTCCATAAGAGAGCCAGTCCTCTGCTATAATATTGTCCCAATTAGTTTATTATAAGTTGTTCCCTTATATTTGCAGTAGTGAGTTCAATAAGTGTGAGTAGGTTGTTAGATTTCCCTGTAAACCTTCAATTGTTTCTCTCTTTCCAAATTGCTTGAAGATAAGATACTACTACCACCATAAATATTTCCTTATTGTGCTTAGAGATATGCAGTTGAGATATCTCTTGTAATATATCAGTGAGACAGCAATGGCTAGTACCAAGGGCATATAGGCTAGAAATTCTAATCCATTAATGTTTTTGTTAATCCCCTTGGTTAAAATGAGCTCTCTAATCCTATTAAAGGTGTCATGACTTTATGCTTGTGTATCATAATTCTCAATTTTGAAAATTCAATGGTTTTTCTCTTCTTAAGACATAAATGATGATGTTGATGGTTAGTTTAAAAGTTCTTTTTTTTGGGTGATAAGGAGACTTTCATGTCTAGAAATTGCTTACAACCATTCATCTTTGTCACAATGTCAGTTGGATAAGTTTAGGAATTATTTTCAAAGCATTTGGACAAGTGGCATTAGAAAAAGTTTCATCTTCTTAAATACACAGGTTACAACAAGGTTATCAAAACTGATACTTTTAATGCTATTTGTTTTTCTTATCCTTAGTTTGGTTACTAATTCAAGGATAAAAGATGCTTTCAGTAGATTCTTGTTCAACTATACTAGCTTTTCCTTGTAACTATTTGGTGAGTATTTAAGAAGGCCACTAATCAAGATTTATTTGTGAATGCTCTAGAATTGTGCCTTAGGAAAATGATTGTATCTTCTACTTATGGATTAGGTTTGTAGCTAGATAAATTGTTCATGATGGAGGTTAGTCCTCCTAGATTACATCTTTATCTTTCACCTTAAATGAGAATCTTTACCTTGACATGTTCAAGAAAAATGTGCTTCAAGGTGTTGAATTTGGGATCCTATGAAGAAGGCTTTGGTTGTTCCACTTATCATACTAAAACCAACTTTCTTCGTCATTCCCTAGTGTGCTTTTATCTCATAGCTTAGGATGTTCATCATGCTTAATATTTGTTTAAAAGTTCAAGGGATGTTAGTATTTGGCTTTACCTTCCAAAAGTTATTCTGTTTTAGGAATTGGATATGCACTTACTAAATCCATAATTATTCTTGATATATGAAGAGTTTCCATATTCTTTTAGCAAGAATCATTTGGTTTATAGCCCCAATTGAGGTAATGCCTAACACAATTTAGTTTGCCTTGACTTGTATTAGATTATTTATCTCACATGTCTATAAAAAGTTCTTTAGTATTTTTTTTTGATGGAGTTTGTCAGGTTAAGAGGTAGAAAAAGATGGTCGCTTTAATACACAAGAAGATTGTTTAACACTTACATGATCAAGCCTACATATGATAGAAATTGTTTAAGTATTAAATTGAATAGAGATTGGCAATTCTTGAATGTAAGTCTCTTGGTAGTTATGAGAATGCCAAGGTGCTTAAAAGGAGGTTATTGAAGATTGAGTCAAGTGAGTTAGGATAATTTTTCTACTATCTTAGGTTTTCTAGTTGGTATATAAATACATCTTTTATTTGAGTTGATTGAGAGCCCAAATGATCAAAGACTTATAGGGATTTTATGAGGATTTTGACCAAATTTATCAACACCACTACGTTATAACAAGTCATTTGCAGAAGATAAGCTTTCATTTTTAGTGGAACTTAGATTTTCCTCCATATTTAATATAAGGTCCTCAATGTAGATGGCAAAGTGATAAAGAAATAAGGAGTTTCCTTGCCTTAACCTTTTTACTCTATTAAATATATGAGTTAGTTCACTAGTATTAAGATATTATAAAAAAACTATTGACATATTGCTCCAGCCACTTAATGAACATATATGGGAATCCAAAAGCTTCTAAATTGTTGAAGAGAATGTTCTAGCTTACAGAGTTAAAAAGATTTATGTAAGTTAATTTAAGGAGCAATTTTTCATTTCCTCTTTATGATAATTTTTAAAAAACTCCTGAGCCAATAATATGTTATCACCTATGATGTACACTCAAATGAAAGCTCTTTGTTTAGGATTGATTATAGATTTGAGTCATCTGCAACTTTGTAGCAGGCATTTTTGAGATTATCATGTATATACATTGTAATAGGAAATTGGTTCTTAATTTTGCAAGGATGAAGGGTTATGATTTCACCCATTGAAAAATAATCCATAATAAAATTAAAGACTATATTCTTAACTAGATTCCAATACATATAATAGAAATATGTGTTTAGTCCATACAGTCCTAGAGTTTTTTTAGCATCTAAGCTAAAAGAGTTTTCTTAATATATGTTCTAACGAAAGGTTTAGTGAGAAGGTCTACTTGCTCATGGGAAATTGAGTGAGGAATGGAGCTAATAAATTGCACAGAAGAAGAACAATTAGAAGAGTTACCTTAAGAGATATTGGAGTAGTTGAAGGCTTGTTTTTTCATATCTAATTGCTACCATGTAACTATACCATCGGACTTTCTCAAAGTCCTTTTTATGTTAGTTATGGTCTACTTCTAATACATCCCCTAAATCACCTTTCTTTCATTGTTTAACTTCTTAAAATTGTTATGTATTAAGGTGAATATGATCAGATTAATTTACTTCAAAAATAAGCTCAAACAAAAATTAAAGAAATTCCCCCATATATTTACAATTATACATTATCTTCAATGGACCAATGTTATGCATAATGGAAAATAGAAGGTAAATGAATAGTAAAGATGGAAGGGAACTTCTTTGGGTCCATTGTTACTTATTTTTCAATATTAATGTGATAGACATCTAAATGTCAATGGTTCTTTTTTTTTGAAAAAAAAGATGTCAATGGTACACTGCATTAATATTAGCAAAGGAACGATACAGAATGCCGAGTATTAAAATAAAAAATGAAATTAAATAAGTATTGAATATAATATAAAATAACATAATTGATATGCAAAATGTAGTTTAGAAAGTATAATGGATTAAAAACAAAATAAAAAGACATGGGACAAAATAGCTTTAGTATGTAACCACTTCATTAGCGTTATTATTTACAATAGACATTATATGTGTTAAATGGATTAAATTTTTAGCATGATTTTTAGAGAATTATATTTTTAAATTAATGATTTCATTGGATTTGATGCTTAAAATGAATTATATTTTTTGGTCTTATTTTAAACCCAGAAGGAAAAATAATTAATTTGGAGAAGATTTTAATCAATTTAGAGTAATTTTTCTTGACTTTAAGTGAAGGATTCAAAATATAATACCTAGTTGCTCTGTGTGATTAATTGATTGATGTAATTTTAAATCACAAGGGTATGATGTAACTATAGTTAGCACTAGTAAGTATGGGTCGAATTTACGAGAATTACAGGTATTAGTAATGACCTCTTTTCTATTATCTAATCGTCGAATAAGATGATGATTCAATATAAAACTGAATTAAACTAAAACTTGACACAATAATGAATCAAGACAAATATATCAAAAAGATTAATCCAATAATAAATAACTAGTACTTAGGTAATGAATTCCTCCAATATATCTAAACTATTAATCTCTTTATAATGTAACTTAATTATTAGTTATTGCACAGTGAAAATTTTTAGCTTATAATAATATTTTTCAAGAATATTAACAATTAATTTTTAGTTGATTAATTAAATCTTTTTTTTTTGTTAAAACCCTTAAGAATGCAATATTTGGTTCATGAATTTGTCTACTAAGTTTGACCCTAATTTAGAGGATTATGTAGATTTATCTCTAGGTTTGTATGCAACTCCTTCAAATTATGATAAATTTATTCATACAAGAGAATTTTTCAATCTCAATCATATGAAATCAAACATTAAACTAATATTTCGAACATATTAATTCAAGAGTAGAAATGCATAATTGAATTTCAATAAATCAATCAAGCAAATTGCATTAAGTAAAGGATGAAATCAGAGCATCTATACCAATTTAGGGTTCATCCTACCTAAGTATTAAATAGCTTAGTTCCTAAACATAGAAAATGAAATAAACATAACAGGTTCAAAATAATAATAAGAAAGAAAAGAATCTGTATGTGTGTATATCCCCTATTTTTCTTTAAAGAAATCCCCTAAACTCTTTGTTGAAAGATTGCTCTTTATCTAATTTTTTAAAATAGTCGTTATGTTTTACTCATCTTAGTTTCAGAATTGTGTCTCCTACTCTAACTTTGGTTTCTAACTTTGACTTTAGCTAGTTAGGGTTTTTGGATTACCAAGTGACTGATCTAATATCTCAAAAACACTTCAATATCACTTTACACATTCTTAGTTACCTACTTGAGCAAATGACAAGGTCATATATGTTACTGACACATGCATGTATCTCTAAACGAGCAAAAAACGACATCTTTAAAGCTTTACATGTTTATAGTCTCTTGCATGGTCCTTTTACATGATTATATATGTTACTTATATAGGTCTGTACATCTTCACACGGGCATGCATTTCTAAAACAATTCCAATTCTTCCATTTTATGTCACGATTTCTCCCAAATTTTCTCCTTTTAATCCATAAAGACATGAAAACACATTTGAAACAAAATAAGTAACAAAAACAATGTAAAACTCACAAATAACAAGCAAAAAACACTCAATATGCAATAATTTGTTATCAAACATTCTCACACTTAAGCTTTTGTTTATTCTTAAGCAAATCATAATTCAAATCATTAATCTTAAAAAATCGATCCCTTATTAATCTCAGCCTGTCCATCTTCATCCAAATCATCACATCATATTAATTAAACTAACATATAATTATATTTAAGTTATCCTAGAACTAACTTTCATAATTCAATATCAATTGCAATCATATTGATAATCTTTTAGAATCAAAATTACAAATTTTAGACTCACAATGTATTCACACAATGCATTCAAAGTGTTTAGGGTGAAAAATATGACAATTTCTCAAATCATTACATATAAGGGTTCTTAGTGATAAGCTTGCAATAAAATTATATCTCCACCACTTATAAGTAAACTAAAAATAAAAATTGAAAGGTCTTTTAAATAAAATGTAATGAGGCTTAGGTAAAGATATGGTAGGGATGATTAAAAAGGGTACTAACATCGAAGGAAATTCACATAAACAAGATTGAAGAACTTGGTTCTCCATAGAATAACAATAAATTCATTAGTATAACACTAATTCTTCTCACTCTCTAATAAATATCAACTTTTCTTTTTCTTTCTTTCTTTTTGTCAATATACTCGCAACGAATAATTTCAACTTTTGAACTTCTTTAAGAAAATGTAAAATTATAAAAATGAAACATTCAAGAAGAGACAAATTTCACAATAATTACGTATCAACAATAATCTAAATATTAGACTTTCTCTTTAACATTCTTAATATAACCCAAGTTCCAAGCAATCAAATAAAAGCAAATTCTTTCGGGCTTCAAAAATAATGAAAGGTATTTAAGAAAAATAGGGTAAAGGTTATCAATGTTTTCATAATCAATCAAGAAAAGGGGAAAAGGGCTAAGTCTTAAAAGTGGTTACTTTTAAAGGATAAAAATAGGTTGGATAATAATCAAAGAAAATAGGCTAAAATAAAGGGTTAAATATAAGTGTCTTTATCATTTTAATGCTTCTAGTTTAAAAAATATAATCTCAAAATGAGTAATAAAGGCAAGTTTTAGAATTATCTAAATATACATGATATCATACACTAAAAATAAAAGAGCATAAAATAACAATGTATTTGATCTTAGAATTAAAAGCTCATAAATAGGCTTTATGTGTGTAAATAATATGCAATTTTCATTCAAACTAACTATCTTAATGATCACAAAAAAATATGACTTATAAAAACAAGTCTATTCTAGCTTTTCATTCTTTTGCGTACTAATTTAAGTTAATAATCAATAATAACCTGAGGTGTCTCAGACATGTTTTAAGTAAATTGGGATGTCATTTAATAAATATGAATAATAAAGATTATAAAAGCTTAAGAAATTTGAATTTTGTTTTAAAATTTTCATTAACTCTTTTTTCGCATTTAGCACAAAAATAAAATAAAATAACAAAGTAAATAAAAAACATGAGAAAGTTATATTTTGGTACTTCCATGAATAATAAACTTTATACATTTTGAATTTGGTGAAGAGTCCATCTGATGTTATGTATAATCATCCTTGTAAAATATAAGTAAAAGTGGATAAAAATAACAGAAAATAACAATAAAATTAAACTAACACTGATATTGCAATAATAAAGTTTGAAACAAAAAAATGATAATAAGAAAATTATACAAATAATAAAAGAAACAAAAGAAAAACGTTAATAAGACATTCGGGCTACCTTTGTAACTGTTGATATGTCGGTGAGTCTAGTGTGATGGTCACCAAAGGATCCTCAAGTCTTTGATCCTCACATGGCTACAAAGTTGAAGATGATGCAGGCACTTCATATGGTAAAGGTGGTATGGACATCCTGATATATCCTTCCATCTGTAATATGACTTTCTCCTTCCATCTATTATGGACATCTCATCTATCTATTAGCTCCAACTGGTTCCCTTGGATGGTGTGCTGAACTCCTAAGATCCACCCCATGTACTTCTCCAGTCGAGTTATCTACAACTGGTCCCAATGTCTAGGTGGTGTAAATGTCTTGGGTGATCCTCCACTAGTTGACAAGTCCAAATTCTCCTTATGTTTTACTTCTCTCGTCTATGATTGTGGCGAGTACTGTCTTGGTGGCTACTTACTATATTGAGGCAAACCCATCTGTCTTGGTGGCTACTTACTATATTGAGGCAAACCCATCTGCTCCCAAATCTTTCTGCTTATTTGGAACGCTGATTAGTCAATAGACGTATCCTGTTTCCCCATCTCTTGCGTAATATATACATATTTTACATAATATCTAAGTTGAGGGTGACCATTATACAAGCAACCTCATCGATGGTAACCTCTCAGAGACTGTCATCCTCTTTATTAATTGTGTCACATAGGGCTCTATGCATATTGTCCCTTTCTTCTTCTCTTCGCTCTAACGCCAAAAAAATTGGGCTAAGGTGTGCCTCAAGTGTATTGGCATCCTCTCACTCATACTCCAGAGATATCTAACATGTCCAGGTTCCTAACGACTCCGAAACTATAATCCTGCCCGTTTAGTGTATAACAAAAAAGCCTATGGATGTAGTTAAGTGCAGAACATTATAAGGTGGATGCCTTAGATTTACTAGGGTTGTAGGTATCTTCCACGTTTATGATGCGCTAGAAATGACGGGCATATATTCCATACGAGATATCTATTAAAGGACTCCTATACTCCTATATGTCTACAAAGTCCTAATCATAGAGGCCTATCATCGTGGAAAAGTTCATATAGCTCATCCTCGTCATCTCTATGATCGTCTTGAATTGGATCATGCTTGGCTAGTCATAATCGTGATGTCATTTTTCTATGAAGGATGTGGAACACACCCTGAATATAAGCTCCTAGTATGTAGGCTCCATGATCTCAAAGAATCGAGACCATGCTTGAACGTTGATTGACTCTTAAACTTACTAGGCCAAGCTGGTTTACTCTAATGCCTCTCAATCGATGCATCTATTGGTCCCAAATCACTTGTCTTTAAGTAGTCAAAATTGCTTCTCATGAGTCCCAACATTGAAGAATAACATCTCACGTTACTCCATTGGATAGGCTACTGTCGATGGCTTTGATTGTGAGTGAGTTCTACTCATGTCTCTATATGACCCCTCTCCTCTCTGTCTCTTCGTTTGTTCCTCCTTTGCTCTTTGTTGGTACGCGGCTTCTGTTCTTCTTGTCATTGTACTTGACATTAAATAAAGTGTGAGAAAATAATAATCCTCACACTTAATTTGTATGCTTGCTACGCTATATAATTGCGAAAGACTCATGATTAAAAAAGTAAATTAAACTAAAATTTTGATTAACAAATAATTAAAAAATCGAACTAATAAAAAATTTAAAGTACAATTAACTAATAAAATTAATCTAAATATTCAATTCCTTAAATTGAAAATTAAATTTAACAATTTAACAAATAAGCCTACATTAAACAAAATTAAAACCTAATTCATGCAAATTACTAAATTGGAATAAAATTAAACTAATAAATAATATCTAATTACTAAAAAATAACAAATTAACCTAATCTAACAAACTCATCGAAATTTAACACAAAGTGAGCAAATTTTACATACCCAAATCAAATTCCATCCAATTTTCATGTGATTCATCAAACTAATCTAATAATTTATATGAAAAAGAATGAAATTCAACTTGTAATTGAAAATCAATAACAAAATTAGGTGAAATTACCCTAAAAATGCAATAATTGCATGAACTTAGCGATGTGGAGATGAAAATTCCTAAAATTTGCAAAAATACCAAAATTTCCCACTTTAATTCACATAGGATGCAAAAAAAAAACTTATTTGAATGTTGCAAAATCACTAAAAAATCATTAGGTTAGGTTGAAGAATGGAGAGGCGCAATAGGTGGGTGAACAAAGGGGGAGAGAAAATGGAAAAAAAAAGAAAGGAAATATGGTTTTTAATGTATGTCGTGAACTTACACGATCAATTATATGTCGTGTAACAGATCGTGTAATACAGATCGTTTAAGTCACTTTGAATGTGTAACTCTATACGCGGGCATGTGACTTTTCACAAACTTACATGTTCACATGCAAGGTCGTGTGTGTGACTGTGTAAGTCACTATGCATGTGCGACTTTTGACACGAGTGTGTGTTGTGACACATTCCAGGAAAACTGAGATACACAAGCGTAATAAACTTGGGCGAAAAATTTTAAAAACCCTAGGACTATACACGACTGTTGATGTGTGCTTAATTGTTTATACATTCACTTCTTAACACTTGGTGATTATTGTTATGAAATGTTTAAAATACTCATTTTAGTTCATATGTGATTTTAGGTATAATTTGGAAGCAAAAAAGCTAAAATGAGTTAAGAGCACATTCATTAAGCCAACATTTTGATGTCCAAACTCAATTACCCTTGTGGAACAAGAAAGAGATGGATTAGGGTGAGGATTGGACAAGAAATCACCAGAAGAACAATAATTTAGCAAAACTTGGGAGATACATGACCATGTATATACTTATATGATCGTGTGTATGCAGTTGGAAGACACATTTTGGACTTACATGGTTGGATATATAGTTGTGTATCCAATCGTATATCTTTATGAGTTTCACATTTTTTTTGACTTATACAGTTTGAAACACGATGCCTAGAAACCTAATTTTTCATATAAATAAAACATTTGGATAACAAAAACAAAATGGATCGCTTTTGGGAGAAAAGGAGGGGCAGAACATGCACTCTTTAGAGACCCATGGAGGGCTAGGCTTTTCCATTCTGGTTCCGAGGTGAAATCGAAATTAAAGACATGTTTTTCGTAGGAAAATCCTAGTGCATGCATCATATACACATGGTGCAGAAAATAAAAAAATTGTTCAGGAACTTTCCTGAAGACTAGGATCTATGTGCCTATATAAGGAAATACCATTAAACCTAGCTGAAAATTCCCAATTCACATACATATATATATATATATATATATATATATATATAAATAAATAACCATTTACCTTTTTTTTATATATATATATATATATATAATTCATGGAATTTACACAAATCAATCATTCATATAATAACCATTTACCTTGTGTGTAGTCTCCTTTATTTTTCAATCTTCTACTTGTCAGGTTGTTGCAAACTACAATGACTAAAACAGACCGTCTCTAATGGTATCCATGCAGAAATCGGAGAAATTAACCAAATCAAACTTTTTGATCCAAAAATGACTAAAACAAAGGCAAGAGTGCTAGCTCTCTTCTTTGTTCTATGGAGAGAAAAACGTGAAGGAGAAAGAAGAGAGAAGAAGATGATAAAGCTTATGAGAATCTTGAAAGAAGATGAGAATAAGGTGAGAATCGTGAAGAAGGCTTACTTAACAATTTTTCACGATTCTCATCATCTTGCTAGCCTTTTTGCTTTTGTCTTTTATTGTTTTTTTGTCTTTTGTCATTTACACAAATCAATCATTCATATAATAACTATATACCTTGTGTGTAGTCTTCTTCATTTTTAAATCTTCTACTGGTCTGATATATCGAAATTCACGACATTTACGCAAATCAATCATTCATATAATAACTATGTACCTTGTGTGTAGTCTCCTTCATTTTTCGATCTTCTACTTGTTGGATTGTCGCAAATCACAATGACCAAAACAGACCGTCTCCAACGGTATCCATGTAGAGATCGGAGAAACTAACCGAATCAAACTCTTTAATCTGAAAATGGCTAAAACAAAGACAAGAGTGCTAGCTTTCTTCTTTGTTTTATGGAGAGCAAAACGTGAAGAAGAAAGAAGAAAGAAGAAGATGATAAAGCTTATGAGAATCATGAAAGATGATGAGAATAAGGTGAGAATCGTGAAGAAGGCTTACTTAACAAATTTTCACGATTCTCATCATCTTACTAGCCTTTTTGCTTTTTTCTTTTATTGTTTTTTTTTCTTTTGTCATTTAAAGACAATAAATGCAACTTTAAAGAAGCATCTCTTCCTTTTCCACGTTATGTGTGCATGTGTGTGTGTGTGTATATATATATATATATATACTGAGGTAGTCCATTAACATTGGGGTCGGTCCTACAGGTTTCCAGGTATAAAAAATACTGGAGACCTATTTTGGCAATATCGATGTCGTGATCTCATCGGGACATATCCCAATCTCATTAGGATCCATTTGGTTCTATTGCTTTCTATATAATGAATCTTTATCCAAAACCATTTTACAAATTCTCTGAGTCACTCTTATTCATATGACCCATTAGGTTTCCAGTTATGTTGGCCACTTGGATTAACACTTAATCCAAGGAAGTCATGAGTGGTATCTAGCAACACATCATGACCCCTAATTAACCAAAAAGTGAGTGGTTTGATGAACAAACCCGTGCTTGTCATGAACCATCTCACGAACCCTCCCACAGATAATTGTTGTGCAATTCATCCTGTTACCATGCTATACCCCACTTGGTTATGAGTATGAGCAAAGTATCAACTCTCACTAAACTGACTACGTCAAATCTAGCCTAAGTGATATCAGTTATTGTCCTAGGACTCATTACTCTATATGTCAATGAAGACATTTTTCATGACATATATACTATGACTAGAGATTTTTAAGTAATGACCCCGACAAGAGGCTGTGGGTATCATCTTCTGCTATCACAGAAGTGGCGAATCCTCTATTGGCTACTCAATTACCTTCGTATACCTCAAGCTGTACCTAATCACCACCCTATAAGCGACCTCTGCAAGGCAACAAGGCATGAAGTCTAAGCATAGAATCATTATCTAAGATATCCTTGAGTACCTTAAGTCTAAAGATACTTGCACCATTACTATGATGAGATTATCACTAACATTAGAATAGAACACTTATGTGATGATTTCATGGTAGGTCATCTAATATACTTACTACCTCTAGTAAGCATTGACATCTCAACTCTAAACATTTCATTAATCCTATGCTAGGGATAATTTAGATACTGACATAATTGCGTATGATAGGAATCTTAATAGTATGATCACACCATGATTTCCTTTATGCTATGTCATATATCATATGCTTCATTAATTTGCTTATAGGTCAATATCCATTCATAAATAATGAACACCAAATTAATGAAACATGCCTTTCTTTATTATTGAAAATAAAGTCTGTACATAACTTCGTACAAAATGCACTAAAGGCAATTGCCTTTAGGACACTATTCTAACAAATCTCCCACTTGACTTAAAGCCAATCGCCTTCGTATCTAATACTATAGGCGAGTACATGACAATCAAAGTTATTCTATAACAATGGCTTCATCAATGGATCAACAATATTCTGCTCAATGGGAATTCTCTCTATTTATACATCACCTCGATCAATGATCTCCCTGATTAGATGATATCTACAGAGTACGTACTTGGACCATTGATGAGACCTTGGTTCCTTCACCTGTGTAATAGCCCCATTGTTGTCACAATACAACTGTGTAGGCCCATCACTGAAAGAAACCACACCAAGTTCAGTAATGAACTTTTTGATCCAAACTGCTTCCTTTGTTACGTTTGAAGCAGTAATGTACTCTGCCTCGGTTGTTGAATCGATAGTCGCTTCTTATTTGGAACTCTTTTAACTAACCGCCCCACTGTTCAGTGTGAAAATATAATCTGATTGGGATTTGGAATCATCCTTATCAGATTAAAAACTAGCATCTGTATGCCTACTCACTTTTAGATTTCCATCTTCATATATCAAGAAAACATCCTTAGTCCTTCGCAAGTACTTAAAGATGTTCTTGACAGCCACTCAATGACTTGCACCAGGATCCGATTGGTATCTGCTTGTAACACTTAGAGCATATGACACATCAGGTGTTGTATATAACATAACGTGCATGATAGATCCTACTATAGATGCATGCGGGATCATATTCATGCACGACCTCTCATCTTATGTGTTAGGACACATATATTTCGAGAGTATTATCCCATGAGTCATGGGAAGATACCCTCTCTTAGACTGCTCCATGGTAAACCTCTTTAGCATCTTATCTATATACGTTGATTGTGAAAGACTAAGCAACCTTTTTAACTATCTCTATAGATCTTTATCCTGAGGATATAAGTTACTTAACCAAGATCTTTTATAGCAAATTGTTTAGACAACCAAATCTTCATAGATTGTAGTATAGAGACATCATTTTCTAGTAATAATATGTCATCTACATATAGCACAAGGAATACGATTGCACTCCCATTGACCTTCTTATACACATAGGGTTCATCCGAATTTTGTGAGAAACCAAACTCTTTGATTATCTTATCAAAGCGGATATTCCAACTCCTAGATGCTTGTTTCAATCTATAGATAGATTTCTGAAACTTGCATACCTTTTCGGCATCATAAGGGATGAAGCTCTCTGGTTGTGTCATATACACATCCTCGGCTAGATTTGCATTTAGGAAAGCTGTCTTCATATCCTTTTTTCATATCTCATAATCCTAATGAGTGGCAATTTCTAGGAGTATCCTAATGGATTTAAGCATTGCTATTGGGCTAAAGGTCTCATCGTAGTCAATTCATTGTCTTTGATGGAAACCTTTGGCCACAAGCCTTGTTTTGTAGGTAATCACATTACCATCCATGTCGGTTTTCTTTTTGAAAACCCATTTACACCATATAGGTTTTATTCCTTCGGGTGCCTCAACCATAGTCCACGCTTGGTTTTCATACATGGAATCCATTTCTACTTTCATGGCGCTAAGCCATTTCTCAGACTCTGAACTCTTCAGAACCTCTTCATAGGTAGTAGGCTCATTATCTTCTATGAGCAATACATCATTCTGTTCAATCACGAGAAATTCATACCTCTCTGGAACAGAGCATGTCCTACGTGACCTACGAACTTCCTGTGTTGAAGAAGGTTGAGTTGTCACTTCATCTGTACGAGTCACAGTCTCAGGTTCAGACAGTTGATTTGCATCTGTTCGAGCATCTTGAACTTCTTTAAGTTCAATTTTGCTCCCATTGTCTTCTTAAAAAAAAAACTCTTTTTCTAAAAAGATAGCATGCTTTGAAACAAACCCTTTTTGTTCCTTAGTAAGGTAAAATTGATATCACATTGTTTCTTTAGGATATCCTATGAACAAACACTTTCCAGAATTCGCATCAAGTTTATCTAACTATATCTACTTCACATAAGCCAAACAGCCCCAAACTTGCAAATGGGAAAGATAGAATTTTTTGCTAGTCTACATCTCATATGGAGTAACTTCAACTGTCTTTGATGGAACTTTGTTTAGCAAATAAACAACTGTCTCGAGTGCATACCCCCAAAAGGATTTTGGTAAATTTGCAAAGCCCATCATCGACCATACCATGTCCACCAAGGTTCGGTTTCTCCTTTCGACCACACCGTTGTGCTGTGGTGTGTAAGGTGGAGTCCATGGAGATAAAATCCCATTATCTCTGGGATAATCTAAAAATTCTTGATCTAAGTATTCCCCACCTCGATCGGATTGTAATATCTTGATATCTTTCCCAAGTTGGTTTTCTACTTTATTTATGAATTGTTTAAACTTTTCAAATGCATCTGATTTGTTTCTCATCAGATACAGATACAGATACCTATATCGAGAGTAGTCATCGATAAAGGTAATAAAGTAAAGAAAACCACTTCTGGCATGGATGGACATCGGACCACATACATCTGAATGTTAAGGTCTAATACTCCAGTCCCCCGTTCACCCTTTCCCTTAAAGGGTAACTTGGTCATCTTGCCTAATAAACAAGATTCACACATGTCATATGATTCATAATCAAATGACCCTAAACTACCACTCTTGTAGAGCTTAGCTATGCATCTCTCATTTATATGGCCAAGGTGACAATGCCAAAAGTAAGTTAATTTTAAATTATCTAGTTTATATTTTTTGGTGTCATTGACATTCATAATTGGATGCAACATATCTAATATGTAAATTCCATTGCATAATGTACCGATACCATAAAGCATTCTATTCAAACTAATAAAACAACCATTGCTATTGAAATTCAAATGGAAACCAACTTTATTTAAATAAGAAACAGACAATGTGTTCTTTCTTAAAACAAGTACAAAATAACAATCATCCAGTTTAATTACAAGCCGACTGGGGAGTGACAAAGAATAAGTGCTTACAGCTAATGGAATAACTCTTGCTCCATTACCCATACGCAGGTCCAGTTCTCCCTTCATGAGCTGTCAACTGTCCTTGAGACCCTAAATATCATTACATATGTGTGAGCCACAACCAGTATCTAATACCCACATGTTATGATCAGAAGCAGTATTAACCTCAATGACAAACATACTTGAAGGAGCTAGGGCATATGATGCCTGCTTCTTCTTTAAGGACTCTAGATAGACTTTAAAATTTCACTTCTAGTGGCTAGTCTTGCCACAATGGAAGCAAGTTTCTTTGAGCGCAGTTTCTTTGAGTTTATTTTTAGCTGTACTTCTTTTTGGTTTTGTAGACCTTTTCTTATTTATGTTCTTTTTTTAACCAGAAGAAGAAGAGTCCACCATTGGCACTGGCTTACTATCCTTCTTGATAGATTGCTCTACTGTCTTGAGTAGATTAATCAACTAAGGGATTGTCGTGGAGATTTGGTTCATCCGATAGTTCAACACAAACTGTGAATAACTATCAGACAATCCAACCATAATTAAGTTAACACTTAATTCATAGTCCATAACAAAACCTAAGGTGGCCAACCTCTCAATATAACCATTCATCTTCAGTGTATACTGACTGCAGATGTCCCCGGAGTCATCTTAATCGTGAAGAGCAACCTTAAGGTCTCGAACTTTTCAGACCGAGCTTGGTCATGAAAACGTTCCCTAAGATGAAACACTATGGTATTAGCATCCACAGACTCATGTTGCTTCTGCAGCTCTGGTGACATAGAGGCTAGCATAATGTAGGTAACCAAGTCACTATCTTTAAGATGCTTACGATATGCTCTTTGATCCTCATCAGAAGCATTAACAGTAGGTGGATGAGGAAGTAGAACATCTAGGACATAGCCTAGCTCCTCATATCTGAGAACAATTCTCAGATTTCTCAATCAATCAAGAAAATTGGGTCTAGTCATTTTATTAGAATTCATAAGTGAGCGCAAATTTACACTGGAAGACATCTTCAATCAACCTAAATATGAAGAGAGAAAGAATGTTAGAATACAAATAAATGCTTGATCATAAGGACTTGCATGAAATGCATATGACTCCCACTAGTTCAAAGAATTCATAGCCCTCACTACGAATCCAAGAAAAATTATGACGAAGTGTCCTAGTAGGTCGATATCCGACATTACTAAAAATGACCTTCGGTTTACCTAACAAGCCACCTTAGGTCAATTGGTAGGTATCAGTCATATCAATTGCATCATAGATATAACTATCGTTTAGTGCTATCAAATCGTGATGTATGCACACGCATTGGGTTATCAACTCTTGATGCGTGTACATCTGATGTACGCTACCCAATTGTGCCTCTGTCTACGTTGACCTTGAGTTTACTCAACAAATCAACACTTCTAGTGAAAACCGACCCATTAATCAGAAAATCTTATTTTCATGGTTTAAACATATCCATATAGAGTAGGCTTGGGTTTACCCAACAACCCTAACTCTAAAAAAATTCTGGTTCTCCCCATATTAATGGAAGACGTTAGTTTTCATATTATGTGTGAGGGATTTCATACCCTGGTCTTATCTAAGTTGTAAGATTATAGTCACAATGACTATATGGAATGATTTAGGATGTTTCAATCAATCACGTTGAATTTATATCCATAGTCATCCATCATCCCACCTAACCAACCCTAGCATGCATTCTTTAATGCAATCATCTCACAAGGTTTTCCTATATAGGTTGTGACGTGTTATGCATCTAAAGATTTGACATTCAATTCAAATTTTGAACCAAATTGCTTTCTAATGTTGGCATCGGCTAATTTCTCAATCTGTATGTTTTCAATTCCAATTTAAAATACCAATATGCCAATTGTAATAGCCTCTACTCTGATGTACCTACCATATCTAGTCATACTAAATATGAAATACTCGAAATATATTAATACAATATTATTCTCTTAGGTTTTCAAATAATTTGAGAACATCAAACTTTCACCCTAAGTATCTCTAAGCAGCCTCCATTTCATCAAGACTACTTCAGCACTTGTCACATAACTTATGACGGCCAAAACAATCAAGATAACTGAATATACCAATGAGACGCTAATATGACATATTTGACATCTGAAAAGTTTTGGAAACACAATTTCAAGAAAATCAGTTTGGCATGAATACAACATCAAAGTAACATATTTCTGATCACGTAAAAAATGATCTGAGGCATTGAAACCAAAAAACACACAATCACCACTACAAACAAACAAGGTATAGCAGTTTTCTAAAAAATGTCCAGCTCTGCATTTTGCTTGAAAAAATCATCGAAACAATTTCAATAAATTCTGAGAAATTTATAGAGGCTATAACAAGTTCCCAAAATGTTTCATGAATTTTTTCAGAATTTATTTCCAAGAAAAACTCAACCAAACTCAGCAACCAAACCAATCCAGAATTTATGTTCCTCAACACAGACATTCCCAACAGCACACAACCAATTATCAAATAGATATTCAATCACATCAAAAAACATTTTTCCATTTTCATAGACATTTACAAACATATTAGAAAGAGGTTGGTAAAAAAATCCCAAAAGCAATTTTTCTAGAATTTATTCTCGAAATTGTAAGCGTGCCTGTTCATGTAATGTGCATAAACATAGCAACCAGAGCAGTAGGGAATTAATTAGCAAAAACATAACAAATCACATTGATAAATTTTTTCCTTCCACATACATATTCAGCAACATCTTAGGAGCAAATTTGGGCAAGAAAATTTTGAAAAATAATATTTCTATGCTGATTTTGAATTCAACACAATCAGAATGCACAACTGTCACAACTAATCGGCAACATCACACATGTTATGGTTTCTCCTTTATACGAGGCACAAGTGGCTCTGATACCATTGTAGCAAAATCCAGCCGCGTGCATCATATACTCATGATGTAGAAAACAAAAAAATTTGCTCCGGGACTTTACCAAAGTCCAAGATCTATGTGCCTATACAAGGAAATACCATTAAACCTAACTGAAAATTCCCAATTCACACACACACATATATATATAGGAATGCATGGCATTTACACAAATTAATCATTCATATAATAACCATGTACCTTGTGTGTAGTCTCATTCGTTCTTCAATCTTCTACTCATCAGGTTGTTGCAAACCTTAATGACCAAAATAGTCCATCTCCAATGGTATCCACATAGAGATCGGAGAAACTAACTGAATCAAACTCTTTGATCCAAAAATGGCTAAAACAAAGACAAGAGTGCTAGCTCTCTTATTTTTTTTTATGGAGAGAAAAATGTGAAGGAGAAAGAAGAGAGAAGAAGAAGATAAAGCGTATGAGAATATTGAAAGATGATGAGAATAAGGTGAGAATCGTAAGGAAGGCTTACTTAATAATTTTTCACAATTCTCATCATCTTACTAGCCTTTTTGCTTTTTGCTTTTATTGTTTTTTGTCATTTAAAGACAATAAATACAAATTTAAATAGGCCTGTCTCCCTTTTCCATGTTACACACACACACACACATACACACACACACACACACATACACACACACATGCACGCACATATAGATAATGAGGTGGTCCAATCACACTGGGGTCATTCCTACTAGGTTTTGAGTGTGGAAAAACAACGGAGACTTATTTCAGCAATATCGATGTCGCGATCTCATCGGGACATATCCTAATCTTATCGGTATCCATTTTGGTTCTATTGCTCTCTATATAATGGATCTTTATCCAAAATCATTTTACGAATTCTCCGAGTCACTCATATGCATGTGACCCATTAGGTTTCCGATTATATTGGCCACTTAGATTAACACTTAATCGAAGCAAGTCATGAGTCATGTCTAGCAACACATTTTGACCCCTAATTGACCGAAAAGTAAGTGGTTTGATGAATGAACCTATGCTCGTCACGAACCATCTCACGAACCCTCCCACAGATAATTGATTTGCAATTCGTCCTTTCACCATGCTGTAATACTTGGTTATGAGTATGGGCAAAGTGTCAACTCTTACTAGACTAACTACGTCAAATCTAGCCTAAGTGATATCAATTCTTTTCCTAGGACTCATTACTCTATATGTCAATGAAGATATTCTTCATGTCACATATACTTCGGCCAAAGATTTCCAAGTAATGATCCCGACAATAGGCCGCGAGTATCATCTTCTACTATCACAGAAGTGGTGAATCCTCTATTGACTGCTCAATTACCTTCGCATACATCAAGTTGTACCTAATCACCACTCTATAAGCGAGCTCTACAAGGCAACAGGGGATGGAGTCAAAGCACGGAATCAGTATCCAAGATATCCTTGAGTACCTCAAGTCTAAGGATACTTGCATCATTGCTATGATGAGATTATCACTGACATTAGAATAAAACATTCATATGATGATCTTATGGTAGGTCATCCAATGTATTTACTACCTCTAGTAAGCATCCACATCTCAACTCTAAACTTCTCATGTTTACAGTTTCTGAGATCCACTGCTTGATCAAATCAAAGAGTTTGACATGTGCTAGTCTATCCAAATTAACGATGTCCAGTCTCATTAATACTATGACTAGGGATAATTTAGATACTGACATAATTGCATATGATAGGAATCTCAGTAGTATGATCACATCATGATTTCCTTCATGCGATGTCATATATTATGGACTTTGTTAATTTGCTTATAGATCAATATTAATTCATAAATAATGAACACCAAATTAATGAAATATGCCTTCTTTATTATTGAAAATAAAGTCTGTACACAACTTTGCACAAAATGTGCTAAAGGTGATTGCCTTTAAGACACTACTCTAACATTTTGGATTTCTCTCTATTGTGTATTGTGTTCTTTCTCTCTCAGTGATTGTTTATGTTATCCTAGGTTTATTGAATTGGGTGTTGTGTAAGAATGATCTTAAAGCTCTATTATATTGTTTTTTTTATGTAAATCCATTGGTATAATCTTGAATACAATAAGTAATTATTGGGTATATGATTCATTTGTGGCAACTAATGGTGTTGAATTATTAGGGATAACGTAACCTTGGTTAAATGACCCGAGCTTATGTGGTTGTTGCTTTGATTAATTTGTTTCCTAGTTTGTAATCCAGTTGTCCTATTAAATGTAGAGAGCTTATTATAGGTTGTTCGATAATTAGGTTTAGTTAAATAGCTTGTTTTAATTGAACATGACCTAAAGGAAAAGCAGGGGTTAGTAGAGCTTATTGTTAACCTAAAATTAATAGTTTATAATGAGAGGTGTGATAATAACAAGACAATGGAGTGTGCTTATTCATGTGTAGGCCGAGATTGAACTGAGAACCGCATTCCGAAACCTATTAATCAATTTTATCGTTTTTACTTCTTACTTTAATTTGTTTTTGTTAGTTTAATTTCACTTTATATTCTTTACCATTTTCAACTGAATACAATAATATCAAACAAAACTTTCCTAATTCTTGAGTTATCTCCTGAGTAGCACTTGGTTAACATCTTTAGTTCGATGAAACTATCATGATCTAAGGTGACTTTGTTAAATTAATATCCTTTGTATTACCATCAAGTTCACCTCCAAAATATAATTCTAACTGATGGCCATGCATTTTAAATTTACATTTGTGCAGATGACTTACCTCAATTAGGCCATAAAAAAATAATTTCTCCATAATGAAGGTTGAACCATCTTAATTTAATCTTACTAGGGAACACTCTTAGGCGGGAATTATATAAAAGAACCTTATCTCTATTTGTTTGTTTTAATGTATGCAATACTGTAAGTATACAAATCATATATTGTAGTATATAAGATATCATTCCCAAAAAGATTTGATTAGTCACCTAACAATTTGAATGCACTTTGTCTAAGGTAATAAAAGATTGAAGTAACTAAAATTTAAATAAATTAACTAAATTAAAATAAACTAATAAAACTGAAAAATGGAACCTATAAAGATATCAATAAAAGCGAAGTTAATCAATAATGGAAACTTAGAGGTTATTTTATTATTGTTTTGTTTTCTTTTCTTTTTTCCTTGTTAATTCAATTATGCTTGATCCTACATATTCTAAAGCTTTGATTACCCTCTCTCATGATCTAACCAAGTAATCCCAATTGAAATAAATAACAATTGAGTTGAAATCTCTCGATTCTCAAAACTACTCATAACTAATCAATTGGATTTAAAGCAATCCTAATGATAATTAACTCATACTTAAGATCTCTCTTCAATTATTTATTAAGATGATACTTGTAAGTATATTAAGGTACCAACTCTCGCTGCACTACTTAGAACAAAAAACATTGATTCAATCTCTCAGTTTCTTATCAAGTATATGTTCAATAAATACCACAAAGCAATACTCTATTAAATTCAACAAGATAAAAGTTAACCAAAAAATTCAAGAATAAACCCTAATATAAATTTAGATTTCCATAATCATGTTCACAACACAACTATTCAGAATTGACATCCAAGGCAATGAAATATAATAAGAAACTAATGAATAAGCTTGAAAGCCTTGATTTGGAAATTATGGAAAGTTAGAGTTGACTTGATGTTTCTACAATTTGATCTTCTTCTTTATGATGTGCAAAATATTTATGTATTTTTGCTCTTTCTTTTTAGGTTTCCCTGATGACTCTTGTTGCCTCTCTCTGAATTTAAGCATTTCTAATCTACCTCTTCTTATATAGCCTTCTTAATGTACTTATATATCAATAAACTAAGATTTCTGGGATATGCACGGGCACTTACACGGTCATGTAGGTGACTGTATCTCTCCAAAAATACCTCAATTTATGACTTTACACGATCACAGAGACTTACACGAGCAACATACACGGGCCTATAACTCCACACAGGCATGAATTGGATCTTTGAAGCTTCACGCGTTTACAATGACTTACACGATCACTATACATAACTATATATCTCCAAAATCGCTTAAGTGTTTCCATTCCATGTCACGATTTCACCTAAATACATCTCCTTTTAGTCTATGAAGGCAATTATCACCTATAAAAGATACTTGAGGAAAATTGAGTACCCAAAATACTATAAAACTATTAAATAACAAGCAAAATACATTAAATATAGGTATATAAATATAGATGAATAATTGTTTATCAATCTCCCTTCTTAAATTGATTGGATTGCTTGATCCTCGGTCATAATATTTCTTGGTCCTCTCCTTGCAATTTTTGGACTGCTCATAGGCCATCAATCACCATTCTTCCAATTTGTTAACATGTAACTTCCTCTTCTCAACTGCAAGTCGAAAATCAAAATTCATAAGCTTAATGACCCAATATGCCTTATGTTTTAATTCCATAAGTAAGTGACATGCTTTCCCATAAACAATCCTATAAGGTGCAATGTTAATCAATGTTTTGTATGTCATTTTATAGGCCTATAGAGCATCATCTAACTTAATTGACCAATCTCTCCTCTAGTGCTCTATAGTCTTTCCTAAAATTTGTTTAAAGTCCCTATTAACTACCTTAACTTGGTCACTAGTTTGAGGGTGATTTGGGATGTCAATTTTATGAGTGATTCCGTACTTTTTAAGAACTTTTTCAAATTATGAATTACAAAAATATGTGCCCTTATCACTTATAATTTTTCTAGGTATGCTAAAACTAGAAAAAAAAAAAAACATTTTCAAGAATCTTGCAATAACATTAGCATCACTTATGGGTAAAGTTTGAGCTTAACCCATTTAGAAAAATAGTCAACAACTAGATGGACTCATAAAATCAATGCCCCATATATCAAATACTTCATAAACAAGGATGAAATTATGAGGCATCTCATCTCGGTGAGTGATATTATTTGTTCATTGGCACCTATCCTATAATGCTACATACCTTTGGGCATCCTGAAAAATTGAAGGCCAACAAAAACTTAACTCGATGATCTTTTGAGACGTCTTATTCGCACTATGGTGCCTTTCAGTATGTCCAACATGGCAATGTCCTAGGATCTTCCACCCCTTAGAGTGAGATACACATCTTCTGACTATTTGATATGTTGGTGTGCATGTGATATTATAAGTTTTGATCGTAAGTGCATGGTGTATCTATAGCTATCACTAGTTAGTATGGGTCGATCTCACGAGGATTGCAAGTACTATTATTAACCATTTTTCTATTATTGAACTGCTAATCGAGTTATGGATTTGATTTAAATCTAAACTAAACTAACTAAAAAATGTTTAACATTTTAGTAATTTAATTGAAATTTAATTCTAATTCTAATTCTAATTATTTTTATTAGAATTGAAAAATAATTTTAATTAAATACCAGTTATGCCCAAATAAAATCCAATATGTCATATTAATCTTTATTTATCAAATATCTCATATTTATCATAAAATTTCTCAAACTTTACAATCAAGTCTAACTTGATAAAAATATCTTTGCTCTTTTCAACTAACTATTTATATGTGTCTCATTAGGTTCCAAATATATTGACAATATATATAAGTTATAACCATAAATCATATTTAGGATTTGATAAATTAAACTCCTTTAATTTATCTTTAATTATCTAACGACACAATTTATATTCATAGATCAATATTGGCAAATAGCAACACATCAAGACCACCCAAATATTTAAAAATGTGAAAGTTGCTTTGATTAACGTTTTTGTGAATGATATTTTTTATATAATTCAATCTTTTCATTATACAATTTTTTATTAGACATAAAGCATGGAATTAATAGCTACTTTATTTTGAGTCCAATTATAGTAGTTCTTCACCATTAGCTACTAATTCAATTAATGACGTTTGTAAACTATTTTACAAAGCGTCATTCCAGCTTGGCTAAATATTTCCTGAATCAATACTAATAGAGAATAATGAAACATTCTCCTTAATAATTTTAGGGTGATGAATCATATATTCATCACTCAACTACCTTCATATAGTTATATGACATCTAATGACTACCGACTAAGCTATCCTTGACTAGAACAACTTACAAGTAGAATCAAAACATAACAATCCCCATATAAGATAACTTTAGAGATCTTAAGTCAAAGGATTACTTCTATAATCATTACAATGAGAATTTTCATAGACATACAAGCAATATTCCAAATGGATTTCTCATATAGGGTCAGTTAAGTGAACTTATTCTCTTATAAGCACCCATACATTTATTTAAGTATCACCATATTTTAGTCTATGAGATCAACTACTTCACTCATAAGGAAAAACATAACGTGTGCTGGTCTTTTTATATTTTATTAATGTCTAATCTTAATTGAACAAGGACTAAGAACAAATTATGGTTTATACATAATGCAATATGAATCTTATAATTGTAATCTCATCATAATTTTATTTACAATGTATATTTACCTCGTGGACTTTATCATATACATCTAAGAATATATAAGAAAAAGAATGCCTTTAAATAATTGTCACTAAACTACCTAATTGGATATAGGACATAAACTGACAATATGTCATTTACGGACAATATGTCATTTACGCTAAGTCAATCTTTTAACTATCTTATACCATATCATTATATGACAATCATATTACCTGTAGGATAATGAATTAAAGAGAGATTTCTACAAGATTCTCTATTGTGAGCACTGGTTTAAATCTCACAATTTCATCTTAATTATCATCATAGTTAAAAGAAATTGACTAAAGACATCCTTAGATATTTGATTAAACCTTAGCTCCTTTTATATGCCCAATGGCTCTAATGTTTCACACTATACTGTAGTCTTGAACAATGTAAGGCTCTATATCAAGTTCATTAAAGAACTTATTGATCAATTTAATCTTTTTGTTAAATGAAAAATGTATTATGACTTAATTAGCAACCATTGCTATATTGGAACCTTTTCAACTTTAAAATGATATTTTTCTAAGTAAAATAGTCTTTAATTAGGATTTACTTCTAAAGTTAATATCCATATAACTTTGAACTCAAATATCAACTCAAACATAGAATAATGGATATCTTTAATACTTCACAAGTATCAAATATCTTAAATACTAAAAACTTTGGTACATTATCTATATATTTGGACTGGAATATGCAAACAACTTCCATATCTATCTTTGTAGGTCTAATTATCAAAATTAAGTTGTTACCTTTTCATATCCAATAAGTTCACTTCTACAATTATATTTTCAATAATTTAAAATGTGAATTATTGTTTGCTATGAGTAATATGTCTCTACATACTCCCATTGAAAGGATAATTATAATATAACTAATCTTCTTATAGGCATGATAAATTCACACTCATCTAAAAAAACTATTTGAATTTATCATAAAAGTGAACACTTCAATTTCTTGTATCCTTTTAACTATACATCAAATGTATCAATAAAGGCAATAGTTCTAGTTGGATATATTCTCATAAGATTTGAACTTTTCAAATTTCATCATACTCCCACTACTTATCTTGAGAACCATTTTGTTATAAGTTTTCATTGAAACAAATCAATGGGTCTATAAGATTATATCTAACCTTTTGGATATCACATAACCTTTTGTTACCCAATTTAGTTCTAAGCTTAATGGATAATGTATGCTTCAATCAAGCATCACATCCTTAACCTATTAACTTTGACTCTTTCAAAGACTTAGTGTTTCATATCTAATATGAAATCTTGCTAATTAATTTATTAGAAATATTAAAGGTAAACTATTATTCTAGGCATATCTATAGAAGAAATAAATATTGCATCATACAATATCTTATATTGTATTTTCCTCCTTACACAAATTCATATTTTTATAAAATTTAATTATGAAGAAATTCACTAGAGACTCTCATTCCCTATAGATAATTAAAAATTTTTATCTCACTACACCAATCTTATTAAAGTGATTTAACATTTTAAATGCTTAATTTTTATGATTAAACAATTTGAACTTTTCAAAATTTTAATTCAATATTTCATTTAATATATATGATTGTATCACATAAAATTGTAAGTAATATTAATAAAATATAAGAATCATCCTTTTATCTATTCCATCTAATATATCACATGTATAAATTTAACAACTTAATACCATCATCATCCTTTCACCAATGGTTGATTTGGTTATTCTTGAACTTAACAACTTCACAAGTTTCATACAATTGATAATCAAAAGTATACATATATCAATGTATATAACTTTATAATTCTTATTATGTTGATTTAACTAACCATAACATGAAAGGATTGTCTCAATTATCTAATTTTATATTCTTATCACTTATGTTAAGTCTAAGTCTCGTTTAATCCAACACATAAAAATTGTTTGCATAAACTTGGATCAACTACTTTTACTTAATAATATATTTCTTATCATGCCTTAAACATTATAGTAATGATGAATATAAATTCAGTATCAAATACGTATAAACATGAATAAGAAATATATATTATCTATATCATATTTTGTATAGGCAAGAAAAGTCATGCAATCATTTCTTCAAATGATAACTATTATCATTCTATAACAAAGCCTTTAATTGAAGTCCAATTTTATACTTTTAGTAGGCTAAATTGAGTGAAATAATTTCATTAGGGTATTATACTTTTTAGCTCTACTTCATGCAACCTCTTACGTCTTGTTGCCATGATGTTAACATACATCTTACATGTTTTCATCAAAGTTTATGAGACACTATTCAACTGAAAATGTCAATAAGTTTTGTCATCTATATGATTTTGACATATCTCTAAAACATTAACGTCAAATCCTCAAATAGGATTAATAGCAAAAATTGCATAATGGACATATAACTTTTCTATCTAACATAACTTATGTCCAAGAAATTCAGTTCACTAACTCTTAGTATCAACTATACTAAACAAGATAAACTCCACTTTGAACAAAAATATAAATGTAAGAATAACAACTAATTGATTATAAGCCATGACACTAAATAAGATTAAGACATTAATCATGCATTTGGTTACTCTAACTATTTTATTTGAAATAATAACCCTCACTACTATTAGGAAAGATTACTCAAATCTTTCTAGTGGGCTAAGATCCCATTCAAATTTACTTGTTCTTGAGACTTAAATTAGGTAGATAACAACTTTATCAATCACATTTTAAGTGACTCCTAAATCTATTAGGTGACTCTTGTCAAAATATATCTTATATGTTATGCCTAACCCTGGTTCTAAATTCATGTGATCATGAGATTGTCCAATCAAATCATATAAATTTAGTTAAGTAGGACCCACTGTTATAAGCCTAAATATATTTGGGCTAAAGTGGCCTTGGTTTTGCCATAAACTTAATAATAAACAAAACTATGGTTTATTCTTATAATAATGGAAGGTAATAGTTACATTTTCAATGTGCACTTAATGTTTTAATAAGGGATTCAATTTTATTTGTCTCATCAAACATAAAATTGCAAGTAAAATATTACACACATAAACATAAAATTTAATATGCATCTAATATATGTATCAAGCGTATTAATAAAATATGCAACTTATGCATTCAAAATCAAATTATATACGCATAAAATATCAAGCTTCGTTTGACTCTAGTTATTGATCATCATAATCTAAAATAATACTTCCAACTTTTTTAATTAGATTAAACCAATTAATTCCTTAAATAAATTAAATTCCTATTCCAAAATAGAAACTTAATTTGATTTGAAAACAATTATCAAACTTAATTTGAAACTATTTCCAATTATCTTGCCCCCTTTAACAAAATTAATTGAAAAAAATTTTCAATAAATTATATTTCTTTCTTATCATTATTTAGAAAAAAAACTCCATCGAAAATTTAGTGAGTAACAAGTTCTAATTCACTTAGAAAAATATTTCTAATCTAATTAGTATTTTTTCCTTAATTAGAATACTATTTTCTAATTTTTAAAGGAAACAACTTTCAAAATTAAAATAAACAATTTTCATTTAATTAAGAAAGTCATTTATATTATTTATTTAGAGATTATTTATTAATTAATGGAAAATCTTTCTTTAATAAATTATAAAAATATTTTTAAATTATTAAAGAAAACTCATTTTTCTTAATTATTAAATGAAAACACTTTTCAAATTTTAATCAAGAAAATATCTTTTTAATGATTCAAAAAACTTATTATTCATAAATAAAGAAACAATTTTTAAATAAATTGAATAATAATTTTCTAAACAAATTAAGCCATAAGTTTAATTTATCTCAACCAAATTGAAATTAATAAATTTAATTAAGAAACATCTTTCTTAATTACTTAAGAAAACACTTTTCTTAGTTTTAAGGAGTCTAATTAAAAATTAATTTCAATCTAATTAAAAATAGTTCATTCTAACTTTGGAAACAACATTTCTAAAATTTAAATATGAATTAATTTAATTATTAATCTAAATCATATTAAGAAAAATAATCATTTTAATTTTGGAATTAAATTTTAATTTTACAACAATTTTAGAATTATGTTTGGTATAAATTTTAATTTATTCAAGTTTAAAATATATTATTCCATACTTGAAAAATAATTTTGATAGGATTAGATTAATCCTATCCCCAAGCAAGCCTTTAATTTAAGTTGCATAATATCCTATTCCAACCATAAAATATCTTGTTCCAATTGCCAAACAACCATTATTCTAGCCATTGGATAGTCTTATTATTGTAACCAAACAACCCGTATTCAAGTATTAAGTTTAGGTAATTCCTTTTCCAAACACCCTTGTTCTTGGTTAAGGTTAAACTAACCTTGTTTAGTTACAAGGTGTCTTCTTCGTAAGAAAAACCCCAAACGTAAAGCAAGAAACCCTAGTTGCCCAAGGTGACTCGTCGCTGCCGCTGCCACTGGATGTTCAACCACACTCCAATCTACTACAGAAGCCAACTTTTGTCATCCTGTCCTACCACTAGATGCCACAACCACATGTTTATCACCACCCATCATGTCTCAAAATTACGTCTGCTCATCAACAACACACAAGCCAGCAGTTGCTTTATGCACACCTCTTGTTGGAACCCTTCCCCGGTGAGTCGCAGGCCCGACGTCTTTCGTGACATCCGGACATGCGAGTCACAAGGAAAGG
>JAOQMR010000006.1:15529609-15574838 GCA_027563865.1 Erythroxylum pelleterianum | reverse complement strand
CTTCATCAAACCACCTCCCATCCAACATACTCAAGCAAGAAAGGTAAAAACTACAACAAGAAACAAGAATTTCGAAAACCCTACCTTTCAAGCCTCCACGAAATCTCCTTCTCTTGGTTCCAATGGATGATAACTCTTCCCTTTTTCTTTAGCTTTCACGAAAAATCTCTAAGAACTCCAAGAAACTTCACGTTTTCCCTTCTTCTTCTTCTCCTCCTTGGCTGGCCGACTCTCACCTTCTCTATTCTTCTTTGTGTTTTCGTGAGCTATCCTTGAAAGACTAAGGAAATGACTCTTTCACTTAATAAAACCTAGCCCTAAACGACTACACCTTAAGGGACTAAAGAAAGACTTACCTTTTATCTTTTTAAAACCAACAATTTCGTCCACCATCCTTGCAAAACGACAATGCCCCATATTCTTCTCTTTTTTTTAATTTTTAACTTCCTTTCCAAGATTCCTAAGCCTTCTTTTAGGTCAACTTAGTGGGCCAAGGCTAAAGTCCCTCTTTTCCCCCTCTAAACATTTGAAAATTTTCCCCAAAACTTCATTTCCCTCCTTCTAACTTAAACTTTTGTGGGCTCCCACTTAAAAGCCCACATGCTCTCTTCCTTTTTCATTTACAAGATAACTTAAAGGCTAAAAGCCCACTTTAATATCCTAAAGCCTTAAAACCATTTAAACACTTCCTAATTTATCCTAACAATATTTTATAGCCTAATTTAATATTTTCTTTTCTTATTCTTTTAAAATCTAACACCAAAATTAAAATTCTAATTTAACTAAATTCCTGAAATTAACAATTATTGCTCTAATTCTTCAATTACTAATTAATGCACTAAAATCCCAAATTATCCTTATTAATCTAAACCTCAAAATAAATAAATAAAATCATGCTTAACGCGAATCGGGGCCTAACACCTCTAAGATGTTGTCACTTGTCCTTGTCACCGACGAACCCCTCTCATGGAGTTGCTTCACCTTGCTTCACGTGATGCACCAACAGTTTATCACTACTACCACGTTGCCTCTTAGTTTTAGTAGTTGTTGTCACCAGCTGCTATAATTTCTAAGCGCCTTCTTATTCCACCACAATTTCCAGCAATTTAAACACAATAATGGCTTATTTGTTAACTCTGATTCTTCCTTGGTTTTCAGTTCACTGTGGAGATAGAAGGAAAGCTAACGGTGGCTCCTAGTCTAAACATTATGCAAGAAAGAGTTTGGACATGAGAAGCTATTCTTACTGGTTTTTTTTTTGGAAAAAAGGCCTGCTTTTCCAGTGATACAAGCATGGACTCAGAGAAGCTAGAAAGAGAGAGGTCTAATGGAGGTAATGCTAACTGAAGAGGATAACTTAATATTTACCTTCTCTTAAAATCGGAAGCTCAAAAGGCAATTGAAGAAGGCCTTTGGCACATCTCTTAACTTCCTTTATTTCTTCAAAATTGGCAACCAGGCATGGAATTAGAAAAAAAATCAGAATGAAGGACATTTCTCTATGGGTTAATATTCACACCATTCCTTTAGAATATTGGACTAGCAGTTATTTGGGAAAACCAATATGTATGGATGAACACACTACGTTAAGGAAAAGGGTAGGATTTGCTCGGTTATGTGTGAGTATGGATATTTCTAAGGAAATAAAAGACAACATCCTTATCCTAAGGTTGGCAAATGAACACTTTCCTAGAGAGGATAAAGTTATGGTAACATACCAATGGAAACCATCTCTTAAAGCTCAAGGAAAAGAATGGAAACCTACGGGAAGAGTCTTCACTAAAGGTGACTATTGGGAGGTGATGGGTATGGAAAAGTGTATTTCAAAAGACAATAAAGTATGTGAGTAGGCAGAACAAGTATATGAAAATCATGAATCGGTTCAAGTTGATAATGATTCTCCTATAAATGGGAAGAACATTCATGAGGCAAATAGCCTAGATTTAGACCAGCAAGAAGGAGCTCTTCAAAATCCATCGGGTGACGTAAATAAGTCGCTAATGAATATGGGGGAGAATGTATTGGAAATTAGTGGAATTAATCTAAGTGGAGGAGTTCTTGATCCCAATGTACTGGAAACTAGTGGAATTAATCTAAGTGGAGGAGTTCTTGATCCCAAATAGAATGAACAAAGCCTACAGAAGGCTAATCTGCAGAATGGAGTTTCTCAAGAGGAGCAATTTGTTCAGGTTATCTCTCGGAAAAGTAACAGGAGTAGTAGGAAAGGCTCAAAAGGGAAAAGTAATCTCTTATGTCTTTGATTGTATGGAATGCCCATGGAATAAATAACCCTTCCAAGCTCAACGCGATAAGGGATTTTGTTCTGAAGGAAAAGCCTCTGGTTTTTTGTCTTTTGGAAACTAAAATTAGAGAAGTTAATCTGAATAAACTATGTTGTTTGGGTAACAAATGACAGTTTCTTACAAACCACCAAAGTCATGCCTATGGAAGGATTATTATTGCTTATGATGGTGAATTCTTAGACGTGAAGGTTCTGGAATCCAGTCAGCAGTTTATTCATACTAAGCTGTACTTCAAAATAGAAAATTCTTGTGCTTTAGCTACATTTGTCTATGGTTTTAACACTGTATTTCAAAGAACCAAACTCTGGAATTCTCTATGAAGAATTAAGGCTTCAATTAATGCTCTATGGTTAGTTAGTGGTGACTTTAACACCACTATATTCAGATTAGAAGAGGAAGGAAATTGTAACTTATTTAAGTATTCTTCTGATATGTTTGATTGTATGTAAGAGGTGGAACTTACAGATTTAAAATTTAAAAGTCATAGGTTCACTTGGTCAAACAAACAAAGCTCTATTTGACACATCAGGAAAAAGTTAGATAGGGCAATGGTTAATATGGAATGGATAAATACTTTCTTAGGAAGCTCAGCAAAATTCCTAGACCTTGAAATTTCTAACCATACTCCTATAAGGATTATCTTCACTACTACTAGAATCCATCATCCTTTCAAGTTTAACAATTTTATAGTAAATATGGAGGGGTTTCAAGAAGCAATAATGAAGGGTTTGGAGTGTGAGTTCTATGGGACTAAATAGTACATTTGTCCCCAAATGCTCAAGTCTATTAAACAGGAATTGAAGACCCTTAACTTAAAGAGAGGTTATAATTTCTCTAAGGAGATAGAAACAGCTACAAATAAACTTTCAATCAATCAGAAATCATTGGCAGATAATCCCACAAATGGTACTCTAGCTATAGCTGAAAGGAAGCCCTTAAGAACTACTTACAATTGGTGGATAATAAATGTTCTTTATTGAAGCAGAGAGTCAGAGTTAATTGCATAAAGGATGGGGACAGATGCACTAAGTTATTTTTTAATTCAATGTTAGCTAGAAGGAATGTAAACAGAATCACTTCCATTAAAATTGAAGCTGGTGAGGTTGTTTTTGGACAAGATGGAATTGCTAAGGAAGTGATGAATTTTACAAAAACCTCCTAGGTTCAGACATTTCCCTACCAGGATTTGGAGATGATCTTAGGTAGTTTGTTTCAGCAATAATTCCTGAGCATGAGGCTTCTTTGTTAATTAGATCAATTACAGATCAGGAAATAGAGAGGGTTGTTTTTAATATAAATGGCTCTAAGGCACCGGGACCTGATGGTTTAAAAGGGGTCTTCTATCAAAAAAATTGGAGTAGTATAGGGGGTTAGTTAAGGAGGCTATGCATGAGTTTTTCCTAAAAGGTGTACTGCTTAAGGAGATTAACAAGACATTCCCTTGTTTAGTCCCTAAAAACTCCAACCCAACCACCTGGAGTGAATTCAGACCTATTTCTTGTACTAATTTCCTTTATAAGATCATTGCCAAGATTTTGTCAAATAGGTTGAAGGAGGTTTTACACTTACTCATCAGCGAGAATCAAGGAGCTTTTATGAGCAGCAAGCATATTGAGGATAATATTCTTCTAGTGTAGAAGTTTTTGAAAAGGTAAAATAGCAGCAAAAGCCCTCAAAATTGTACTATTAAAGTGGACTTACAGAAAACTTTTGATAGCATGAATTGGAGTTTTCTGCTACAAACTATAGAGGTCATGAAATTTCCCCATAGTTTCATAAGGTGGATTCAAGAATGCATTACTACTGCTTCCTCCGGAATATCAATAAATGGGAGCCCTACGGAGATGTTTAAAGGCAAAAAAGGACTTAGGCAAGGGGATCCTCTGTCCCCTTACCTACTCCTATTTTGCATGGAGGTTCTTACTTAAATGCTGAAGCATACCACTTCAAAGGACTCCAGATTCAGATACTATTCCAAATGTAAGAAGCTTTCTCTAACAAGCTTATATTTTGCAGTGATCTTATTCTTCTAAGCAAGGCTAATGTTCACTCAGGCTCTCTTCTGATGAATACTCTCAATTCTTTTAAGGAGATGTCAGGTCTGGGTATCAATCTTCATAAAAGTTATTTCATGCTCTCCAAAAGTGCTTCTTACCTTTCTAATGCCTTGTCTCTAGCTACCAGTAAGGAAATCAAAGATCCTCCTCTTCTATATTTAGGCATTCCTATCTCATCTAGGAGGCTAAGGTTTTGTGAATGTATCCTATTAATAGAAAAAATCCATGAAATTGGGGTCATGGACTAATAGAGCCCTATCCTATGAAGGGAACTTCAGCTTTTGAAGTCAGTAATAATGTCAATGCAAACTTACTAGTGTTCTTACCTATTTCTCTCCAAAGGGTTTATTAAAACAATTGAAAAACTGATAAAGCAATTTCTATGGAGGAAAGGAAATAGTGAGAAAGGAATAGCAAAGTTAGTTGGAAGAATATCTGTCAACTGAGAGAGGAAGGAGAATTAAGATTGGAGTCAATTAGTAAGAAAAACATATTACTTATGAACAAGAGGATTTGGAGAATCCTAAGTGAAGAACAATCAATGTAGATCAAATGGATTCACATCTATATATTAAAAGGTGAGAGTCTTTGGACTCTAAGAATCAAAAACAGTTACTCTTGATTCTTTAACCAAAATCTTATGATGAAGGAAGAAGTTCAGCAGTACATAACTTGTCAAATAGGGGAGGGGAAAGAATTTCCTTATGGTATGACAACTGGATAAGGCAAGGAGTTTTAATTCATAATCAGTTGGTAAGAACTCTATTGGAGAGGTTCCCTAAGAAAACTAAGCTTCTTGAAATAATTACAAATAGAATTTGGATGTTATCATCAGATGATATTAGACTCTTGCCCATTCCGCAATTTAGAACCCTTGGAGAAAGAGATATTTATTTATGGAATGAGATTCCAGTTTCAGAAATAACTATAAGGGAAGCTAAAAAGTTAAGGGATGGGATAACTAATAGAGCAGAATGGTATCCCCTGATTTGAAACAAGGTTCTTAGACCTAATGCTAGTTTTCTTCTCTGACTGGTTATGTTGAATAGACTCAGTAAAGGAGGATAGGCTGAAGTTACTATCCTCATCTAAGATATGTATTCTTTGCAACCTAGAGGATGAAACTAGAGACCATCTCTTCTTTGAGTGTGTTTTCTCTAAAGAAATTTGGGCTAAAATCTCTAGACTATATGCCCCTGAGTTTAACTATTGTAGACTCTCTGACCCCCTACTGGAGTTATCTCATCTGTACTCAAGCAGTTTGGAATGAGAGGAATAGCAGAAGGTTTAAAGAGAAATCTAATTATCTATTCTCTCTTATAGAACTCACTATTGCTAGCATAAGGGTGCAGCTGATTACAAATTAGTTGAACCTACACTATAGCAGAGGAATAGCTCTCACATGGAGAATATAGTCCTCGTTGTCTATCTAATTCATGTTACTCAAAAAAGTTTTATAAAACCTGAGTTCAGTTCAGAACAGTTCAGAAAAGTAGTGATCTCTCATGCATAGAAATTCTTGAATTCTAGCAGATTATTCATTCACCTACTCTCGAAAAACTACTAAAGTATAAGTGGATCTAGACTCACCTGTTGGAAAGGAAAGGGCTTTCTTAGATATGCTTCCTCCTTATTCGTGTCATGCTTGAAGGAACACCGCTATCCCACCAGATCCTTGTTATTAATATATAGTTTGTTATTTTGTGGAGATTCATGTATATAAAGGATGGAATCATACCGAGTTAAGAAGCTTACCTGAGTTGAGATCACCACTTCCGACTTGTCACCGCAGAGCTAAACCCCCAGACCTCCAAAAGAAAGCAATGTCTAAAGAGTCAAAAATTAATATCGTTATGCCCTAATCGCTAAAAGTCATCGCAATTCTAAAGTTGAGTATGTTACTTAAGTTGAGATCTTCTTTGTGCGGAGAAAAGAGTAGAAAAACACCGTGGAGCCACATCGTTAGCCTCACCGTCAGAGCATCGCCTTTCACCCTCCTAAATCAAGAAACATCTGAAGATTTGAGAAAGACACATTTCTTTATACCCTAAATGTTAAACGACTTTGCTTACCAAACATTGTTCTAAATGTTGCCGTTTTGTCTTAACCTAGATATATCAGTGTTTCAAATGGGTCTATCTCACGTGGGAGAGTCCCTCTCCTGATGTAAACTTCTCTATTTGTTAATGAGTTTTTTAAATTCTCAAAAAAAAAGTTTAACTTGATTAAAATATTTCTCTCTCTCTTTAACTCGTTCTTTGTGTGTGACTCAATAAGCTCCTGAATATATTGGCGATGGATATAAATTATGATTATAAATCATATTTAGGATTAGATAAATTAAAATCCTTTAGTTTATCTTTAATTCTTTAATTAAACTATTTGTATATACATATCAAGATTGACTTCTAGCAACACATCAAGAGCCCTCAAATATTTAGGAATGTTAAAATGCTTTTGAATAACCTTTTTGTACATAATTTTTCTGTATAATTCAATATTTTCATCATATAATATTTCAATTAGAAATAGAGCATGAAATTAATGTCTACATTATGTTGAGTTCAATCATATTAGTCCTCCACTGCTAACTATTGATTCAATTAATTACATTTGTAAACTTTTTTACAAATAGTCATTCTATATTGACCAAGGATTTTCCGAATCAATACTAATTAAGAACAATGAACACCCCCTAATTACTTTAGGATGATTCCTATATTGATCATTCAACTACATTCATATAGTTCATTCTACATCCAATGACTACCAACTGGGATATCCTTGTCTAGAATTGGTTATAAGTAATATCAACAAATAGCAATACCTATACAAGATAACTTTGGAGATCTCAAGTCAAAGAATTACTTATACAATCATCATAATGATATCATAATGAGAATTTTTATAGACATATAAATAATGTTCCAAGTGGGTTTCTAATATGGGGTTAATTAAGTGAACTTTTTTCTCTAACCAATACCCACACGTTTGTTCAAGTATCTTCATAGTTTAGTTTATGAGATTAACTGCTTTTTTCACAAGAAAAGACATAACATGTGTTAGTTTTTTTTTACGTTCTACTAATGTCTAGTATTAATAGAACAATTACTGAGAACAATTTAGGGATAATACATAAATTCAATATGAATCTTTTAATTATAATCTTATCATAATTTCATTTGTAATGTATATTTATCTTATGGACTTTATCATACACACCTACGTATGTATAAACTAAAGAATGTCTTTAAATAATTGTCACTAAACTACAACTAACCGATTGACTACAGGGCATTAATCGTCATCTCGTGCTTGATTAGCCCAATAACATCTATCCTATTTAATGAGGTTATTGAACTTTTAAATAAAGTTTGAATATAATTTATACAATTTTGACATTATTATTTACAATAATATCCTAATTGAATTGGTTAAATGAATTAAATAAATAAAATATTAATTTGCTTCCTATATTTCAGTTTATCTTTTATCTTTAATCTTACATAATCTCCAAACATCTTCTCTTTAGTTATTATTTTTATTTAAATCTGCCAATTGAAAATAATTGCAAGGTGACACTTTCCAAATAACTTTTCAAATTTTAATTCTTACAACATTCTTCTCGATCTACATTGAATATAATGCTTAATGTGTTGAGATTGTATGAATAAGTGTCTTTAATAGTTCTTTTTGATGGCTCCCTTAAAAGTTATTCGATAAATCCTACATGATCGATTCTCCTTTCGTTATTATCTTTCCCTAGTATGTTTTTCCTCTTCGGAAAGGAGACATGGGAATACAATTTAAAACAAAAGCCCACCAAAGTAGCCAAGGGACCTTCAACTTCCTGAGGTGAATCAAATCGTCTCATTTTTGGTACTCTAGCTGGTAGGATGATTTTATCAGTTTTAAGGAATTTGATGCGAGATAAAGAAGACAGTTCAATCTAATCTCAACTAAGCTCACAGAAGGACCTTAAACATTATAAGGAAGTTACTGAATCCTATACAATAAATTCATGTGCCTTTACTTCACCAAATTAAGTAGTAGTTATAGCTTCCAATATAATCCAAACCGATGAAGAGCACCTGCAACTATAGCCCAGAACAGAATCTCTGCAAAGATAACATAGAGTAGAATTCCTACTCTTCGAGAATGCCAAACACCGATGAAAATGTGCTTCTTAATCCAATATACCTACCACATAAATTGATTTTTGAAAATGAGATCAGTTTGCATTAGAATGTGACATATACGATGTAAGATAAAAAAGAAAGTGATTCGACTAGTAGAAGGATTTGATGCTCTCTTGTGATTGTATAGAAGGTGTGAACAAATTCCATTCTTTATTCATGCATACCAACAATCATGTCATTGGCATTTTGTCTTAGCATTTACTGAGGGTAAGTTAATGAAGGGTAGTTAGCTGATAAACCTTGAAGAGCAAGACAAAAATGGGATTGCTATAAGAAAACAGGAAATATAACATGAAGGAAACAACTCTAAGACATACCAAGTTATTACGTGGGTCTTCGTAGTACCAGCCGTTAATAAAACCAGCAAATATGCCAGCAGCAGCCATAACGTAAACAAGCATCGCATTCATTCCAATCCATTGCAATGGGAGAAAAATGTACTTCAAACCCCAAATGTCAACCTGCATCAGATTCAATTTTTTTAGTAGGAAATGTTGTCAGATATATCATAAATAAGTGGCCAACATTGATAGATGATATCTGCTATGGAAAAATGTTATGCAGGGCTTAACATCTTAAACAAAAGGGTCAATGTAGCTTCAGAACCAAATCAAACCAGTATATAGATGGCTGAGAACACCAATGCTGCAGCTCCAGAGGTAACACAAACGTAGCTGAAAGTGTACATTTGTTTGTTCAATGGAATTGCTGCAACAAGAACATCATGTTTCATTGAATGGTAACGGGTCAATGTATGAATTTTGTTCATAGCTCTAGTTTTCAGTTCTCACCCTCTGTAAAATGAAGAATCAGCCCTAAGGTGAGCAGACTGACTCCCATCGCAACCCAATGCTTCAGTCTATTCGAATGATCCTAAAGTTCAAAACATGATGAAGAAGTGAGAGGATAAAAATCCGAGATTGAGAAGCCTAGATTTTTTAACAAACCTGTAAATGTACAAGCACATGCCCAAAGTGAACACCAATAATCGTTGACAGAACAGCTGACACTGAGCTGCAATAAGTTGAAAATTCATATAAATAGGAGTAACGTCTACGGACGTTCATGGCTCAAATCGAGCATCCTATAAAACCATATCATTTCTTGAAATAATAGTGATTCTTTTACGTGATCGATCGCTGGAAAATAAATATAGCACTGGAGGACTAAGGATCCGAGAGTATACGACTTTGTTTAGTTTAGCAAGGAGATGAGTGAGTGAGAAATGTAATGGAACTATTGATGTTAAACCACATCCTTTTCTGAGGTAATTGGCAAACTTAGGACGCGTGGTTTCTGACTACAAAGCTTTGTAGATGGAATGCTCCATCCAAAGGAAGACAGTCAGACTTCATAGCCTCAAGTAGCCCTCTCTCTATTTCATACTACCTAACTCACTTAAAAACTTGATCCAATGTAATACTATCGCCTAATATCTCAACTTATCCATAAACCCTGTCTTCAACAAATCCCCTCCCGGCCGGTATCCCCTTCACTGATCTAACTACATTCTCTAAGAAACGATAGTTCTTTCTTCAAAAATATAAAGCCATATTCATGGCTCTGACGGGTCCTCTCCCTTATTGACCCCTAGATCATAAGATTCCCATCACTCCTAATACTCCACCCATAAATGTTTGACCGTATCACCATCCTCACTTCCAAAAATTAGAAATCGAATGATTGGTTGAAGAGATGCTAGAACAAGGCATTATTACACCCAACACAAGTTTATATTTGTCATTAATGCTCCTTGTCAAAAAGAAGGAAGGTACCTCTAGTGTTTCTGTGTGGACTAGCGTTCTCTTAATACGGTCTTACTCATGTATTATCCTAAGTTTCTCCTATTTCTATTCATGTATTATAGGTGGCGTCTAAACCAGTTATGGCATTATGGGAAGCTCTACGTCAATTCTATCAAACACATGCTCTCTCGTCTCAGCTCCTTCAAAACGTTCAGAATAATCCAATAGATCAACCACACTTTATTATCAAAAATGGCCTTCTACTGTAAGTTTTATCTCCTAATTATTAGTATGATCCATTTAAAAAGCTTTAATCCTACCCACTAATTGCGTCGCCCATCTATCCAACTCGTTGTCTTTGTGATGGCCAGGGCTTTAAGTAGGTTTTAGTGGTTTTTAAACCATTAGCTTTGGATCCTATTCTCGCCAAGCTTCAGTACATCATCTATCTTGCTTAAGAAAGAGGATAGAAAACTCAAAGCTCCAAACTTCTCAGATCTACGGTAGAAGGCAATGACTAGAGGTATTTCTATTAACTTTCCGCTGCGTGTTTCACATATATATATGGTGTTTTTATGCATAAATTTTGTACGTAAATATTTGTATGAAATGCAAGCTACTGTAAGGTTTCGGTTTAACATTTGGTATCAAAGCCTTTACTACCTCTGTCTTGCCTTAGAAACCACTGAAATATTTCCTTTGTTGTACTCTGTTTTTTGGTTGAGTTTCTGCCGTATTATATATATGTGTTTGAGATTGTTGAGTTTTCGACATTTTGGACTTCCTTGAGAAGTTAGAGTTGTGTTTCTCGTCATCCATGGTGCACACGACGTTGTCTGAACCGTGAAGGAGAAGGAAGGACGACAATTGTACGTGGAGCTTCGGACGTTGTCATTCAGGAAGCGTTGCATGGCCGGGTTTCCGACCTCTCGTGCGTTTTGCGTCGTCCGCTCAACCCAGTTGGAGGTTGAAGACGACGCAATTTGTCATTTTTTCTTTTTTAAATAATAAAATTATTAATATTAATTTTGTTTTAATATTAGTAATAAATTAGGTTACTTCAGACCTAACCTATGAGTTACGATTTTAATTATAAAATCATTTTTGGGTATTAATATTTTATGAAAATATTGATTTTAATTATGTATGTCTTTTGATTATTTGCTTAGACATGCATATGATAATTGTTTAATTTTTCACAAATTACATGTGATTAATTGAAAATTTTGTGTGTATAAATTCATGATTATTATACATGCAAAAATTAGATTAAATATTTTGTACATTATTATTTAATTTATTTGCGTTATTTATGACTTGATGCAAATATTTAGGCTTTAATTTAAAGCTTACAATAATGTTAGTGATCATATGATTTTAATTAATTGGGAGTAGCCACAACATCTCAAATTAATTATAATTATATATATTGCTTTAAGATCATATTAAGACATAAATTGTAATTAATTGTAGGTGATATAATAAAATCTACCAACAAGAATTTTATTATATTTGTATGATTAATTAGGATAAAATATCATATTATATTTCTTAATTTACCCACAGAATTAAGAAAAGGAACATAATTCTTTAGTTTTATCATAACGTGTCGAATGAATCTAATTGAGTAATGTTTTAGCCCACAGGCAAGTCTTATGTCGCTAAAGTCATCTATTAAATGCATGATATACATTGGTAAATCATGAATTATTATTGATCTCAAAATATATATAACGAGCATATATTTTTATTTCTAAATTTGCAGTTACTCCAACATTTAATATTCAATGTGATATTCCCGAATTGAGAGGTGACAACTATAAGGTTTAGAAGGAGAGAATTATGCTTCATTTAGGCTGGATGGATATAGAATATGCTATTAGGAAGGCCGAACCACCGAGCACGACTGAGTCTAGCACTCCAGAAGCTATTGCTCTTTATGAAAGGTGGGATAGATCTAATCGTCTCTCTGTGTCGTTCATAAAGACCAAAATATTTGCTGGCATTCGTAGTTCTGTTGACCAGCATAGTAACGTGAAAGATCTATTAAAGGTCGTTGATGAGCAATTCGCTACATCCAATAAAGTCCTTGCCAGCACTTTAATTATGCAGTTGTCATCCTTAAGACTCACAAAAATAAAAGGGGTATGTGATCATATAATGCGTATGAGGGACATAGCAGCTCAGTTGAAAGCGTTGGAATGTACAATATCGGAATCTTTCCTAGTGCATTATATTATGTGCACTTTACCTCAACAATACGATCCTTTTAAGATATCTTATAATACCACATAAGGAATGTACTCACTATAAGAGGACCTATCGCCATGATTCATATATTTGATTCCTTATTATGTGTTGTTGGGTTAAATGGACCAAGTGGGAGAATGTAAGTTATATCTCCTAATTATTAGTATGGTCCATTTAAAAAGCTTTAACCCTACCTACTAATTGTGTTGCCCATCTACCCAACTCGTTGTCTTTATGATGGCCAAAGCTTTGAGTAGGTTTTAGTGGTTTTTAAACCGTTAGCTTTGGTCCTATTCTCGCCAAGCTTCAGTACACCATCTATCTTGCTTAAGGAAGAGGATAGAAAACTCAAAGCTCCAAACTTCTCAGATCTATGGTGGAAGACAATGGCTGGAGGTATTTCTCTTAACTTTCTGTTGCTTGTTTCATATATATATATGGTTATATATGGTGTTTTTATGCATGGATTTTGTACGTAAATATTTGTATGAAATGCATGCTACTGTAAGGTTTCGGTTTAACATCTACTTTTTAAAGGACGAGTATGGGTGTCACCTGAATATGCAATCCACCTAATAATTTTGATGGAATATCACAACTCACCTCTTGGCGGTCATGCAGGCATGCAATGAACCTTCGTGCGAGTAGCTGCCACATTTTATTGGTCTCATATGAAACAAATAGTATTCAAATATGTAGCTCGTTGCGCTACCTGCCAAGAGATCAAGCCATTTAATTCTACTTCCCAATGCCTTTTACAAGCTTTACCCATACCAGGTAAGATATGGGACCTTCTAACAATGAATTTCATTACCAATCTTCCTCTTTCGAGCAAAAATTCCACAATTCTTGTGGTTGTAAACCGATTAACTAAACATGCCCACTTCCTTACTTTAAGTTACAATTTCACAGCACCTTTAGTAGTGGATCTCTTTGCTCACGAAATTGTTCGGCTACATAGATTGCCTTCTAATATTGTTTCAGACAAAGATCTATTATTCATTAGCACATTTTGGCAAGAACTTTTCAAAGTTCTAGGCACCACCCTCTCCTCTAGTAATGCCTATCATCCACAATTCGATGGCCAAATGGAGGTGTCGGAGAAACAGAGGTGCTCAATAGATGTCTAAAGGATTATCTACGTTCCTTTACATCTGATGATCCTAAGTTGTGGCTCAGTTATCTCCATCTAGCTTAATGACTACAATTCTTCTTGGCATGCTGCTATAAAAATGACTCTATTTGACGTCGTCTATAGCAGAACTCCACCATCGATTCTTGACTATGAAACCGGTTCATCGTCAATAACTCTTGTAGATGATTTGCTACAAAATCACACTGTCATTCTTAAATGGCTTTATGACAGCCTGCTTCAGGCCTAGAATCGCATGAGAAACAAATCTAATATAGGATGCCAAGATATAAATTTTTCGAAGGAGACTGGTTTTTCATCAAGTTACAGTCTTACCAACAATCCACTCTAGCACATCGTTAGTCAAACAAATTGGTTTAGCACTTCTATAGCCTTTTCAAATCCTTGCTCGCAACGACGATAATGCATATCATTTAGTTTTACCTACATCGGCTCGCATGTTAAACCGAAATATTACAGTAGCATGCATTTTATACAAATATTTACGTTCAAAATCCATGCATAAAAACATCACATATAACCATATATATATGTGAAACAAGCAGCAGAAAGTTAACATAAATACCTCCAACCATTGCCTTCCACCGTAAATCTGAGAAGTTTGGAGCTCTAAGTTTTCTATCCTCTTCCTTAAGCAAGATGGATGGTGTACTGAAGCTTGGCGAGAATAGGACCCAAAGCTAACGGCTTAAAAACCACTAAAACCTACTCAAAGCTTCGGCCATCATAAAGACAACGAGTTGGGTAGATGGGCAACATAATTAGTGGGTATAGTTAAAGCTTTTTAAATGGACCATACTAATAATTAGGAGATATAACTTACATTCTCCCACTTAGTCCATTTAACCCAACACCACATATAATAAAAAATCAAATATATGAATCATTGCGATAGGTCCTCTTATAGTGAGTACATTCCTTATGTGGTATTATAGGATATCTTAAAAGGACCACATTGTTGAGGTAAAGTGCACAGAATGTAATGCACTAGAAAAGATTCCGATATTGTATATTCCAACGCTTTCAACTGAGCCGCTATGTCCCTCATACGCATTATATGATCACGTACCCCTTTTATACCTGAGTCTTAAGGATGACAACTGCATAATTAAAGTACTGGCAGGGGCTTTATCGAATGTAGTAAATTGCTCATCAATGGCCTTTAATAGATCTTTCATGTTACTATGCTGGTCAATAGAAGTATGAATGCTGACAGATATTTTGGTCTTTATGAACGACACGGAGAGATGATTAGATCTATCCCACCTTTCATAAAGGGCAATAGCTTTTGGAGTGCTGGACTCAGTTGTACTCGATGGTTTGGCCTTCCTAATAGCATAGTCTATATCCATCCAGCCTAAATGAAGCAGAATTCTCTCCTTCCAAACCTTATAGTTGTCACTTCTCAATTCGGGAATATCACATTGAATATTAAATGTTGGAGTAACTGCGAATTGAGAAATAAAAATATATGCTCGTTATATATATTTCGAGACCAATAATAATTCATGATTTACCAAATGTATATCATGCATTTAATAGATGACTATAGTGACATAAGACTTGCCTGTGGGCTAAAGCATTACTCAATTAGATTGATCTGAAACATTATGATAAAACTAAAGAATTATGTTCCTTTTCTTAGTTCCTATAGGTAAATTAAGAAATATAGTTCGATATTTTATCCTAATTAATCATACAAATATAATAAAATTCATGTGGGTAGATTTTATTATATCACGTACAATTAATTACAATTCATGTCTTAATGTGATCTTAAAGCTAAATATATAATTATAAATGATTTGAGATGTTGTGGTTACTCCCAATTAATTAAAATCATATGATGACTAACATTATTGGAAGCTTTAAATTAAAGCCTAAATATTGGCATATCATCATAAATAATGCAAATAAATTAAATAATAATGCACAAAATATTTAATCTAATTTTTTACATGTATAATAATCATGAATTTATGCACACAATTTTCAATTAATCACATGTAATTTTTGCAAAATTAAACAATTATCATATGCATGTCTAAGCAAAAAATCAAAAGACATACATAATTAAAATCAATATTTTCATAAAATATCAATACCCAAAAATGATTTTATAATTAAAATCATAACTCATAGGTTAGGTCCGAAGTAACCCAATTTATTACTAATATTAAAACAAAATTAATATTAATAGTTTTATTATTTAAAAAAGAAAAAAGATAAATTGCGTCGTCTTCAACCTCCAGTCGAGTAACAGAGGAAGCCAGAGCTCGCGCGGATGCCGGCGTTGGGACGACGCGAACGACGCAAAATGCAAGAGAGGTCGAAAACCCGACCATTCAACACTTCCCGAATGACAACGTCCGAAGCTCCACGTACGTTTGTCGTCCCTCCTCCTCCTTCATGGTCCAGACAATGTCGCGTGCACCATAGATGACGAGAAACACAACTCTAACGTCTCAAAGAGGTCCAAAATATCGAAAACTCAACAACCTCAAACACACATATATAATACGGCAGAAACTCAACCAAAAAACAAAGTACAACAAAGGAAATATTTCGGTGGTTTCTAAGGCAAGACAAAGGTAGTAAAGTCTCTGATACCAAATGTTAAACCGAAACCTTACAGTAGCATGCATTTCATACAAATATTTACGTACAAAATCTATGCATAAAAACACCATATAGAACCATATATATATATATAGGTGAAACAAGCAGCGGAAAGTTAATAGAAATACCTCCAGCCATTGCCTTCCACCGTAGATCTGAGAAGTTTGGAGCTCTGAGTTTTCTATCCTCTTCCTTAAGCAAGATAGATGGTGTACTGAAGCTTGGCGAGAATAGGACCCAAAGCTAACGGTTTGAAAATCACTAAAACCTACTCAAAGCTTTGGCCATCACAAAGACAACGAGTTGGGTAGATGGGCAACACAATTAGTGGGTAGGGTTAAAGCTTTTCAAATGGACCATACTAATAATTAGGAGATAAAACTTACATCGCATCCATAATGTCTTTCACATATCAAAGCTGAAACTACATCAAGGAGATCCCTCCACTCAACACTGCTCCTTACCTCAGGAATTTTTCGAGCTTAACCTCTTCTCACTACTCACCGAGTGCTTCGCCAACAATAAGTGATCTAATAAGGCTGCCCTATCTAGTAAATGCTTATGGAATGAAAGGGACAAACTAACGTAGATGCCACATAGAAACCCTTAACCAAATTTTAGAAGGATTTTCCTCACTTCATCCTTAAAGACAAAGACACTTTGAACACGAGCGCAAATGATGCAGTCATTAGCCTAGTAGGACCAACAAATGGTATTGCAACACAACCGATTTTTAGGATAGTTAGGAGTGCCTTAAGAATCAAGGCTATAACTAGATATACAAATTTCCCATAAACAGTTAGTTATATGTTTGTTACAAGTTTTTAGCCAGCTAATTGGTGAGATTCTCTTATAAGAATTACTATAAATGTATCCTTGAAGCCATTAACAAAATAGAGAACTATTACCTAAATCATTCCCCCTTCTCCTTTTCTCTTATTCTCCCTCTCTTTTCTATCTATTTTTCCTATCTTCATTTCCTCCTTTCTCTCTTACCTCATCTTTTAACTCACTCCTTCTCTAAAGCAACCACATGGCTCTACTACCATCATTGATGTCTTCTCTAAAGTAAAATTGTGATATATATGTGATTATAATCTCTCATGTGAGCTCAAATTTATTGTAAAGAAGTAAAGAAAGCTAAAATAAACCTTCAATGATGAGTTTGTTGAAAAATATGCAAGAGTGTTCGTCTAAAAGAAGTATCTTCTATAGGGAAAATGAATTGTTGACTTGAAAGGAAAGATTGTTTTGATATTGAATAATATTTTAAAGCTTTATGAAAGATCTATCAAAAGTCACTTGAGGTTTTTGGGAATATAAAAAAAATTGTAGACTTATTTTCATTGGAAGAACATATAAAGAATGTGAGGGGATCTATTACGAAATGTGATATATATCAAAAAAGTAAATATAAAACTTTAATCTCTCTTGATTTGTCGCAATCATCCAATGTATCAAACTAATTTTGACCTGATATTACCATAAATTTCATTAAAATTTACTAAAGTTTGAGAGAAATTCAGTTATGATGACAATAATAGATTGACTTATGATTCTCGCAAAGTGAGGAACCTTATACACTAGGACAACCTTTCAAATAGATGGACAAACAAAAGTCTCAAATAGAACCTTGAAGGCATACTTGATATGCATGACTGCTGACTTCCTAATGAAATGGTGAAGCAATACAAAATTTCACTTAGCCATTCAAGTGATCCCATTTGAAGTATTATATAGTTATACACCACTACTAGATATATCATATTTTGTTAAATATAACAAGTTGGTAGTTGTTGATCAAGCTTTGCAGGATAGAGAAAAGGTTCTGCAACTAGTGCAATTTCATATGACTTGTGCTTCAAATAGGATGAAACAGGCGATTGATAGTAGGAGAACTAAGAGAGAGTTCAATATAAGTAATATTATTTGCAAATAAGGATCAACTATAAGCTAGTTCTTTTATATTTTGGTCCTTTTAAGATTACATGCATTGGAAGGTTGCCTTTGGAGTAGAGTTACCATAATTATCTCAAAATCATCTTCTGGTTTATGTTTTTGAGTTTAAGCAACACGTGAATTGATAGGATCAATTTCATCGCCCTTACCAAATGTTGCATATTTGGTTGCAGCTATTTCGGAGCGTTAATGTGAAATGAGTAAAGAAGTAGTGCAGGTTTTCATACAACGGTTGGAAGTGGAGAACAAGAGTCTTCTGGGAATTATTTTACTGACGTGGAACAAAATTATCCAGAAAATCAGTCTCGCACACAAGGTTGGAGGTAATGTTAAACGATGAATGAAGAGACGGAATATTAGATGAACACCGAGAACCATATTGCTAGAGAAGAAGTCTAGCACTGGAGGAAGAAGTGTCAATGTCTTTTAGTTTAGTTTACAATGAGATTGGGTCTAAGGATAGAAAATGTGGCCCGACCCAACCCGACTTCAACCCGGGTTGACCAAGCCACGAGTCGAGATTGCTTAACCTGGTCAGGCCACGGACCGAGCGCTCAATGGGAAGGTACAAAACGACGTTATTTTCTTAATTTTTGTCAGAGTTGTCAGAGTTGACCCTTAATGAGGTAGTAGCTAAAAATAGAAAAGTTTGACGTGATCGGATAAGGATAAAGGATTAACCATTTCAGTTACCAAGAATCAGTACAGCAGTTACTAAGAGATGTTGTGTCACAATGCACAGATTGCACGACAGGTGCAGGGGCACAGTCGGGTGTCATGTTGGCAGGGTCTCTGAGGAAGGTCCCCTTACTTACTGGGAGATAAGAAGGAATTGAACTTTGTAGCCTATAAGGTTCTCATAGATCTGGACTCCTTCAGGTATTCCCCATATTTTCTTTTATTTTATGTTTTTAATGAATTGTTTCTGTATCCTGCATCATTATTATATTGTCTCATTTGCATGTGGGTTCAACGAAAACAGCCTTTCTACTATGCAAGGATAAGGCTGCGTACTATCTGATCTCCCCAGACCCCGCTTCATTGCGAGATTTCAGACTAGGTGATAATGATGATGATGTTGGTAAAGTCGAAATAGACTCGCTTGGCCCGCCCATAGCCTGTCGAGTTGGGGGCCAAGGTTGTCCCGGCCCTGTGCCATATGAGAAGATGTAAAATGACATCGTTTTTTAACTTTTAATAAAGTTGGGCCAGGCCAGTTTAGCGCACCCGTGGCCTATCGGGTTGGGGGTCGGGGCACAGCCCGTTCAGCCCTTGACCCGTTGCCATCCCTAATCAGGTCTATGGATTACTAATAGTCCAATACTTTAGCCGGCATTAGCTGGAAAAAGAGCCCCTAACTACTGAGTTTTGAACAGTATAACGAAATTGTTATTTTTCTAATATCTTCATGTAATTCTTGCTAGAATTCTTGAATGCGGAAGTCTTGTGGAATTGTGGAGCGTTAAATTAGCGTATCAGATAAAATTCAAAACAAACCAACCTTATGATTCCTTCAGGTTCAAAAGGTGCGAGGCACCAAGATGGGGCATCGTCTCGGAAAGGTCCCTCAAATGGGGAATTCGGGGTGCAAGCCTGCATCGTTAGTTCATAATGTGTGACCATAGCAGAGTCTAGATCAATTTAGTACGTCGTAGCAGGACAAACAATTTTGCACCTTTGATCTCCTCCAAGCTGGACGTTGATACATGTGAGAAATCCCTAGGATTATTCTGTCAACGTGGCCAACAGCATTACAAGGAGGATTCAATTTTCCTCTCACTCCACAGGCCACCTGAAAGGAACAGCAAATAACCATTTCAGTTCTCTCCGCTGCTTAAGAAATCACATTGCTAAACCTTAGCCATTTAAGGATAATTTAATTCAAAGGGAACTAGGCTTACAGTAAAATCCTTCCCATAGTCAGCACTGTCTGTGTTACGGACCGTGAATTTCCAATCAGGAACGTAAGTTCCATAAACTACAGCAAAGTAAACAACTACTACACTTGCTCCCACAAGCCTATAGAATTTGGAACAGACTAGTTATGAGTGGTTGGTCCACAAGCAGGAAGAGATGGTTACCAATTGCAGAATATCAACTTACCAATGCCAGAAGTATAACCTCAACATACGTAACAGGTTATATGGTGGATGTGGATCCTTAGCTTGAGAATCTTTTGTGAAGATTTCCACCAGTGCCACAATGAGATAAGCAAAAGCAATTCTCTGGGAAACGTGTAGATACATTTTTGTAGTATCAAAGCTAGGTGATGAAACCAAACCATCAAACGAAAAATCATCATTACCTGAAGAATGCCACACCACCTTATTCTCTTCATGTCAACGCCATAAGTCAGTTTATCAGGAGCATGAGAATACCCTCCTTCAATAAGGTACAATGAGAACAATTTTTATTGATTTAACGAGCGAATTCAATAGGTTTATCAACCAAATCCATAGCTTCTAGGCAAAGTGCCACCAGAAAAATATAACTGACCTTGAAGCAGGAGGCCCCAAAATAGGAGTTTCAAAGTTCTAAGAATCACCTTCCTGACTCCCTTATCCCAGCTTTCTATTCTCTATCAAAACTCATAAATGAAAAGTATCCTGTGGAGCCTTTCTATCCGCACAAGCTGGGGAATAAAAGGTGAAAGAACTTACCTTAAAAGCAAGTGGAATGGCCATTCCTACTATGAACAAGAAGAATGGCATTACAAAGTCTGCCAGGTTGCAACCGTTCCACGGTGCATGTCCAATCCTGGGCCATTCTCCTCCAGCATCATCCACCAAAATCATTAACTACATTTTCCATAAACTTATGTAAGTAGTTAGAACTGTCTGTTTATCAAGGTACTATACTCGGGGCTTAATTGATATACACTGCGCCCCTGATAAAGCTATATTGAACAAAATCTGAAGTTCTGCAAACCAAGTTAGCGCACAAGAAACTTACAACTTATCTAACTTTGCCATTCAATTGGGTCCGTTGTTGTTTAGTGGTTAGTATGCATGTAAATAATATCCCAAGACATCATGAAGTTCGTTCACCGTTAAATAGAAAATGGTTCAATAAAGGAGAGAAGAAGGGCCCAACCGGGTTCGAACCGGTGACAACTTGATCTGCAGTCAAATGCTCTACCACTGAGCTATGGACCCTTTGCCGTTATAAAGTACAAAATAAATAAGAAAGAGAGACACCCACCGCAACGGTGAGACCTCGGAATACGTCGAGAGAAGCAACGCGTTTTTTTCTGTCAGTTTGAGGCTGCTGGCGGTCCGCACTACTCTTCTCCGCGATTGTTAATCGATGGTCTTCACTTCTTCTTTCCTCCTTAATCTCCGCCATTGCTATAGCTTGGATGGTGAAGAAGGAGAGAAAACTAAAGAAAAGAAAGATTATTGTAGGTTGGTTTGCCCAGTTTAAGATAACAGTTCAGGTTTGGAGTTTCAGGTACAGAACACAAGTATGAAGTTGAGAGCTGGATTTGGACAAATGCGTGGGAATCTTTAGAAGATCGAAAACAACTTGTTTTTTAACTATTTTTCTGTGACTTTTGCTAACGACAATATTCTCTGGCGTGGAGTCGAGCCATAATGCTTTGGATAGGTCTATGATTGATTTGAGCTTACTTTTCTTTGTCTTTTTTCCGTGGCAAACCCAACAAAGATGAGGTTTTCACGTGATTAGGCCACCGTGAGACAGCTCTTGCTTCCTCTCCATATTGCACATGCTTATCTTCTAATGTTTTAAAAATCTGACCCGTAATTAAACCGAAAAAGCGACTAATTCAAGGGTTAATCGTGATTAAACTGATGATTAATAAATATATAAATTTTTATTTTATATATTATATATATAAGATAATTTTTAAACATATTATTTAATTATTTATTTATCTAATTGTAAACTTAAAACCTTTACATTTCAAAATATACAATTTTTTTAAAAAGTTCGTCAAACACAACACATAATAAGATAACAAAACTCGCTATTCATATTTCATCAAAAAGATTAAAAAAAGATCACTGATCATAATATTTATTCAAGTTGAAATCGTCAAAATTAAGGCATTTTAAATAGACCGACCGATTCTTTCTTTTACCGATCCGACCACAAAATGAACGAGTTAATTACTTACAAAAAATACAGGCTAAATTGAACCATTTCATACCTTCAATTCACCGATTTTTCGGTCCGATCGACCGGTTCGGTCCAATTTTCAAAACACTGCTTACGCCACATTTCATTGGGTTTACAAACTAAATCATACTTGTTTAAACGAAAGAGACTAGCCATACAAGAATACGGAATCCGCGTCTCGTCTTTATAGGAATGTTTATGGTTATGGAGGAGGATGTTTCAGAACCAGAAGGAACCTGTACCAAATTAATACGATTTCTTGTAATAATATATTAGCATTGACATACATATCAACTTTTCTTTGTTGTGTAATAACACATCCCCGAATTGGAAAATATTATAATATAGTGATATATGATATTTGGAAATATATAATTTAAAAAATATTATGTTAGACAGAGACACAAAATAATATTTATAAAAAAATATTAGATAGAACTAATAAAAAGACGGCAGGTACAAAAGATGCAAGGCAGAGACAATGAATCTATTTCTTCACATTAAGTTAGAAAGATGGTTTATGTTGTTTTATGGGATCCTTGGAAAACAATCAGGGATGGCATATAATCATTGTGAAATCAAAAAAACCTCAATAGATACCTTACTTATATTCTAGTACAAACCCCATACCAAGGAGACAATTGAAAATAGAAACTGCAACTACTCATGTCTAATCAGCCGAGAATAAGCTGACCTTCTAGAATGTACAACTGGATCCTCCGCAGAAAAAGTCCAAACCAACACTTCATAACATGATAAGCATTGAAGGTTGAAGGTTGGTAAGGACAAATAGCTGGATTCGGTCATATAAATAGATCAATTTCAACATAACCAACTCCAACAGCTTGCTTATATAATACTGTCCATAGTGTTACAACTTAATTACCTGAATGAAGCAAAATGGAAAAGATTTCTAACGTGTATGATAAACTAAGGGAATCAAGCCAAAGATTTGTGAATGTAGGAGTAACCTGAATAAGTGTTGAATCTCTACAATCATGTTTTGCATGCAACTGAACATTTCCCTCCTCAAAGTAATGGGCAACGACCTGCAGGAAGAGCAAGATGAAGGTTCAAAGAAATGAATGGTTAGCATACTGTCTCTACCAGATTAATCAATTTAAATGGTTGCTTCATGCGTTCAAAATAGTACCTGTAGTTTGCCTCTTATTTCAAGTAATTGTGTATCATCCTTAAACTCTATGTTCCATATTGAACGCCAACTTCCATTGCTGTATCATATGTGAAGGGCAGAATACTGAGACAAATATATATACAAAGACAGGAGGCTGAATCAAACAAAGAACTAAAAACAGGTTACTTAAATCTTTCTAATTCCACAAACCAGAAATTTTGGGGGCTATTCCTAACAGCAGAAATCACTACAACAAGCCCAAAATCAGATCCTGGCCCCTCCACATCTTTCCCACTAACACAGTAGACTGCACAGACACCTTTTGGGTAAGCTTCATCAACATATTTGAGTAATTCCGAATCTAAAGCACAACTGCAATGGGAAAATTACCATCAGTATCATCATTTTCTTCAAATTGATTTCTTAACCATCAAAGGAAAACATAAACCAGGAACTCTAGTTATGCTGCATTTCAATTATGAATGCAGCATAGGAAATGAATCTCATTGATTTATTGATGCTGCAAGCCAAAATGTGAAAGAAGACAACAAAGGTTGCATTGTTGGCCAACTATTAAAATAGAAATCGTAGAAATGTTAAAGATCAACATCAATCTCTTGCCTAATTGCAAACATGAAAAAAGAAACTTGATAGTAACTAAAAGGAATAATTATGAAGCATAAAAAGCATACCGGTATTCCTCAACAAATGATGATGCAAGTTCCTCATCGGCTGCAGGTCTCACCTCTGTACAAACCTGAATCAATTTAGCATATCATGATATAAAGAATGACAATCAAAAGGTATTACAGCAAACGTAAATTCAAAGTAAGATTCCCAACAGATAAGAGAAGAGTAAGATGCAAAATTGCTTCATTTACAGGTATTTCAATTTGTTTATAGTTGCCTTGGATGACAAATAAGGATTCATAAATGAGAGAGTAGCTAAATTTAGCAATCCATTTATATGACTTGGTTAAAAGTATTGTTCACCATATCTGCTTACTTGAGAGGACACGCAGAGGCTGATAAACCAACCGTTTTTCACCAACTTAAATAAAAAACAATGAAGGAAGAATAAATACAATCCCAACTCTCCGTTGAAAAGTTATAAAAATAAGTAAAATTGGATGCGAATTCTTACAGTGGTAGAAACTTACTTGCTTGACATGGTCTACTATGGCAACTTGTGCAGTCCTAGGATCAAGAAATTCGTTCTCACCAAGGTCATTGTAAGAGGTCAATAGCACCTACAAACATAAAGTACGTGTGTGTGTGTGTGTGTGTGTGTGTGTGTGTGTGAGTGAGAGAGAAAGAGAGAAGCAGAGACGAAAGGAGTAAATATACTCTATAAACAATTGAATCAATTAATATGCAATCAATTCAAAAAGAGGCTCATACATAAACACCAATAAGACACCATAAATGAACAACAATTTAGCACAATAACAGCTGCCAAGTTCTTTAAATCCAAGTTGAACCATTTGCTTTGTAAATGAACTTTTAAGATACGTACACTATATGAAAAAAAAAATCAAAAACAGAGACTTACATCAGAAGTTCTATCAGGTAATTCGAGACAAATCAAGTGAGATTTACTGTAGAGAGGGAATGCCTCTAGAGCCGCCTCTTTATATAGTCTCTCGTCATCTAAAATCGATCTCAAATCTGCAAGAAGCACCCAATACCAAAAAGGTTAATCAAATTAAAATTCAAATCCAACGAGAAAAGGAGAAAAGAAAAAAAAAAAGAAGTCAACCAACTGTGGGGAAGAAAGAGATAAACCTTTAGCGACGTATTGGATTTCACCCGCGGGGAGTTGAGAAGGAACCACTTGACGATCTCTTCCTTTTGCTTCTCGCTAAGCTCGCATTGCTCGTCCGCCATCTCAGAGATATGTGGAGGAAATGATAGCAAAGGGAATAGAGAATTATCAGTTATGCTGCGTGCGTGATATGCAAATAAAGATTGGAAATGACCAAAAACAACTTAATAAAAATGTCTTAAAAGTTAAAATTGACCTTATAATGTTATTGTCCGTAATATTTTTCAGGAATACTTTTCTTAATTTGAATATGTGACAATTTTTATATATTTTCAAATTGATAATTGAATAGAGATGTTATAAGATGAAGTTTATAATTTATTTAATTAACTTAGCTAATAATTATTCAAATTATGAGAATTCGAGTATAATATAAATTAAATAAAAATTTATGATATTTATAGACTTTTTATAGAATTATAATCCTAATCTTATTCATATTTAAAATTAAAAAAAGCATCAACCCTAAAAAAATAAACAAAATTTTAAAATTATTTTTATCTACGAAAACTCTATTTTAGCCGTTCGGCAACTACAATTTTAATCATCTTTCCTATTTCTCGTTACAACTTGACAGTGATTCTTTTATTACGTATTTATTATGTATTTTTTGATAGTGTTATAAACCTTTTTATATATATATATATTTATTTATTTATTTATTTATTTATTTATTATGTATATAAAGGTTGATAGTGTTATATACCTTTATATATATATATATATATTTATTATGTATATTAAGGTAAAAATTTTAATTTTATTGTTTAAGGATGATCTTAAAGAATCAATTTATCTATCAACTAATTTAATACAATACTAAAGTATTGATAATGTTAAACACAATCTATGATTCTCGATTATCAAAATCTAACCTTTTAAATTTTATTATTATTAGTTTATGTCCTGATATCGATTGCAATTTTATGTATGACATTATTATTTTGATTAATAGAGATATTCTTTATCTTTATGTATTTTATTTGTTACATATAAAATCCCTAGAATAATTGCTTTGTAATCAAAATTACGATCCTTTAATTTACATTTATGTATTATTTCTAAATTGTTCCTGGTTACAGTTTCATCAAAGCAAGGTATTGATAAAAGGGTAAAATAAGTACAATATTAGTAAAACGACAAAATTATTATATGTTATATTTCTTTCTTATAAAGAATGTAATTGATATCATAAATTAATGTATAAAGATGCTTAAATAAACATGTGGGTGCTTATCGAAAAAATATTCACTGAACTAACCTAATTATGAGGATCCTAAAAAGAATATTACTTACGTGTCTACATATTTCCTTATTAAGACGGTTATATAATTGATCTTTAGACTTGAGATTACTAAGATCTCTCATGTCGGAATTATTATATTTGGATGCTACTTATAACCTATCGTATTTAGGATAGCTTACTCAGTAATTCTTGGATATAATATGAACTATATGGAGATAGTTAAATAAGTTAATAAAAAAAATTTCTTTCTAAAGTAATTAGAAAGAATGTTTCGTTGTTCTTGATTAATAATAATTTAATGAACTATCTTGCCATAGTTAATTGAGATTTGAAAAGGTGTTTTCAAATATCCATTATAAATTAGTTACTAATTAGTATGAACAAATATGGTTGGATTTAAAAAGAGTAAACACTATACTCAGACTTTATGTCCAATTGAAACATTGAATGACAAAATTATTAAATTATACATTATAATTATGTATAGACATGTTAAGTCAAATCACTTTAATATTTTTAATATTTAGGTTGTGGCACCCTAACTCTCGCAGGACACGTACCCGACATTCTGAGTGATATTTGAGTACAAAACCCACCAGAGTGGCATGCTAAAACAGTAAACGATCGAATCTCATTGCAAAATTTTCAAACAATAAACGCATATGCGAAAAATCAATAATCAATTTCGGCCCGATTTATTTATAACAATTTCAATCACATAAGATACAAACATTATTGAACACATCAGAGTTTCAGTAATCACGTAGGCCTATTTCAGATACAAAACACTAAAACCATAAAGTCATTTCATTACCAAAACAATCACATATACTTAGTACAATTCTTGCGAAACATAATTCAAAAACAAAATCACTAAAGACTTATGCAAGTGTAAACTGATCCTGACCCTTAACTCATGCTCATTTGTAGTGGTTGAACTCCAATTTGTCTAATTGGATAACTCTTCTGAACCTGAAAAGCCACGTTGCAATTTTTATGAGTTTAGCGAACTCAATGAGTGAACCATCATTGATGATTTTACCGGATTCATATACACAAATCACATATTTCTCAATTATTCATGCAGAACATGTATATTCCAAATACTCGCACTATCATGGCACATCATTTAATTATTGTGAATCAAAACATATGTACAGATACAGATGCAATTATTCATGCAAAACATGTATATCCCAAATACTCGCACTAGCTACTCCGGTCACAACGCCTTTATCTGAGCATATATTTTATGAAATGCATCAATTAAGAATTTATCATATGTCACAATCATTTATAAAGCATAGCTAAAATTTCATAATCATCATTCAACTTTCGTTGAGATTTCGCATAGCATAATACAATCATAAATTCATAATTTTCGGAGCTAAGTCCGACATTCAACTTTCATTGAGAATCCACGTTTCATACAAATTTATTAAACAAATCAAAGCACTTCCAATACGATCCCAAATATTTACTCCTCGGATGTTAAGTTTGTAATTTAGAAACAAATCGCAACAGTTCAATAATTGGAAGCATAACAAACCAAATCAAATCATTTCCAGGAAATTCATCTCGGTTAACTCACAGTACGCTCCAATAAACTATTGCCTGAATGGTCCAGAAATGTCCAACTAACATCCGATGTGCTCCTCTATAGCATACACGAGACATTTGTAAATATCACATTTTTGCACAATTGTATACATATTCCTTTATGCACATGTACTTATATAAAATATGCACAATGTATGTTCAATGACAATTTCGAGCATCTTATTGTAATCCTTATCAACAAATCATTTAGATATCAAAACCCTCATTAATCAATTATACTTATAATTGGACTATAATAAATCAATGTGAAATTAATTTCATAACTCAATTAATAACTTCAGATTTTTCTTACATTCATACGATCAACTTTGCATAATTAATCTAATAGGGTTAATGACCAAATTAGGTAAAACTTCATTCTAAAAAGTTGTACTCCAATGTTTTAAGTTTCCAATGATACCAAGTTCATCTAATTTGGTTAAGTATACTGAAAGTTATACTCAATTTACTTATGCTATTCTAAAGCTTCAACAGAATTCTTATCTCAAATTCCAATCAGATTATGAAATTCTTAGAAGCTAAATTAGAAATCAATCTCTCCATAAAACTTGTAGCCTTATGTCTCTAATTGAATAAAAATTAATAATCATCTCATTCTGAGGTCCACAGATCAAGATATAGTCCAATTACTGAAGTATGTTCAGTAAAAATCATCATGGTTATCATCTTTCAGCACAGTCACATTTCACCTTAAAATTCATCCACCAATTCATTTCAGAAAGCTATTATTTTTGTTGGAGATGTAGGTCAATGTCTTATGAAGCTATTGGTTCAAGAATCAAGTCATTTGTACATCGGATGAAGAAGTTATAACAAAAAGATTGAAGGATGTTCATAAATAAAGGTTTCAAAAAAATCAATTGAAAGTCGTCGTTGGGCCCCAAGGAAACTCCGTATCTCAGTCACGTTCTTTGAAGCTTTCCACTTTATCACTACTTCTATTTTCTTTGGGTCCACCTAAATGCCCTAACCAGATACAATGTGACCCAAGAATATTACTTGATCGAGCCAAAACTCGCACTTACTAAATTTGGCATAAAGCTGTTTCTTCCTCATCAACTGAAGAACCAATCTCAGATGTGTAACATTATCTTCTCTACATTTCGAATATACCAAAATGTCATCTATAAAATGATTACAAACTGATCTAAATAAGGTTGAAATACTTTATTCATCAAAGTCATAAAAGCCGTCGGAGCATTAGTCAATCCAAATGGCATTACTAGAAACTCGAAATGCCCATATCTGGTTCTAAACTCTTGGGAACATCCGCCTCAGCTATCTTCAGCTGGTAATATCCCGATCTCAAGTCTAACTTTGTGAACACCTGAGCTCCTTGTAACTGATCAAATGATAATGTTTAGAGCTGAGAAAGGAGGATTAAAGTGATAGTTCGAAGAAGAAAGTGAAGTGAATGCAAAAGTTGAAAATACAGAAAAATGAAAGTGCAGTAATACAGAAAATGTGATGAATATACGTAGCGAATGTTTCTGCTTCTGATAATTATGAAAAATGATAGATTTTGATTGGGTTGTGATATGTTGAGCTGAAATGATAGGAAAATGCATGTCATGCATAAATTAATTGTGTCATACACATTTATTTTGCATATTCATGTGATTGTACATGCATTCATTAGCATTTCTAGGTAAATTTGATGTCAATAACTCATCCACTAGTTTTTTTCCAATATAAATCCGTATGTGCTTATTGGAGAGGAAACAAAGTCTCTATATATGTATATGAATATATGTGTATCACTATCAATTATCTGTTTAACTCGTAACTATTTGATCATTCAGGTAAGAATTTCGAGGACGAAATTTTTCTTAGGAGGGGAGAATTGTAGTATCTCGTTACTCACGTTAAGGCTAGAATAGTAATTTATGAGAATGTGATATCTGTGAATGTGTTGTGTATGTTTTAAAGGAGCACATCAGACGCCAGTCGGACATTGCCGGACCATTCAGGCAATAGCTTCTTGGAGCGTACTGTGAATCAACCTAGATGAATTTCCTATGATTGATTTAATTTGATTTGTTAAGCTTCCAATTATTGAACTGTTGCGATTGTTTCTGAATGTCGGACTTAAAGTCTTAAGAGTATATATTTGGGACTATTTTGGAAGTGTTCTGATTTGTTTGATAATTCTGATTGTATTATGCTATGTGAATTCTCAACAAAAGTTGAATGCTAAACTTAGATCTGATAATTATGAAATTCTAATTGTTCTTTATACATGATTGTGATATGTGGTAAATTTTGAATTGATGCATTCATAAAATGTATGCTCATATAAAGACATTGTGACCGGAATAGCCAGTATCAAGCGCTTGCACGTAGAGCTTTGCTCCGTGATATATGATTTGGCACATAAAGTTATGCTGCATGATATATGTTTTTGACTGAGCCTAATGGGCCAGTATTTGTATATGTGATAGGCACTCGGTCACAACATTAATAACGAATGTGGAGTCTCATATGCATCTGAATGCATTTATATATGATCTGATTAACATTGATAAAATGATGCGCCATGACAGTGTGAGTATTTGAAATATTCATGTTCTGTATGTATAATTGTGAAATATGACGGTGAAATCATCAATGATGGTTCACTCATTGAGTTCGCAAAACTCATAAAAAATGGCAACGTGGTTTTTTCAGGTACGAGCAGGAGACTTAGTGTTTATTCTGGATTAGAAGAATGTTTTGGACTAAGTTATAGCTCAGAGATCTGTAACTAGCCCCAGAAGTATCGTGTGTTGTATTTTGTAGTTTTTTTAGAACCTATACGAGGTTATGTAAATACTTGTCTTAAGGAAACAGTGTAATGAATGTTTTAAAAATTTATTGACTTTCAAATGATGTTAGTTGATGCCATGTGTATGTTGGATTTGTTTTTTTTTGCTCTAACATGTCATTATCATAGGATATGTACTTGAATGTTCCTAAATATTTGGGTATGTACCCTATGGTGGTGGGATGCTGCAGACAAGGAGAGAACAACGTGGATGCAGTGGAAGAAAACTTAGAAACCAGCGGCGGGTTCATCGTTGATGGTGGGTTTAAACTAGCGATTAAGGTTGCTGGCTCAACCGTGAATCAATAGTCACCCCTAGTTCAACGAAGAACCAGTGACGACTTTAACACCTCCAAACAAAATGGCGCAACAAACACTAACCAGACAATCCAGAATTCCCAATTTGGATATCTGGTTTCTCTTTTTGGATATAAGCTTTATAAAACGCACAAACATAACCAGAATAATCCTTGGTTTACTTGTTTTTCGAGTTCATAAACAAGTCCAGAAAATCGAAGCAGAAAACAACCAAAGAATAAGGAACAGTTCCTCCGAGAATCAGATCTAATCTGATTTTTCAATTCCAAATTTCAGTTAACAACAATAAAATTTTTAATCAAATTATAGAATTAAATCTCACTTTGGTACCACTATTGGGAAACCGGGTTGGGATCCGATCGTAACCGTAGCGGAATAATCAAGAAATTTTTCGTGACTTTTGATTTCTCGAAAACCAATATCTATTTAATTATATAAAATGATTAACATGAATCATAATAAAGTAAGAACTTAATTCGTTCCTTATTTCAAAGCTTGATCTTTATCTTGTCGTATCTCTTGAACCGTTTCTGAAACGGATGTGTTCAGCCTCTAACGGTATCCACATAACAGGTTGAGAGAACTCTGTAACTCTTACAGAGAGAGTTAAGCAAGAAATACTAGCTTCATAGAGCTTAAGTCTATTTATAATAAGCTTTGGTCATTTTAGTATTTTGATTGAAATTAAATTTTAATTTCAATTAAACTTTAAGTATAATTACAAATAATTCTAATTAAATACCAATTATGCCCATGTAAGTTTCAATATCTCATATTGGTCCTTATTTATTAAATATCTTATATTTAATCATAAAGTTTCTCAAACTTTACAATTAAATCCAACTTGATTAAATTAACTTTGCTCTCTTCAACCCATTATATATGTGATACCCATTAAGTTTCCAAATATGTCGGCAATGATTATAATATCTAATTTTAATTCATAATTAAAACTAGATAAATTAAAACTCTTTTTAATTTATGTTTATTTCTCCAATTAAATAATTTATAATCATAGATTAAGATTGGCGTTTGGCAACGCTTCATAACTACCTAAATATTTGTGAATGTCAAAGTAGTTTTGACTAACCTTTTCGTGTATGATTTTTCTGTATAATTCAATTCTTTTATTATACATTATTTCGATTAGACATAGAGCATGGAATTAATGCCTACTTTATTTTGAGTCTAATCATATTAGTTCTCCGCCATTAGCTATCGATTCAATTAATGAAATTTGTAAACTATTTACAAAACACCATTTCACCTTAGCTAAGGATTTCTTGAATTATACTAATCGAGAACAACGAAACATTCTCCCTAATTACTTTAGGGTGATGAATCCTATCTTGATTACTCAACTATCTCCATATAGTTCATGCTATATCCAAGGACTACCGATTAAACGACTTATGATTAAATAGATCATATGTAGTATCAAAACATGGCAATTCCCATACAAGATAACTTTGATGACCTCAAGTCAAATGATCACTTATACAATCATCACAATGAGAATTTCATACACATATAAGCAATGTTCCAAATAGATTTCTCATATCGAATCTATTCAGTGAACTTGTACTCTTGCAAGTACCCATAAGTTTGTTTAAGTTTTTGTATACTTTGGCCTATGAGATCATCTAATTCCTTCATAAGAAAAAACAAAACGTGTGCTAGTCTTTTAAATGTCCGATCTTAATAAAACAATGACTAAGAACATTTAGAAATAATATATAAATGCAATATGAATCATATAATTATAATCTCATTATAATTTCATTTGCAATGTACAATTATCTCATAAACTTTATCATATACATCTAAACATGTACAAGATAAATAATGTCTTTAAATAATTTGTCGCTAGGCTACAATCAAAACGATTGGCTGTAGAATATAAATCAACAAATAAATTATTTTGACTTAATATCACATATTATTATAGAAATATAAATATCATAAGAATATTAACCTGCTAGTAACCTATAAATCTGCGTATCTACAAATACCGGGCACTTCTTGACGAACATAAAACTAATAATAGATATATAAGTTTGCATGATTAGTTGGTCAAACCGGCGGTGAATCGTATACCCGTGGCCGGCAACCATGACATGCCATCAATGAAGTGTCCGACAGTAAAGAACTTGGCAGTGGCAGCATCTTGAATTATGTGATAACCCGGCCATTTGACCCTCCTAGAAAGTAACGCACCAGGGCCATAGTTCCTGTACTCACCATACCACAATGTGCTCAATGCAAAGTCACCATACCACTCAAGCCACCCTCTAGGTCGAACCAAACCACTCATGTACGTGTTCATGAAAACAGTCCTTGAATATTGTTTCCATGGTCTGCCCAAGTACGTTGGTTGTGTAGCGTAAATATAGCTGTCTTGTATGGAAAACCCTGTGCTCTGATGTGGGTCTTTCCTGCCTTGTGCCGTGATTGTCACCTTCTGGAGTGGCAGAGGAACTCTCGTGAAGATTTTGCAGTTCTGAAAAACTGCTGCACCATTTCCGAATATGTAATCTATTGTACCATAGATTTCGCATTCTCGATAGAATTGGCGAAGTGAGTGAGCGTAAAGTGTGTCCTGGTATCCCTCCATACTGCACCTGTAGAAGACAGATTGGTCCGAGTCTACTCGAAGAGCAACAGCTTGATGGTTCTGGGGCCCAGCGGTGTTTCGAAACGTCAAATCTCTTGCTATGAATCCTTTCCCAGAGACCGCTGCAGTAATGAAATCCATTAAATCATGTTAGCAATAAGCTCAAAATTCAAAACATGCAGCTAAGATGGTGTGTGTTCAAGTACTAACCAACAGTAGCAGTTCTAAATGTAGTATATCCTTGTCCGAAATGGCGAGCACCTGTCACCACCGTCTGACCAATGCCATCTCCTATAAGCATGATATTGGTTTTCTTCCTTTTCATGTCAATATTTTCTCTGTAAACACCCTTCTTCACATATATAATGTATCTTCTGTTAGAATGACTCGGAGCTTCATAGATCGCCTCTGCAATACTAGAGTAATGACCACTTCCATCCAAAGCTACAATAGCGTCGAAGTGCACACCAAGTGAACTAGCTTTTAGAAGCTGTTTATCATCTTCCGTCAGCCATTCTGGACTTCCTGAACTTGAAAATTTTTTGGTGGAAATTTTTGGAAGCTTGAAGGGTAGGCTGTGTAATTGAGTATAGATACCTAATACATTGCTTATTAACTGAGTAACTTGCTTTAAGCTTCCTTTGATAAACTTCTCAAGACGACGGTCTGTTCCCTCAAAGCCTTCAAGACAGGTATCTTGGTTGCCCAGGGCAGCACTGAGCCAAGCTTTCAAATTTCCTTGGTGGTGAACATTTGTAGAACCTGCTCTGATTTCCTTCATCTCAGCTAAGGACCAAGCCAACTCGGAGACTGAGAAATCCAGGATTTCTTTGCAATCCTCTATAGCTATTTGTTCACGGTAACTCACAGATAAAGAACTGAACCCCGCAATCATGTCAATGGTTTTCCTGGCTTCATTGAGCGTGGTCTTGAGGGATGCACTCAAGATTGAAGTTGCATTATGAGAGGCTACGGTTGATAGCTGGGATTTCAAGTTTAACGAGCATGAACCCTGATTTTCGACACCCGTGCAAACTTGATTTATCAGTGATTCTGTGGTAAAAGTTTTCTTATTTGCAGAGTTGACATAGGACAAAGCTTGGAAAGAAGGAAGAAGGATTACAATTATTAAAAAAAAGGGCAATGCCATGTTTCAAATGTTGACGGGAAGGAGAAAGCACACACGTTTGTGTTTTCTATATACCATAGTGAACGAATGGCAATGATTATAATAAAGTTAAAGCTTTTGAGAACTAAAGATTCTTTGATCCGTTTCCTTGGACACTGACCAAGTTATGCTTTCTTTTAAGAGCAAGCATTAAGCATAAATATGAAAAAGAGATTCTTTGATTCGTTTCCTTGAACATCGATCAAGTTATGCTTTCTTTTAAGAGCAAGGTGTTTTTTATATGAAGAGATTCTTTGGTCTGTTTCCTTGAACATTGACCAAGTCATGCTTTGCTTGTTCTATTAATCTTTGCTATTCCACGGCACATAGGATGCATCTATAAACTAGTTGGCTTCAACGGCTGTGGCGCTGGGGTCTAACTGTTCACATTTATCCCATTGGAGCAACTTGAGCCTATTTCAAAGTGGGAGGCAGGTTTAAAAATTGATGATCACTACCATCTGCCCAGGGCCTGGTGGCACGACCAAATCTACATCAATGAAAAGAGTAACGGAGCCCATTTAGCCTTCTAGAAAATCAGGGTGGAAACACAAATTCCATTTGTCACTCAACTTCCGACAATCTTTCTCTAAATAGGCTCCACTTCAGCTCATACAAAATCTGTAATAACCCCAAATTGTAAGAAAGACTTCCAACCATTTACAAATTTCTACCACTGAGACTGTAACATAAATGCAAAATCTAATTATCATTTCCAAGTTCACCCAATCATAGGCCTACACGCACAAAAACAAAATCAAATTACCACGAATGTATCAAGGAAAAGAGTTCAAATCCTCTGCATCTAATATTTAAGTTAAAGAAGAAAGATCTTTTATTTTTTAGGAGACTCTGCCAAAGAACCAAATTATCATTAAGTACTTTGTTGTAGCTCTAGTCCCATCTGATTCTGCAACCACTGGCATGCAAAAGCTCAAGTATTTCAGAGGAAAATATGAACCTAAGAGCAGCTACCAACTTCACTTTCTTGATCCTGCCACAACAAGCCCTGAGGGCTAACTCAAATCCTTCGACAGAAACATTGCAAAGGTGCACCAGTTTTGCGTCTTGTAAGCTTCTCAAACTTCCCATCACCATGCATAATGCCATGTCCGAGACAGTGCAATAGCTCAAGTTTACCTGCCGGTATTTACAGAGTTAGAGAACTTGTATAAAGGTCCAACCATTCAATCTCAGATGGCCTCAAAGAAACAACTAAACCAAATGGAATCTTTGCATTGCATAATGGAAAGACAGCATCCACTATCGAATAAAAGAAACTGATGTTCATTTTACCTCTATTAAGAATATAGCTCTACAATTCTCTAGAAAGGTTAATTTGAAGTTAGGATTTTCACAGCCAAGGGAGAAAGAAATAACTAATAGACTCCATCGAACAACCTGGAAGGAACTGTCATATTAAGTCATTTGCATATTTTGTAAATGTGCAAATGATAAATGATGGAACCTAGCTATGGCTGTGCATCCAAGACCTCATAGATTTTCCTTGCATTGGGATCTTGTGAATTATAAATTCAATCAAACACTGAGAAAGGAATCTGCAGTGGCTCTCAAGTGTTCTAAAGGTATAATGGAAAAGTCAAGATTGAAGGCATAACATCGACAAAGAATAATATGCTGATGCCTCCACAGGTTCTAGCAGATATAAAACCATGATCCTGGTGACCTTCATGGTTGTTTCTCTTCTTTTGATAATAGATGAGGATTCAGTGCACAGGGTGAGTTTCTTCATATTGCAATTGCAGTAATTGAAACCTTTTTGGATGTGCACTCTCAATTCTTGTAATGTCCACTCCTAATGTGTTCCATCTTCTGCACTCTGAGATTACTTCCCATAGTTCCCCCAAAAACAAGGTGGTATAATATTGTAGCAAAAGGAACCCTATACACCACTCAAAATCAGAAACCAATACCTGTCGCAAGTTCTGTAAGTAATACGCAAGTGCCAAGAACCCTAAATCATTAATTTTCTTGCAATGTTTCAAATCCAAAGTTGTCAGACTTTTACACCTAGCTGCAAGTTCTGTCAGGCCTGCACTGCTGATTTCTGTAAGCCCTCGCATCTCCAAATCAGAGAGTACACCCATATGGCTAATATATACCATCCCTATGTCTGTAACCTTGTCACAATATGATAAGTTCAGCTTTTTCAACTTCTTACAACCACTAGCTAAAGCAGCTAAGCCATCGTCTGCAATACCCTTGCAGCTGCATCCACAATTTAAAAGATAAGGAAGGCTTGCAACTTCTCATGTACTGATATATGAAAATAGAACCTTCATTTTATTGATAGGTCCAAATTACCAATATAGGTCCAGCTCAAGAAGCATTGAACAATTAGTCGATATATGTAACAGTCCTTTGCTTGATACGTTTGTGCAAAGGCCTAATTTTAAGCATAAGAGTCTTGAACATTTAGAGACATATTCAAGTCCTGCATTAGAAAGAGGCTTCATGTAAGTCAAGTTGAGCCAAAATATAAAACAAAACAAAAAGCAATTCCATTACCCAAATTGGAAATGAATATCGGAGTTATCAATGAGCTACTTCAACAATAGAGCAACTTGGGGTACTTCACAAAGCTTACCTCTGTCACTGACTCCACAACAATCAGTCAGATCAAGCTCTTCAAGTAGCAAGCAAGACTTTCCAAGCTGTTCAAGACTTTTCTCAGTGATCATGTTGCAAGACTCTAGTTTCAAGCATACAAGTTTGCGACAAGAGTAGGCTACAGCAGAGATTGCAGCATCAGTTGTGGAACGACAGCACGTCAAATTGAGGATCCTCAAATTGACACACCCAGAAAGTTGCGCAATGCCTACGTTGGTAAACCCCATGCATTTGGTCAACCCAATTTCTGTCAAAGACTTACAATAACTGCTCATGGTACAAAAACCAATTTCACAAACAAGAGCCCCGTCAATTATAATTGACTTAAGATTCACCAACTCTTTCATGCATTGAACAAGGGTAGGGGAAAGTTCCTGCACGCAAGGATTGAATTTTCTGGATAAACCAAATGAACAAAGTTAACACTGAAACACAGCATCTTGTTAAGATTTGCTCACCGAAAGGATGTAACCAGCATTGATGCGCACAAGTCCTGTGTGCCCCCTGATCACAGAAATCAATCCGGATGAACTGACACGATCGCACCTAGATAGATCGAGTTCCTGTACCCATTAGAAAATACACATCCCATGAAATTTAAATTCATTTCTTTGAAATATACGTAAATAGTTGCAATATCACATAGAAAATATGATTACTTGTAGTAAGGGGATTCCATTTTCAAGAAACTGCAGCCCAAGATTGTCCACTAAAGGGCATCCCACCATAGCAAACACCTCCAGCTTTGACAAAGTAGCAATGGAACGTAATGATTCATTTGTAACCTGCAAGCAATCCACAGAGGTACATATCCAAGTCAATTATGGAGAACAAGCACATTAATATATGCTCCTCAACAATTCACAGGAACCAAATCGAACAAATCACATGAATAAACATACAGAGATAAACGGAAAGTGACTCACAAACCTTGAGATAAGACACGTCAAGATAACTCAAGTTCACACATTTCTTGCACAACAGATCAATACCCAGATCAGAAATCTCCATGCACCACTTCAAACTCAATGTTTCCAATCTTCCACACCCCACAGCAATCTTCGCCAACCCAACATCAGTCACCCCTAAGCACTTATCCATCCTCAGTTCCTTCAACCCTCCGGCGGACGACAAGGCAGCAGCTTCCCTATCACCAAACCCACAAGAAAACGACACATCGACACGTTCCAACGCCGGACATTCCCTCATTAGAATCTCCATCCCCGGCCACCGCAGGCCCGCAGCTCTGCTCAAGTTTAAAGTTTTCACCTTCCATAAGCACCCTTGTGATTGACGACCAACTAGCAACGACACAATGACGTCGTCAATGCGGGGACACAAAGAGAGGTCGAGATTGTCAACGCAAGTGAACTTCTGAAGAAGGGTGAAGAGGAAGTCGACTCGGAGCACACGAAGCGTTCTACGATAAAGCAAGTCTATCCGTTGAAAATCAGTGCAAACGAGTCGCCAGGTCCTGCGATCCGAGTCGCAAGTCAGCTTTTCATAAATTTTGACGAGTAAATCCTCTGTGAACACACAGAGAATCGAGTAAGAGGACATTGATCTAAGGTTTTTGCACTACTTGGCTGTAAAAGATTGAATCTCTTTGTCTTGTTTTGATGAAAATGAGGTCAGTGTTGTTAAAACAAGTGCGTAAGTGAGCTCACTTGTTCAGGTAGGGACAAACAAGAAGAGGAGGCGGATGCGGAGCAGAGGGTGGTGGGTGGGTTTCGAGAGTCGCCGAGAAAGAGCGAGAGTGCAGCAGTGCATCCGATTCATGTTCGTGTTTTTTGCTTTTTAACCGAGGGCTTGCTTGAAGTCGGGATGTCTAAAGCTTTTTGTTTGGCAATACAGTTGCAGAGTGAGGGAGTTGAATTGAGATTGGGAATCTAAAAGGTTCAGCAATGATTCCCTGTTTAGGGTTTGCATAAATTCCTTTTTCATTCACCATCACCAGTACAATTGCATCGTTCTTAACCGAGATTCAGATCGCGATCTAAATCTAAATCGTAAAATGCTTCACTCACGTCATTAGAATGTCTACACGTCTTTTTAAACAGAGATTGTGTACCTGTCCGTTGTTGATATGAGATGTCTTTGTACGGACCGTACCTATTTCTGTTGATGTGGCGATGAAGGCTAAGTGTACTTTACTTTTTCTTCTTTTTAGTTTCCTCCGCAGCATCGGCCTTCTCCTCCTTTAAATTAAGAGCCCCCTCTTGTTTGAGATCTGATCCCTGTCCAGATTCAGGGTCACTTTATGAAGTAGATGGTCCAGATTACTCTGGACCATGGTGCTCTTGTTTACCATATGACAATCTAAAGAGTCTATATCTTTAGTTTAATAATGTTCTGTCTTGTTTTGTTTTATAAAATTTTAGTTATTTATTTTGCGAGATTCAAGCGGGTCTTATACGAGACTTACATAAATAAACGACTGAGATTTATTGGACATAATAAAACACCATAATATTAGATAAAGAATCTAGACTCCAATCCAAAAAAGTGTTGGCAGTCATTTTTCTTTTTTTGTAAATCCTAGGATTTTGCCGGAGGAAGCAACACAAAATTTGTGTTAGACCTGTATTGGTTTAGACACTTTGAATTTTTTCAAGTTACGAGAGAATAAAAGGCTAGATAGGAACATATTGTTGTGGACATAAATCAATACATTTTGAGACAAGAATGGAAGCATTTTGAAGATAAACAAGAGAATTCCATCAATATTCAAATGGAGACATCAAGATTTCAAGATATTTTTAAATGAGTTCTTTTATCTTGATTATTATTGGGTTTCTTTTTCTTAACATAAACTAAATTTGGATAAATTTAGATGGGAAAAAATTGAAAACCTATTTGTTGGATTGATTATTTGATTTAATGAAAAATTCTATTTTATTATGAATTATTCATAATTACTTTTTTTGTTTGAATTTAAATTTTCTATCAATGTGATTTAATTTCAAATTACATATACAAAGATTGAGAAATCACATGTATGAATAAATCATGACATGAATAACAAGAGTTATATAAAATCGTAGAAATAGGGTCATAAATTTTCTAGATTAGAGTCAAACATATCAAGAGAATTAATAAAACTAGTTAATGCATTCTTTGATTAGAATGATATTTCAATCAATCCACTTAAAGCTAGGAGTTGTAAGTCTTGATAAAGAATATGGCTTCAACTTTGAAATTTCTATTGGTATAAGAAACTCGGATTAATATTTGAAATTAGATCAATTTAAGCATAAAAAAGTTTTAGGAGGATTCTACACCTAGATCTTGTTTATTAATTAATTGTTTCATTCTTGTTTATTGGTTTAGTTTGTTATTTTAGGTTATTTATTTTAGCTTTGCTAATCTTTTCCTTTAAATAATTCATTCATTTATTAGATCAGATATAAAAAAAGATTGTTAGTAATATTACTTGTAGTCAAATTAGAAAATGGCATCCTTCTTGAAAGAAATATAACCTATGATGAATGTGAGCATAAATAATTCCTTTTGAAAAATGTTTAGGTCTATAATGATAATGATCTTAATGAGATCATTACATGCACTTTTTAGAGTGACCTTATCCATATTCTTACTTTAAGACCCCGTTTAGTAACTAGTAATGAAGGAATCGAAATAAAAAAATGAGAATGAGAATAAAAACTAGGAATCGAAATAGAAATGGAATTGCTAATTATGTATGTTTGGTATACAAACATTAGGAATGAGATTATAAAAGTTAATAGTTATACTAATGTTCGGAATCAAATATTAAGAATGGTAATGATAATTATTTTTAACTTATGTTTAATTATTTTCTGATTGATTTTGTAAATGATTAATTAAATATTTTATATTATTAATTAATTAATACAAAATATATATTTAATAAATAAGTAATTAAAATTATTTTTAATGATTCAATAAACTATTAATTTTTAAATAATTGTGCATGATTTTTCTTATAAGAATAAAATTAAAAAGATAATGAACTTAATTTATGATATAAAATCATTGAACTAAAATAAAATAAATATTTAAATTCAATAATGTGCAATGTTGATAATAATATCCTAATAAGAATAAATAAAAAAAGTATTGTCTAAATAAATAAACTAATATTAAACTATCAAATATATATTATAATATCATGTGATCATTGAGATGACTCTAGTACGTCTTGGGCAAACAACACTTTGTAATAATCGGGCATACTAAAAATGACCTGAACATCTTCACCGATAAGTCTTGTTGCTTTAACCAATTTCATCAATGAAAGTTTTCCAACATCTTTCAATACATCAAATATTTGAGTTCTTTTCTCACTAATATCCACAAAATGAGTAAATGCTTTTTTCATATCTTTTAAAAATGAAGCATATTTGTGTTTAGATTCAACCAAGCTTTTTATATTGTTTGATAGCTCCAAAAGTTCTCTCTAAAGTGGATCTATGCTTTTCTTGAGCTTTCTTTTTCTAAGTTTAAATGATGATGTTGAATTATTTTGAGTCACACATTCTTCATCATTTCCAGCATTTGATTGTACATTATTCACAATATTGCATTCTTCATCATTTCCTTCCATACTTTCTTCGATTGGACCTTAAGCCTTATTTCCTATTGCTCTATCTTTTGCATTACTTTTATCTAGTCGATCAAAATGGACACATGGTTTCATGTATACAGCTGGTGCTCCTTCACGACTTTACATAACAATAACAACATTATCATAAATAATAATGTGCACAATAATAAATTTCAATATAAATAAATAATAAAAGATAAACATTTTATATATACCTTTGCCCAGCCCTTATAAAAATGTCCTTATCACCAATCACCACTTTTTTCTCATTATCATATCTAAATTCGCTACCTTTTTTTGAATATCTAATATGTGCCCAAGTAGCTTCTTCAGAATTTAAACTTTGGATTCAATATGAGGTTTTGCTTTAAGATAAGTTTCAAGCACTCTTTCTTTAAGATGCCTCTCAATTTTAACATAGTATCCATTCTTGTAGTTGCGATCTATCTTCCAATTGGTGCCTGCTAAATCACAAAGTATGTCGACAAGCATTTTTTTCTTCCTCAATATTCCATTTTTTTATTTTTTCCTCTTCCTTGAATAGGTACATATTACATATTATTTGTATTTTCTTCGCGAGATTCCATCTATAAGACACATGCAGTTAAAATTTTATAACAAAAATGAAAACAAACAAAATAATTAAAATATTACATATGTAAAAAACACTGTTTTGAAAACTGGACCAAACTGGCCGGTCGAACCGGAGAACCGGTGACCCAAAACATGAAATGGTCCGATTTAGTCATTATTTTTTGTGAGTGATTGGCCTGTTCATTTTATGGTCGGACCGGTAAAAACCTCTGAACCGGTGAAAGAAAAAAAATCATTCGGTTCATTTAAAATGTCTTGATTTTGATGATTTCAACTTGAATTAATATTATGATTAGTGATCTTTTTTCTATCTTTTTGATGAAATATGACTAGTAAGCTTTGTTATCTTATTTTGTGTTGTGTTGGTGAACTTTAAAAAAAAACTTGTATGTTTTGAAGTTTGGAGGTTTAAGTTAAGTTTACAATTAGATAAATAATTAAATAATATGTTTAAAAATTATCTTATATATATAATATTTAAAATAAAAATTTATATATTTATTAGTCACCGGTTCGATCACGATTTAATTCCGATTGAACCATTGACCATTGAGTCAGTTGCTTCTCTGGTTCAGTCACCGGTCCAGTTTTTAAAACATTGGTAAAAAATAAATAATATTCATGAATAACAAATAATATTCAAATATTTCGAAGAAAGCAAGAAGTATGTAAACTATATAAATTATTAACAATAAATGTCAACGACCTCTTCTAACTCTCCATCACATAAACATTTTCCTTGCCAAATTATCTTTTCATGCAGTCCATTCATTAGATGTTTCAATATCATCAATGTAATCAACATGGACATTATTTTCTAGTATATCATCCAACTCATCTTGTAAAACCCCATATTAGGGGTTAGGATATTAAGAAAATTCAGTACATTTTATACTTTGTATATGTGCATATTTGCTTATTTGTGCATAAGCATTTTGGACACATATAAATAATTGTACATGCATTCATGACATTTTTCGGGTATAATTGATTTATAAATGCGATTAAAAATGCGAATTGTGGATTATTTGCATTAAAAATTTATTTGAAGAGTGTCATTATTATTTCGAAATTTTTGGTGAATTTTGGAAATTTTTTTTAAAAAAATTGGTATATTTTGGATATGTTGAAATTTTTGGCAAATTATTTTAGCTGAAAATTTTATTTGGAGACTCTTAGTAATATTTTGGAATTTTTGGGAATTTTTGGAATTTTTTCTAAAAATTTTGGGGTATTTTCAGATTAAAAAATATTAAAAATAATGGACCAATTATAATGTGACAAGTGACAGCCCAGTATTTTGCCACTTGGCTCACATGCAAGGGATACACACAAACACGTGTGTCTTGCTGGAGAGAAAATTTTTGAAGCTCTCTTTCGGTTGTCTCTCACCGAAAGTAGTTCAACTCCAAAACTTTCCTTCACTAAAACCAGCTCTTCCTTCACTAAAACCAGCTCCGTATATTGCCTTGTTACTGATTATTCTGGTTTGTTTCATCCACTGAAGGCTATATTTACACTTACTGTTGGAGTTTCTGTTGAAATCAGGTAAGTGATGTTTTTGATTTTCTGGTTCTAGAACTGAATCTCATGACGTGTTATGGGTGGAACTGACTTCAAGCATGAGTTATATAAGTAGGAATTGAATTCATGCATGAGTTATATAAGTAGAGAATATATAAGTAGAGAGGTTTCGGATGAGTATAGTGGTAGTGATGAATGAGTTAATAATGAAACATATAGTGCAGTAGAATTTGTGCAGCAACTGGAAAGAGTATGTTTTGTTTTGGTGTTTGTGAATATCTGAGTTTAGTGAAAGTTTGTGTTGCTAACTACAGAATCTGTTTAGAGTTGGTACTGTTCATAAAACAAACTTAAAGTTGTGAGAGAAAGCAGGTGGAAAATTTCGATTTTGATGGTAAATACCATATAAGCTTGCATTTGAGTTGTTTTGAGATTGTACTGGAGTAGAAGAGCAGAATATAAGATTAGGAATGAATAAATCAATAGGAAGAATAGTGAAGAAGTCTGCATTTTACGGTGAAGAAGAAGATGATGAATAGTATTAAAAAAGTTATGGTTTTGGCAATTGTAGATAATGTTGCACTTTGAGTTGTTTAGCATAAGATAAGTTACAAATGAAGGAGCAAATGTAAGGTATAACTTTGTGATGAGGAATTAAGTAGAGGAGAGGAAGAAGATGGAAGAGAGTTGCTGCAAAAATGAGGAGACTTACGTGCAAAAAACGTTATTCTACAGTGAAAT